>JAJEKV010000010.1:323286-843690 GCA_021234155.1 Isoetes taiwanensis | reverse complement strand
ACTACTTCCGTTTCAGTTACGTATTGCTGATCCCCTCCGGATTCGAGGGTCCCTCTTCGGGAAGGCCAAAAGATTCGGTCGGTCGGGAACTTGTCAAACAGCGTGATCACGAGGTCGGCCTTGTAGAAACCCTTGATGTCTTATGCGTTAGAGACGCGGGAGGCTCGGAATGGCAAATCGACTCTAGCCAAATCATGGGAATGGCGAAATTACCCTAGAGGCAAGTTACGAGGTCGGTTTGCAAAGAAAAACACTCCGCCCTCCACGGCGGTATCCGCATCCACATCTTAGGCCCAATTGACTCTGAGTGTGATGGAAGTAGGCTTCTGCAAGCTTCTTGGATATGGTGGTCTTGGCCCACCGGAACTTGGCAGTCCCGGGGCAGCGTGTCGATGTTCTTAGTCCATTGGCGGAGCCATCGCGGTCAGGAGGGGAGGTGGCGCGTCGATCCCAGGGCCTTGGGAGGAAATTGAAGGGGCAAGCAGCTTAGGAGTTTTAGGGTCAGGTGCTCACGCCATCAACACCCCACTCCACATCAAGTCCTGGTATGAGTCACTTCCGAATCGACAAGGAGAGAGCCTCCCAGCGTAAACCACGTGGGTTGCGGAGTTCTAGAAGGTTTGCGTTTTGGTACGAGGGCAGTGCATTGCACTTAGGACACAGCGGTTTTGGCCCAGGGAGAATGCAGACAGAGTACGGCGGAGGCGGAGTTGGGCTTTGTCCTCCTCCCGATGTAGCAGAAGTAAGTAGGAAGCACTGCGGTGGCAAGACATTCATAAATTCGCCAATTAATGCATTGTCACGAAAATAAATTCTGATTTTTGCCAGCTGGATTCCTAATCCATTTCGGCCTGAGACCAATTTCGGGGAATTTTAGGAGAAGGTCTGAGTCAAGGGGTTAGCATTAGAGCGGTCGGGGCAGCCCAGCGTGGCACCCTTCCCAAGTCAAAGCGAGGCCCGGGACCGCGGGGATCCTCACAAGAGGGGAGAGTCAGGACCCAGGCGGGATCCAAAAGCGTTCATGACCCTTCTGGTAAGCGCTCCCGTTGCCGTAATGACCACCCTCCGGAGCGGTTCCCTATCCGGCCGTTGGATCCTCAGTTCATAGGCCCCTCTTGGGGAAGGCCCAAAGATTCAGATCGGTCAGGAGGGCAGTCAAGTGGCGGGGTAGATCTGGCGTCGGCCTTGTAGGAAACGCGGTGTCTTGTGGATTAGGGCGCAGGAGGCTCGGAATAGCCATCGACCACACCCGTCGTCAGGAATGGTGAAATTACCTTAGGGAGCAAGTTACAAGACCGGTTTTGCAAAGAAAGAAACACTCCACGCCCTCCGCAGCCGATTACCAGCATCCACATCTTAGGCCAATTGACTCACGAGTGTGATGGAAGTAATTTCACTTGCAAGCGCTTCTTGGAGGTGAGATTAGTCTTCTGACCCTTGAACTTAGTCCCCGAGAATTGTCTCGATGTTACGAGTCCATGGCGAGCCAAATCGCGGTCCAGGAGGAAGGTGTGCGTCAGTCCCGAGGGGCAGCAGGGGAGAGAGGAAGTCCGGGGCAAGCGGCTTAGGGGGATTACAGGAGTCGTCTCTGCCGTCAACACCCCACTCCACGTCAAGTCACGGCGCAAGGTCCGCCGTCGACGGAGAGGGCCTCCCAAGCAGTAAGCCTTTGGCTGGGTTGCGGGTTATAGAAGGAGTTTGCGTTTTGGGGGCGAGACAGTGCAATTTGCGCAGGACTGGTAGAGGAAATTTTGCAGCCCAGGAGAAATACGAACAGAGGCCCGGCGGGCCGGAGTTTGGGCCTGTCTCCTCCGATGTAGCAAGTAGAAGTGAGCTTTTGCGGTGGCAAGACATTCATAAATTATAATTAATGCATTGTCGGCAAATTTCTAATTTTTTGCCAGCTGGATTCCTAATCAAACACCGGCTACCGGACCAATTTGAGAAATTTTGAGGAAGGTCTAGGTCAAAGGGTTAGCATTAGAGCGGTCGAGGCGGCGGATTGCGGGGAGCAACGGTGGCACCCCTTCCCAAGTCAAGCGAGGCCAGGACCTTGCGGGATCCCTCACAAGAGGGAGAGTCAGGGACAGCGGGATCCAAAAAGTTCGAGGCAGCCCTTCTGGCGGCTCCCCATTTTGCGCTAATGACCACCCTCAGGCGGTTCCTATCAAGCCGTTGGATCTCAGATTCGGGGGGCCCTCGCCGGGAAGGCCCAAAAGATTCAGATAGATGCAGGAGAACTTGTCAAACACAGCGGAAGTCACGAGGTAGGCGCCGTAGAAACCCTTGATCTCTTGTCGTTAGGGCAGGGGAGGCTCGGAATGGCAAATGCGACCACCGCCAAATGGTCCGGAATGCGAGAATTACCTGGGGGAGCAGAAGTTACAAGGTGGTTTGCAAAGAAAACCCTCCAGCCCTCCCGCAGCGGTATCCATCCACATCTTAGGCGATTATTCGAGTGTGATGGAGTATGAATGCCTGGCGACTTCTTGGGAGGTGGTGGTCTTACGGCCGCGGAACTTGGTCCCCGGGGCAATGTCGGCGTTCTGGGAGTCCATTGGCAAAACCAAATCAGCGATTCGAGAGAGGGAGGTCCGCGTCCAGATCCCGGGGCCTTGGAGAGTGCGGGGCAAAGGCAGCTTCGGGGGATTTTAGGGTCCGTGCTCTGCCATCAGCACCCCCACTCCCGTCAGATCCGCGGCGCCAAGGTCCCTTGCGAATCGACGGAGGGCCTCCAAAGCGTAAACCTGTGGGTTGCGAGATTCTAGAAGGTTTCTGCGTTTTGGTAGAAAGATGGTCTGTTTACTTAGGACCTGGCGGCTGCAGCCAGGAATGCGGAGCAAAGGGAAGCCCGTGAACCCAGGATTTGGGCACAATCCTCCCGATGTGGCAAGTAGAAGTGGGGAAGCACTGCAGTGTGAGCCATTCTGGGGCCACCAATTAATGCATTATGCGAAAATAAATTTGATTTTTGCCAGCTGGATTCCTAATCCATTTCCAGCACAGACCAATTTTGAAATTTTAGGAAGGTCTAGGTCCAAAGGATTAGCATTAGAGCGATGAGGCGGCGTTGCGAGGGGCCATAGAGCTAGCACCCTTCCCAAGTCAAGCGAGGCCGGGGACCTTGCAGGGATCCCTCACAAGAGGGGAGAGTCCGGGACCCCAAGGCGGGATGGGTTCGAGGCAGCCCTTCACGGCGGCTCCGGTGCGCTAATGACCACCCTCAGGGCAGGTTCTCCTATCGGCCAGATTTGGATCCTCCCGTTAAGAGGCCCCTCTTTGGGAAGGCCCAAAGATTCCAAGATCGGTCGGAGAACTTGTCAAACCCAGCGGAATCTGAGGGGTGAAGCCCAGCAGAAACCGGTGGCAAAAAGTCTTGTCGTTGGACGCGGGAGGCTCGGAATGGCAAATCGACCACCGCCAAATGGGTCCAGGAATGGCAAGTACCTAGGGAGCAAGGATTACAAGGTCGGTTTTGCAAAGAAAAACACTCGCCCTCCACGGCGGTATCAGCATCCACATCTTAGGCCAATTGACTCTGAGGTGGCGTGGAAGTGAGCTACTTTGGCGCTTCTTGGAGGTCGGGTGGTCATACAGCCCGCGGAACTTGGTCCCGGGGCAATGTCGGCGTTAGAGTCCATTGGCGAGTCAAATCAGCGGTCAGGAGGGAGGGTGCGTCAGTCCCCGGGGCCTTGGGGAGGCCGAGGGCAAGCGACTTCCCGAGTTTTAGAGATTAAGGTGCTCACGCGTCAACACCCCCACTCCCGCGCCCAGAATCCGCGAGCGCCAGGTCATGAAATCGACAAGGAGAGGGCCTCCAGCGTAAACCATGGGTTGCGAGGTTCCTAGAAGGGTTTAGTTTTGGGGGTAGAGACTTGGTCTGTTGCACTGGGACACGGCGAAGGCACGCAGCCCGAGAATGCAGACAAGGAGGCGGCGGATGAGTTGGGCCTGTCCTCCTCAGGTGTGGCAAGTAGAAATTAGAGAGCTTTTCTGATGGCAAGACATTCATAAATTAGCAATTAATGCATTTATGCGAGAAAATAAATTCACGATTTTTGCGTGGATTCCTAATCCATTCGGCTTACCTGAGACCAATTTTGGCGAGAAATTTTGGAAGGTGCAGAGTCAAAGGGTTAGCCTTGCTGATAGGCGGTGGGGAGCGGCAGATTCAGAACAGCAGTGGCACCCTTCCCAAGTCCAAGCGAGGCGGGACCTTGCGGGGATCCTCACAAGAGGGAGAGTAGGACCCCAAGAGGCGGGATCAAAAAAGTTCGATCACGGCCCTTCTGGCGGCGCTCACGAGCACGCTAATGACCACCCTCGGAGCCCGGTTCCCCTACGGCCAGATTTGGATCCTCCGTTCGGGGAGGCCCTGCCGGGAAGCCCAAAAGATTCCCGGTCGGTCGGAGAACTTGTCAAACCGCTGATCACAGAGTCGGCCTTGTAGAAGCGCATGATGTCTTGTGGATTCAGACGCGAGGAGGCTCGGGAATGTAAATCGACCACGAATCGTCAGGAATGCGAAATTACCTAGGGAGCAGGATTACAAGGTCGGTTTTGCAAAAGAAAACACTCGCCCACTCCGCGGGCGGTATCCATCCACATCTTGGCCAATTGACTCTGAGGTGTGATGGGTGAGCTACTTTGGCTGGCTTCTTGGAAGTGAATTGTGGTCTCAGCCACGGAACTTGGTCCCGGGCAATGTCGATGTTAGAGTCCATAAGCGAGAGCCAAATCGCGCGGTCCAGGAGGGGAGGTGGCGTCAGTCCCGGGGCCAGCAGGAGAGGGAGTCGGGGCAAGCGACTTCGGGGATTTTGGGGTCAGGTGCTCTGCCCGTCAACACACCCCACTCCACGCCAAGTCCGCGGCGCAAGGTCAGCCAAATCGGCCGGAGAGGGCCTCCAAAGCGGCGTAAACCACAGCGGGTTGCGGGTTCTAGAAAGGAGTTTGCGTTTTGGTAGGAACTTTATTACTGTTACACTTAAGGACACGGCCGGCGCGGCCCGAGAATCACGGGCAAAGAGGCGGCGGAGGCGAGGTTGGGCTGTCCTCCTCGATGTGGCAAGTAGAGAGTGGGGCGCTTTGATGGCAAGACATTCATAAATTCGCAATTAATGCATTGTCTGAGAAATAAGTGCGATTTTTTGCGAATTTGGATTCCTAATCCATTTCCGACACACAGACCAATTTGAAGTTTAGGAAAGGTCACAAATTGAAGGTTAGCGCACATTAGAGCGGTGGGGGCAGCGTTGCGAGAACAGCAGAAGTGGCACCCTTCCCAAGTCAAGCGAGGCGGGCCTTGCGGATCCCTCACAAAGAGGGAGAGTCAGGACCCCAAGCGGGATCAAAAAGTTCGGCCTGACCCTTCTGGCGGCTCCCGTTGCCTTCAATGACCACCCTCAGGAGCCGGTTCCCCTGTCAGGCCGTTCGGGGGCCCTCTTCGGGAAGGCCAAAAGATTCAGATCGGTCGGAGAACTTGTCAGAACGTAGCGGAAGTCACGAGGTCGACCTTGTAAGCCATGATGTCTTGTCGTTCGAGCCACGGGGAGCTCGGAATGGCAAATCGGCCCTGCAAATCGTCCGGAATGGCCGAGAATTACCCTAGGGCAAGTTGCAAGGTGGTTTGCAAAGAAAAAACACTCCGCGCCCTCCCGCAGTGGTATCATCCACATCTTAGGCCAATTGACTACGAGGTGTGATGGAAGTGAGCTACTTTTGGCTTCTTGGAGTGCGGGTGGATGTACAGCCGCGGAACTTGGTCCCGAGGGGCAATGTCGGCGTTAGAGTCCATTGGCGAGGCAAATCGCTGATGGGAGGGAGGTGGCGTCGGAGTCCCCGGGGCCTTGGGGAGAGGAAATTGAGGGGCAAGCGGCTTCCGGGGATTTTAGGGTCCGTGCTGCGCCCGTCAACACCCTCACTCCCGCGTCAAGTCACGCGCAAGCTCCCGTCGAATCGACAAGGAGAGGGCCTCCCAAAGCGTAAACCACAGCCAGGTTGCGAGGTTCTAGAAGGGTTTGCGTTTTGGGGCGAGACTTGAGTACATTGCACCCAGGACTGGCGAAGGCACTTGTAGGAATACGCGAACAGAGGCTTGTGGGCCGGAGTTTGGGCCTGTCCTCTCCACTCGATGTGCTTAAGTAGAAATTAGAAGCTTTTTGCGGTGGCAAGACATTCATAAATTACTTAGTGTACGTATGCGAAAATAAATTCTAATTTTTGCCCGGCTGGATTCTAATCATTTCGGCCTGAGACCAATTTTGAAATTTTTGGGAAGGTCACAGGTCAAAGGTTAGCATTAGAGCGGTCGGGGCAGCGTTCTTGAGAACAGCAGGTGGCACCCTTCCCAAGTCAAGCGGGGCCAGGACCTTGCGGGGATCCCTCACAAGAGGGAGAGTCCCAGGACCCCAAGAGGCGGGATCAAAAAGTTCCCGAGGCGGCCCTTCTGGCGGCTCCCGGGAGCTGCGCTAATGACCACCCTCCGGGCAGGTTCCCCTATCCGGCCGTTGGATCCTCCCGAGGGGCCCCTCTTGGGGAAGGCCCAAAAGATTCAGTCGGTCAGGGAGAACTTGTCAAACCTGAAGCGTCACGAAATTGACCTTGTAAACCCGATGTCTTGTCGTTCGGGCACAAGGAGGCTCGGGAATAGCAAATCGACCTGCCAAATCGTCCGAATAGTGCGAAATTACCCTAGGGAGCAAGTTACAAGGTCGGTTTTGCAAAAGAAACACTCACGCCCTCCCACGGCCGTATCCAGCATCCACATCCTAGGCCAATTGACTACGAGTGTGATGGAAGTGAGCTACTTTGGCGCTTCTTGGAGGTCAGGTGGTCTTCTGGCCTGAAACTTGGTCCCGAGGGCAATGTCGGCGTTCGGAGTCCATTGGCGAGCAAATCGCGATTCCGGGAGGGAAGGTCGCCCGTCGGATCCCGGGGCCTTGGGGAGAGGAGGGTCGGGGCAAGCGGCTTCGGGGGGATTTTAGGAGTCCGTGCTCTGGCGTCCAACACCCCCCTCCCACGTCAGAATCACGGCGCAAGTCCCGCCGAATCGACAAGGAAGGGCCTCCAAAGCGTAAACCACAGTGGGTTGCGAGGTTCTAGAAAGGGTTTGCGTTTTGGGGGAGACTTGGTCTGTTGCGCAGGGACCTGGCGAAGCTGCGGCAGAATCTGAGCAAGAGGCCCGGCGGGCGGAGTTTGGGCCTGTCCTCCTCCGATGTGGCAAGTAGAAAGTCCGAGCTTTTTGCGATGTAAAGACATTCATAAATTAAATTAATGCATTGTGCGAAAATAAATTCTGATTTTTGCCCATTTGGATTCCTAATCCATCTCGGCTGCAGCCCAATTTTGAAATTTTTAGGAGAAGGTCTAGGTCAAAGGGTTAGCATTAGAGCGATGGGCAGCGGTTGTACTTGGGGGCAACGGTGGCACCCTTCCCAAAGTCAAGCGGGCCAAGACCTTGGGGGATCCCTCACAAGAGGGGAGAGTCCGGACCCCAAGAAGCGGGATCAAAAAAAGTTCCCGAGCAGCCCTTCTGGCGGCTCCCCGTTTTGCATGCGATCACCACCCTCCGGGCGGTTCCCCTATCCGGCAGATTGGATCCTCCGTTCAGGGGAGCCCCTCTTGGGAAGGCCCAAAGATTCCCTTCGGTCAGGAGAACTTGTCAAACCCCTATTTGTCACATGTCGGCCTTGTAGAAACGCGGTGTCTTGTCGTTCGAGACGCAGGGAGGCTCGGGGAATGGCAAATCGACCCTGCCAAATCGTCCAGGAATGGCGAAATTACCCTAGGAGCAAGTTACAAGGTGGTTTTGCAAAGAAAAAAACACTCCGCGCCCTCCACGGCCCGTATCCGCATCCATCCCTAGGCCAATTGACTCACGGTGTGATGGAAGTGAACTACTTTGGCGCTTCTTGGAGGTCGGGTGGTCTTGGCCCGCGGAACTTGGTCCCGGGGGCAATGTCGGCGTTAAGGTCCATTGGCGAGCAAATCCTTGTTTAGGAGAGGGGCGGTCCGTCCCGAGGGGCCTTGGGGAGAGGGAACCGGGGCAAGCGGCTTAGGGGGATTTTTAGGGTCCGTGCTCTGGCGTCAACACCCCCTCCACGTCAAG
Source organism: Isoetes taiwanensis (assembly GCA_021234155.1). NCBI lineage: Eukaryota > Viridiplantae > Streptophyta > Lycopodiopsida > Isoetales > Isoetaceae > Isoetes > Isoetes taiwanensis. Next base: position 835,583 of record JAJEKV010000010.1, on the reverse strand, counting down.
TCACGGCAAGGTCCTTGAATCCCGACAAGGAGAGGGCCTCAAAAGCGTAAACCACAGTGGGTTGCGGGTTCTAGAAGGGTTTGCGTTTTGGGGGGCCGAGGGCTTGTGCTGTTACACTTGGGACTGGCCAGAGAAGCTGCGGGGAATCGAACAAGGGGAGGCGGCTAAGTTTGGCCTGTCCTCCTCCCGATGTGGCAAGTAGAAGTGGGAAGTTTTGCTTTGGCAAGACATTCATAAATTAGCAATTAATGCATTGTGCGAAAATAAATTCTGATTTTTTGCCGGTGGATTCCTAATCCATCTCCGGCCCACGACCCAATTTTGAAATTTTTAGAGAAGGTCTAGGTCAAAGGGTTAGCTAAGGTCAAAGGAATGGAGTTTGTGGGATGCGTTTGTACTTGGGGTTGACCTTGGCTGGGCGGGCGTTATACTTGGTCTAAGATTGCATTGAGAATATAAGCATCATAACTATTAGAATGAAGATAAATGATTACGAGAAAAGCATCATAACTACTAGAATGAAGATAAATGATTACCAAAAAGACTAGGAGGGGTTGGGGGGTTAGATTTGGTTGCTTGTAGATGATGGTTGTGTTTAGAGGCCCAAGGCATATGGATAGAGAATGCCCTTGTTCCTTGGACCTCCTAAAAACGCTATTTTGTCATGGATGGGATCGGAATTAACTTGTAATGGGACCCTGCTCAGAATGGCCGGGGCAAGCAACAAGTTTCAGGGGTTTTTGGTCCCGGCTCTGGCGTCAACACCTCCATGTCAATCCCAGTTCCCATCCTAGGCCAAATCACGACAAAGAGTGTGATCAGGAAGTGCGTAAACCATTTGGCCCTTCTTGGGTTTTGTTTTGGGGCGGGTTTGGTCTTCCCCGCGGAACTTGGTCCCCTAGGGGCAATGTCGGCGTTCTTAGTCCATTGGCGAGAGCCAAATCGTGGTCAGGAGGGGAGGAGGCGTCCAGTCCCCAGGGAACCTTGGGGAGAGGCAGGGGCAAGCGGCTTCGGGATTTTAGGGTCGTGCTCACGGTCAACACCCCCACTCCACGTCAAGTCACGGCGCAAGGTCCCGTAGAATCGACAAGGAGAGGGCCTCCCAAAAGCGTAAACCACTGCAGGTTGCGAGGTTCCTAGAAGGGTTTGCGTTTTGGGGGCGGGACTTGTCTGTTGCACTGGGACCTGGCGGCTGCGGCCGAGGGAAATAGACAAGGAGCCCGGCGGGCCGGAGTTTGGGCCTGTCCTCCTCCCGATGTGGCAAGTAGAAAGTCGGGGGCGGTGGCAAGACATTCATAAATTCACAATTAATGCATTGTACGAAAATAAATTCTGATTTTTTTGCCAGGCCCCGGATTCCTAATCCATCTCGACCTACGACCCAATTTTCAAAATTTTCGGAGAAGGTCTAGGTCAAAGGGTTAGCATTAAAGCGGTGGGGGCAGCCGGATCGTTGGAACAGGGGTTGATCCCTTCCCCAAAGTCAAGCGAGGCCCGGGGACCTTGCGGGGATCCCTCACAAGAGGGAGAATATAAACACCCAACTATTAGGATCAAAAAGTTCGGAAAGCCCCTTCTGGCTACTAGAATGCGCTGTAAACCACCCTCCAGGGCCCGGTTCCCCTATCCGGCCATTGGATCCTCCGTTCGGGGGCCCCTCTTGAGGGAAGGCCCAAAAGATTCGGATGGTCCGGAGAACTTGTCAAACCATATGGATAGTCGAATTGACCTTGTAGCCACATGTGTCTTGTCGTTCGAACGCTATTTGTCAGGAATGGCAAATCGACCACCAAATCGTCGAGAATGGCGAAATTACCCTAGGGAGCAAGTTACAAGGTCGGTTTTGCAAAGAAAGAAACACTCCGCCCTCCCAAGACCGCGGTATCCAGCATCCACATCCTAGGCCAATTACTCTGAGTGTGATGGAAGTGACTTGCTACTTTGAAAGGGTTTCTTGGAGGTCGGGTGGTCTTCTAGCCGCGGAACTTGGTCCCCGAGGGCAATGTCGGCGTTACGAGTCCATTGGCGGAGCCAAATGCGATTCGGAGGGGAGGTGGCGTCAGTCCCGGGGCCTTGGGGGAGGAAAGTCAGGGCAAGCGGCTTCCGGAGGGGATTTTAGGGTCCGTGCTGCTCCGTCAACACCCCCCACTCCGCGTCAAGTCACGGCGCAAGGTCCTTGAATCGACAAGGAGAGGGCCTCCCAAAGCGTAAACCACATGGGTTGCGGGGTTCTAGAAGGGTTTGCATTTTGGGGGCGAGACTTGGTACATTGCACTTGGGACTGGCCGAGAAGGCTGCAGCCCAGAATACGGAACAAGGGGCCCGGCGGAGGGAGTTTGGGCCTGTCCCTCCTCGATGTGGCAAGTAGAAGTCGGTAGCTTTTGCTGATGTAGAAAACATTCATAAATTCAAAATTAATGCATTGTCACGAAAATAAATTCAGATTTTGCCGGTTGGATTCTAATCCATCTCCGGCACACCCCCAATTTTGAAATTTTTGGAGAAGGTCTAGGTCAAAGGGTTAGCATTAGAGCGGTCGGGGGGCAGCCCGTTGGGAACAACCGGTGGCACCCTTCCCCAAGTCAAAAGAGAGGCCGGGACCTTGCGGGGGATCCCTCACAAGAGGGAATTCCGGACCCCCCCAAGGGATCAAAAAGTTCGAGGCAGCCCTTCAGATAAATGATTACGCGCTAATCACCACCCTCGAATGCCCGGTTCCCCTATCCGACCGTTGGATCCTCCGTTCGGGGGCCCCCCTTGGGGAAGGCCCAAAGATTCCCGTTGCGGTCATGGAGAACTTGTCAAACCAAGGCGTCAAGGCATATGGATTGAAGAAACCCTTGTGTCTTGTCGTTTGGGCCTAAAGGGAGGCTCGGGAATGGCAAATCGACCTGCCAAATCGTCAGGAATGGCGAAATTACCCTAGGGAGCAAGTTACAAGGTCGGTTTTGCAAAAGAAAAAACACTCCGCGCCCTCCAAATGCGGCGGATATCCGCATCCACATCTTAAACCAATTGACTACGAGGTGTGATGGAAGTGAGTTACTTTTGTTTCTTGGAGGTGGTGGTCTTCGGCCACGGAACTTGGTCCCCGGGGCAATGTCGGCGTTTTGAGTCCATTGGCGAGCCAAATGGCGATTCAGGAGAGGGGGAGGCAGTCCCGTCCCCAGGGGCCTTGGGGAGAGGAAGTGGGGCAAGCGACTTAGGGGGATTTTTAGGGTCCAGTGCTCTCGTCAACACCCCCCCACTCCACGTCAAGTCACATGCAAGGTCCGCCCCGAATCGACAAGGAGAGGGCCTCCAAAGCGTAAACCACTGTGGGTTGCCAGGTTCTAGAAGGGTTTTGCGTTTTGGGGGCGGGACTTCAATGCAGTTGCACTGGACACCTGGCAGGAGGCTGCTGACCAAGAATGCCGAACAAGGGGCGGCGGGTGGAGTTTGGGCCTTGTCCTCCTCCCGATGTGGCAAGTAGAAGTCGAGGGGCACTTTTCGGTGAAGACATTCATAAATTACGCATTAATGCATTATGCGAAAATAAATTCTGATTTTTTGCCGAGTGGATTCTAATCCATCTCGACTACCACACCCAATTTTGAAATTTTGGAGAAGGTCTAGGTCAAAGGGTTAGCATTAGAGCGGTCGGGGGAGCGTTTGCGGGGGGTTGACCTTGGCACCCTTCCCAAGTCAAGCGAGGCGGGGACCTTGCGGGGATCCCTCCAGAGGGGGATTAGGACCCCAGATAAAATGATCCAAAAAGTTCATAACTACCCTTCTGGCGAATCCGGGGCTAAATAATGACCACCCTCGGACTAGTTCCCCTATCCGGCCGTTGGATCCTCCGTTCAAGGCCCCTCTTGAGGAAGGCCCAAAGGCATATGGATAAGGAGAACTTGTCTTGTTCAAACCGGGGCTCCTAGAAGGCCTTGTAGAAACATGGATGTCTTGTTGTTCGGGCACGGGGAGGCTCGGAGATGGCAAATCGACCACTAAATGCGTCGGAATGGCTAAATTACCTAGGGAGCAAGTTACAAGGTGGTTTTTGCAAAAAAAGAAACACTCCGCCCTCCATTTTCGGCCGGTATCCAGCATCCACATCTTAGGCCAATTGACTCTTTGTGATGGAAGTGAGCTACTTTGGTCTTTTGGAGGTCGGGTGGTTTTGCAGAACTTGGTCCCGGGGGGATATGTCGGCGTTCTCGAAGTCCATTGGCGAGCCAAATCAACCGATTCCGGAGGGGAGGTTAAAATCCGTCCGTCCCGGGGCCTTGGGGAGAGGAATTCAGGGCAAGCAGCTTCGGGGGGATTTTAGGGTCCGTGCTCACTGCGTCAACACCCCCCTCCCGTTGTCAATCCCTGCGGCTCCGCCGCCTCGACAAGGAGAGGGCCTCCAAAAACGTAAACCACGTGGGTTGCGGGTTCTAGAAGGGTTTGCGTTTGGGGGGCGAGACTTGGTCTGTTGCACTTGGGACCTGGCCGAAAAGCCGCATCGAGAATAGAACAAGGGAGGCGGATGGAGGCGGAGTTTGGGCTGTCCTCCTCCCGATGTGGCAAGTAGAAGTCGGGGGCGCTTTTGCCAGCAAGACATTCATAAATTACACAATTAATGCATTGTCACGAAAATAAATTCTGATTTTTTGCCGGCTTTGGATTCCTAATCCATCTCGGCCTACAACCAATTTTTCAAATTTTTGGAGAAGGTCTAGGTCAAAGGGTTAGCTATTAGAGCAGGAATGGGGTTTGTGGGATCGTTGTACTTGGGGTTATCAACCGAGGCCATTTGGGCGGGGATCCCTTGGTCTAAGATTGCATTGACCCCATAAGCATCAAAAAAGTTCCCGAATGAAGATAAATTCTGAGGCAAAAGCTCCCGGCCGCTAGAATGAAGATAAATGATCCTGAGAAAAGCAAAAAAGACTAGTGCGGGTTGGGGGAGGGTTAGATTTGGTTGCTTGTGGGAATGGCCCAAAGATTCGAGTCGGTCATATGGAACTTGTCAAACCCTTGTTCAGATCCCTAAAGCTATTTGAAATGGATGGCATAATTAACTTGTCGTTCCGACGCAGGAGGGCAAGCGGGGCAAATCGACCAAAATGGCGTCCAATACCCCCACTCCATGTCAAGTTACAAGGTGCAAGGTTTGCAAACCAAACACTCACGACCTCCCGCGGGGCCTCATCCACATCTTAAACCAATTGACTTGCGAGTTCTAGGAAGTGGCTTTTGTTTTGGGGGTCGGTGGTCTTCTGGCCACGCCACGGGGCAATGTTGGTCCCCTAGGGCAGCGTCGGCGTTTGAGTCCATTAAGCGAGAGCCAAATCGCGATTCAGGAGAGGGAGGTTGCCCGTCCCGTCCCGGGGCCTTGGGGAGAGGAAATCCCGGGCAAAGCGGCTTCGGGGATTTTAGGGTCCGTGCTCTGGCGTCAACACCCCTCCTCCACGTCAAGTCCGGCGCAAGGTCCATGCGAATCGACAAGGAGAGGGCCTCCCAAACGTAAAACCCCTGTGGGTTGCGGGTTCTAGAAGGGTTTTGCGTTTTGGGGGCGAGACTTGTTACATTGCACTTAGGACCTGTAACAGAAAGTTTTGGCCCAAGAATCCGACGAGCAAGGGGAACCGGCGGAGGCGGAGTTTGGGCTGTCCTCCTCCCGATGTGGCAAGTAGAAGTCCCGAGGCTTTAAAACGGTGGCAAGACATTCATAAATTAAGATTAATGTTAATGCATTATGCGAAAATAAATTCTGATTTTTTGCCGGCTGGATTCCTAATCCATCTCCAGCACACACCCAATTTTCGAAATTTTTTTTTCGGAGAAGGTCTAGGTCAAAGGGTTAGCATTAGAGCGGTCAGGGCAGCCCGTTGCGGGAACAGCAACGAGGCTGGCACCCTTCCCAAGTCCAAGCGAGGCCAGGACCTTGCAGGGATCCCTCACAAGAGGGGAGATCCCGACCCCAAGAGGCGGGATCCAAAAAAGTTCCCGAGGCAGCCCTTCTGGCTCCTAGGGGGCCTGATAAATGACCACCCTCCGGGCCGGTTCCCCTATCCGGCCCGTTGGATCCTCCGTTCGGGGGATCTTGGGGAAGGCCCAAAAGATTCAAGGCATCGGTCAGGAGAACTTGTCAAACCAGCAAGGCGCCCCGAGGTCGGCCTTGTAGAAACCCACGATGTCTTGTCGTTCGGGCATAGGAGGCTCGGGGAATGGCAAATCGACCACGCCAAATGCGTCCCAAATGGCGAAATTACCCTAGGGAGCAAGTTACAAGGTGGGTTTTGCAAAAGAAAGAAAACACTCCGCCCTCCACGGCGGTATCATCCACATCTTAGGCCAATTGACTTGAAGGTGTGATGGAAGTGAACTACTTTGGCTTCTTGGAGGTCGGGTGGTCTTCCGGCCCGCGGAACTTGGTCCCCGGGCAATGTCGGCGTTCAGTCCATTGGCGAGCCAAATCGCGGTTCGGAGAGGGGAGGTCACCGTCAGGTCCCGGGGCCTTGGGGAGAGGAAATTGAGGGGCAAGCTTCGGGGGGATTTTAGGGTCCGTGCTCTGGCATCAACACCCCCCTCCACGTCAAGTCCGCGGCAAGGTCCCTGCGAATCGACAAGGAGAGGGCCTCCAAAACGTAAACCACAGTGGGTTGCGGGTTCTAGAAGGGTTTTGCGTTTTGGGGCCCTTCTGTTTGCACTTGGACTGGCCGAGCAAGCCCAGAAATCACGGAGCAAGGGGCCACCTTGCGGAGTTTGGGCTGTCCTCCTCCCGATGTGGCAAGTAGAAGGATCCCAAGCGATGTAAGACATTCATAAATTCGCAATTAATGCATTGTATGAAAATAAATTCTGATTTTTTGCCGGTGGATTCCTAATCCATCTCCGGCCACCCCAATTTTTGAAATTTTTGGAGAAGGTCTAGGTCAAAGGGTTAGCTAAGGTCAAAGGAATGGGTTTGGGGGATCCCCTTGTACTTGGGGTTGACCTTGGCTGACATTTGGACGTTATACTTGGTCTAAGATTGATTGAGAATATAAGCATCATAACCATTAGAATGAAGATAAATGATTAGAGAAAAGCATCATAACTACTAGAATGAAGATAAATGATTTTGAGAAAAAACAAAAGACTGGATCCCCTCTCCGGCCCGTTGGATCCTCGGGTTGGGGGGTTAGATTTGGTTGCTTGTGATGATGGTTGAAATTATCAAGGCATATGGATAGTAGAGAATGCCTTGTTCAGGGTGCTCCCTAAAGCTATTTGGGATGGCATAATTAACTTGTAATGGCAAATTGGGGCAAGCAACCCTCCAAGAGTTTAGGGTCGCAAAAAATCAACACCCCTCCCATGTCAGACCAATTGACTTTCATCCCGAGCCAAATCTGTGATGATGGAAGGCCTCCGAGCTACTTTACCTTCTTGGAGGTTCTAGAAGGGTTTTCTTTGGGGGCCCAGGAACTTGGTCCCTAGGGCAATGTCGGCGTTTTGGTCCATTACATTGGCGAGCCAAATCGACTACGATTCGGAAGGGGAGGTTGCCGTCCATCCCGAGGGCCTTGGGAGGAATTGGGGGCAAGCGACTTAGGGGGATTTTAGGGTCCATGCTCAACACAACACCCCCACTCCACGTCAAGTCCGCGGCATGGTCCGCCCGAATCGACAAGGAGGGGCCTCCAAAGCGTAAACCACGTGGGTTGCGAGGTTCTAGAAGGGTTTGCGTTTTGGGGGCGAGGACTTGGTCTGTTACACTGGGACGGCGAGAAGCTCAGCCAGATGCGGACAAGGGGCCCGCCCGGGCGGGTTTGGGCCTGTCCTCCTCCGATGTGGCAAGTAGAAAGTTGGGGGCACTTTGCGATGGCAAGACATTCATAAATTACTACAATTAATGCATTGTGCGAAAATAAATTCTGATTTTTTGCCAGCTGGATTCTAATCCATCTCCAGCCTACAGACCCAATTTTTCAATTTTTAGGAGAAGGTCTAGGTCAAGGGTTAGCATTAGAGCGGTCGGGGCGGCGTTGCGAGGGCAGCAAGGCTGGCACCCTTCCCAAGTCCAAACGAGGCCAGGACCTTGCAGGGGATCCCTCACAAGAGGGAGAGTCCGGACCCCAAGAGGCGGGATCCAAAAAAAAGTTCTGCAGCCCCTTCACGGCAGTGCTCCCGGGGGTTGCACGCTTGATGACCACCCTCCCCAGCCGGTTCCCCTATCCGGCCCGTTGGATCCTCCGTTCGGGGGCCCCTCTTGGGAAGGCCCAAAAGATTCCAGATCGGTCCGGGAGAACTTGTCAAACCCATGGTTCGACCAGTCACCCTTGTAAAACCATGATGTCTTGTCGTTTTGGGCACGCGGGAGGCTCGGAATGGCAAATGGAACCCTGCCAAATCGTCGTCGGAATGGCGAAATTACCCTAGGGAGCAAGTTACAAGGTCGGTTTTGCAAAAGAAAGAAACCTCCACGCCCTCCACGACAAGGTATCCCGCATCCACATCTTAGGCCAATTGACTGCGAGCGTGATGGAAGTGAGCTACTTTGGCTTCTTGGAGGTCGGGTGGTCTTCTGTCCCGGAACTTGGTCCCAGGGGCAATGTCGGCGTTAAAGTCCATTGGCGAGCCAAATCCTTGGTTCGGGAGAGGGAGGTTTGAAATTTTAGTCCATCCCCAAAGGGGCCTTGGGAGGAAATTCGGGGCAAGCGGCTTCCCCAAGGGATTTTAGGGTCCGTGCTCAATAGCGTCAACACCCCCACTCCCGTCAAAAATATCCGCGGCGCCTTCAAGGTCCCATGTAATCAGTCGACAAGGAGGGGCCTCCAAAACGTAAACCACATTGGGTTGCGGGTTCCTAGAAGGGTTTGCGTTTTGGGGCGAGACTTGGTGTTACCCACAGGACCTGACCGGCTTTTTGCAGCCGAGAATACGAACAAGGGAGCCCGGCGGAGCGGAGTTTGGGCCTGTCCTCCTCCCGATGTGGCAAGTAGAAGTCGAGGGCTTTTTACGAGTTAGGCAAGACATTCATAAATTTGATAATTAATGCATTTGATCTTGAAAATAAATTCTGATTTTTGCCAAATGGATTCCTAATCCATCTCCAAAGACACCTGACCCAATTTTGGTTTTTTGGGAGAAGGTCTAGGTCAAAGGGTTAGCTAAGGTCAAAGGAATGGAGTTTGTGGGATCGTTGTACTTGGGGTTGACCTTGGCTGTTTGGGCGTTATACTTGGTCTAAGATTGCATTGAGAATATAAGCATCATAACTATTAGAATGAAGATAAATGATTCTGAAAAAGCATCATAACTACTAGAATGAAGATAAATGATTCTGAGAAAAGCAAAAGACTAGTGCGGGTTGGGGGGTTAGATTTGGTTGCTTGTGATGATGGTTGTGTTTGATATCAAGGCATATGGATAGAAGAATGCCCTTGTTCAGCGGACTGCTCCTAAAAGCTATTTGACATGGATGGCATAATTAACTTGTAATGAACTGGGTGGGGCAAGCAACTTCGGGGGGAGTTTAGGGTCCCGGCTAAAGCGTCAACACCCCACTCCATGTCAAGACACGGCGCAAGGTCCCGACCAAATCGACAAGGAGAGGGCCTCGAAAGCGTAAACCACTGTGACTTGCAAGATTCTAGAAGGGTTTTGTTTTGGTTTTTTTACTGCTCCCTAAAGCTATTTGACATGGATGGCATAACTAACTTGTAATGGACTGGTTTTGTTTCTGAAACAATTGTACCTTGTTGAAAGATTGCTTTCAAGTGGAAATTTTTTAATGTGTCCATACCTTGTATTTGCCCCCTGGTCAAAGACTACGCCTTTTTCGATGCACACTCTTTTAGTTATGCATTTTATTGCATTTATGGTTCATAAATTCGTAGTTAATGCATGGCATGGAATTAAATTATGGTTTTGGTCAGCTGGCTTCCATGGTCATCACCAAAGATACTGGGAAAATTTCCAAAATTTTTGGATAAGGTCCAACCAAGCGTTGGGGTTAGAGCGGTCGGGCAGCCCGTTGTTGGGCAAGCATGGTAGCACCCTTCCCCAAGTCAAACAAAGCGAGGACTTTGAATGGCCACCTCGGTGGGGGAGAGTCCGTCCCGGAGGCGGACCCCAAAAGCGTTCTCGGCGGCTGACTGTCACGCCCCCACAGGGGCCTATGCTAATGAACACCCTCCGGCTTCGGTTCCCTATATATCCGGCCGTTGAATCCTCCGTTCAAGGATCCGACTCGAACGAGGACCAAAAAAATCCAAGATCGGTCAGGAGAACACACATCCAAACCCTTGAAAGCGTCTGAGGCGGCCGTCCCGAGGAGCAGCGATTCGACTTATCATACAATTTTATTTGGTAGTAATAGAATCCGGAATGTGATTGGCGCATGCATGCCTCGGGACTGTTCAAATAAGCCTAGGGACAAACTTTAATAGGCATCACATTAAAAAAAGATGCAAAAAAAATAGCGTCGCTATAACAAAATAAATCGCGGGGCGTCGCGCATCACGGCGTAAAACCATATTTATCACGTATTTATCTGGGTTGAAATAACGTCGCATGGCGGCGTGGCGTCGCATCGCGGCCTCTATAATATTTTGAACCAGCGGTGACCGGCTTTTCGGAACTTCTTTTTGCCCTACTTCTTGAGGTTCTTGGGCGATCCATGGCGCTAGTACCACGATCTACACGCAAGCAACTATTCTAAGGTTAGTATATCATGTTTTTAGATTGAATAGGTTTTTGGATTGAATGGTGCATGCCCAACCTTCCTCTTTTTTTGTTTCCTTTTCCTTCCTCTTCTTCTTTGTTCTTGATTTTTTTTTTCCCATTCTTCCATGCCTCATTCATTCTTCCTCCTTCTTTCTTCCTCATGCTTCATTTCTTCCTCATTCTTCCTCATGCTTCATTTCTTCCTCCTTCTTCCATGCTTCATTCTTTCCTCATTCTTTCTTCCCATATTTCTTCTTTCCTCATTTCTTTCTCATTCTTTCTTCCTCATTCTTTCTCATTTCTTTCTTCCTCATGCTTTCTCATTCTTTATTCCTCACTCTTTCTCATTCTTCCTCATTCTTTCTCATTTCTTGCTTTCTCATTTCTTTCTCATGCTTTCTCATTTCTTTCTCATTTCTTTCTCATGCTTTCTCATTTGTTTCTCATTTCCATTCTTTCTCATGCTTTCTCATTCCTCATTCTTTCCCCTTCCTTCCCTCATTTCTTTCTTCTCTTCCCTTCCTTATTCTTCATTTTTTTTCATTTCTTATTCTTCATTCTTTTAATTTCATTTCTTCATTCTTCATTTGTTTCTTATTCTTCACATTTCTTCCTCACTTTCCATTCGATCCTTTTCTTTTTCCTTCCCTTATTTCTTCCTTCCATTCTATTCCCTTCCCTTCTCTTATTTCCTCTTATTTTTCTTCATTCTTTCTTGTTTCTTCTCTTATTTCTTCTCTATTCTATCCTTATTTCTTCCCTTCTATTCTCTTATTTCTTTCTCTTGTTTTATTTCTATCTCTTGTTTTCTATCCCCCCCCCTTTTTTTCCTTTCTTTCTTCTTCGATCTTTTTCTTCTTTGTTCTTATTCTTCTAATGCTTTGTTACTTACATTTGCGGCTTTCTATTCTGATTTGGACCCGGCGGGGATCTTGTACCGCGTCGTCCTTATTTTGGTAAGTAGTTGATCGCACTTGCATTTTATTTTATAGTTTTAAGTAGGTTAAAAAAATTGATGGAGTGGCTTGTTCAAGGGCGGGTCGGCTCCACCTAGGTGGGGAGGACCATGTGCGGGGTTGAAGTCCACTTTCACTACAATCATAAATGTTTCCTAGGTTAATGGTGGCTTGTTCAAGGGCATGCGATCGGCTCCACCTAGAGTGGAAGGGACCACGTGCCGGGTTCAAGTCCACTTCGATTCCACTTGTTATTTTTTAGGTTTAAAATAAAATTGTAGTGGCTTGTTCAAGGGACGCAGTCGGCTCCACCTTGCGTGGAGGGACTAGGTGTCGGGGTCCAAGTCCACTTTTCTTCTCATTCTTAGGTAGATGTGGCTCACGGCAAGGACATGGTGGCTCCACCATGAGTGGGGAGGACCAGGTGTTGAACCTTAGTTCACGTTTATTGTCGGTTTAGCTAGAGGTAGCTAGGGCTGGGTTAAGTTAACGATGGCGGATGATTCCCTTCACACCCGTGCTAGTTAAAAAAAAATAGGTTAGGCTAACTTAATGTAGTACTAATTCGCACTAAAAGCTTTGGTAAAAAAAAACTTAACTAATTAACTAAATTATTTCGAACATGTCTAGTTAAGTTAGCCAAAGGCATAAAAAATTATATGTACAATTAACTAAACTTAAAGTGACCTCTATAGTGCTAATTTCTAATTTAGTTAATTTTTAGTTAATTTTGCTAACTAATCCGAACAAGGTGTGAAGATAAGTTTAGGTAGTGTTTTTGGTTAAAAAAGTTAACTAAATTTCGGGACTATCTGCTAACTAATTAACTAGTATCTGAATGTAAATTGTGGTGGATTCGAATACCCTAATCTAACCTATTTAGTTTTCTTGTTTCTTCTTCCTTTTTTTTGCTTTTTTGGGGCCGGGATCGGATAAGGTATTAGTCGCCATAGGGGCATGTTATAAGTAATGATTATATGGTACGCATACATGTTTGATATTGTCGTATTATGTTGCATTTACTTTGTGCATGCTTGGCTTTTGTATTCATTATTTTGTTTTTGTTTGTAGGCATAAAATGGCCTCGATGGGACAAAGATGCTTAGTGAAATTAGGCGCATCCTCATCAATCAAATATGCGCCTGAGACCGACCGAGCGACATATACAAGCCCGATGATCCAATTAACCGTTTTGTAGCATCGGTTGAGAAAGAATGTCGATCTGAATTATGTGGGAGGTGGCGGAGCATGAGTGCGAGTTGGAAGATATGATGAGAAAAGAACTTAAAGTCTTGGGTTTGCAATCTGAGCAGAATTGAGGATGCTACTTAAGTATAAAGTGCCACTTATGAGCCCCTATCTTTGAGGCATGCATTGGGACGATATGGGCTAATTCGTGGCGAAGTGCAAGGTCAGACCTTAAAGATCACAAGATGGCGATGCTTGATCTCAATGATGAGCAGGTGAAGGAGTTAGATAGTCTTATCCATGGTGGGAGCTCTATTGGTGCGAGGGCTAGATTATCATTACATGCTCATGATAAATGTCTTTGCATTTATTGGCAGACATTCTGTGGATCTTTGTTGGGTTATAAAAGTGCATTGGTAGTAAACAAGACTGCCGGATATACCAAATCGGATCTTGGGAACCACGTACTTTAATCAAGATGATTATTATCTTGGCATTGTGTGGAGGCCAAGATAGAGCTGCATCATGGTTGTTGGTGACAAGTATATCCGTTTCAAGAGCCCAAGTCGGCATTGGCCACACCCCTTGGACTTGCCCACGAGGTCTTTGTGGAGATGAGCCACGAGGGGGACCAATGGTAGTCTTGCCATTCATGAATGGAGGAACCTTTGCAGAATTACTTGACCATCTTCGAGCCAATTCTCTTCTTATAGGAGATGGTCAAATGCAATGCATAGTGCTCCAAGAAGGGCTGATATGAAGATAAGTATGCGGAGTGGAAAGCCAAAATGAGACTTCGTGTATAAATGCGTCCCGAAATAGCTCTCGCTCTTGCGAGAAGGAGTCTATGCCATCCACGCTCAGGTTGGACACACACAAAGCTCAATTGCAAAAGGGTCAAACTCCATTTTGATGACTCCCTTACAAATGTGTGGGTGGCTATTGGTGATTGGGACCACGACCCTCCGTTTTTTTTACAAGGCGAATGCCCAAATTGAAGAGCCATTATACACTACAAGATGGAGCAGTCGCGATATCCTTGGTGGGAGAAGAGTTTTACATCATCATCAGATGACCAAGCATCATGGGGGCATGAGATATCGACATATATTCCACAGGGCTACATTTACGAGATGCTCCTTGATTTTGTCCGGGCAATGCGGCTTATGGGGTTGTGTGTTGAGATAAACCCAACCCGACCGATACTCTAGCACATTGGACATCATCAACATATGAAGGTCCAAATGATGATGGATAGAGAGCTGGTGCACATGGATCGCCCATCTATTGCTCGCGTCGTCGATGTGTTCAAAGCAATGGGGGCTTTCTTATGATATAGTTGTGAGAGAGAGCGACATATGAAGTGTGGTGATCCACTTGAGATGGCTAAGCTATTGTTAAATGCTTGCAAGAAGTGATTAATATAATTTTGTCTTCCTATTTGAGGCTTGTTGCAACCAATAAATGTTTTTATTCAAAATTACTAATGAAAAAAGTAATTTATTAATCAAAAAATTATTATTAATGGTAAATAAATTATTAATCATAACTTGTAGATAAAGTGTAAACTTCTGAGGGCGTCAAACCCTAGGTTTTGTGTGCTACATCATCAAACCCTAGATTGTAAATGCCATGTGGCACAATCTAGGGTTTGATGATGTCTTTCTATAACTAGGGTTTGATGACATAACACTACTATGATGTGGCAATAGGAAGTGTGACGTGACACAACCTAGGGTTTGATGATGTGCCACCGCATAGCGTAGGGTTTCATGATGTGGCACTAAAAATGCCACGTGGGATAATTTAGGGTTCGGTGTATGACATGATACATGGCCTGATAATATGGCAACCTAGAGTTCGATATGCACCCCATACATATATACGAGATACTTTTCTAATATAAATAAGAAGATAAGAATATAAATTTAGGTATTTATTCAAAGACACTTGTTCAAAGCTTTTCTCTCGCTAATTCTCGTTATGTTCAAATTAATATATATAGTCATGGCGGAGGCTCAATTCTTAGCGGTTTTCCTCATTGTGGCCCTCTTTCTGCTGATGCAATATTCATGGCGTTATGCGTCTCCCCCTCCGCCCCCGGTCAAGACGGTCAAGACTGCAGTAAGTCTGCCGGGGCTCATTAGTGGCACATTTCGAACCATGAAAATACTATTTTTCATCTCTATGGTTTGTAAGTATCATTCTATTATTGCAACCAATATCATTCATGGTTATCAAATGTTTCTCTCACAATTTCTTTTGATCTAGGTGTGCTCTTTTTCTCGGCGATGAATAGAGGTAATCGCAATCGTACGGAGAATGAGCAAGACGAAGGTAAGTATTTATATAGTTTTTATTATACGCTTTACCCTCTAATTAGGTATGTGAGTTTATGCATGGAGTTTTAATTTGTTGTGTAGAGGAAAGGGACGAGTTTAGAGAAAATAGGAGGAGGACTTCACGAGGTAGGGGCAATCGTCTTTGATGTTCCTCAATCGTGCTTTGAAAAGGCGCCAACCTCCACCTATCACTACACCAGCAGGGTTTGGGTATTAAGATAGCTTTTATAAAAATAATAAATAAATGAATTGTTTTTTTTTGCATGATATTTGTGCTTCCTGCTGCGGCTCCTCACTCCCGCCTTCCTCGCAAACATGTCTCCCCCGAGAGAGACCAAATTGCGGCATATTTTGCCTCTTTGACACCAACGCCCGGTTAAGCGACCTCCCCAGCTCCTATTCCCCAACGACATAGTGTTGATTATCGGCCTCCGTTCTCGGCGAGAATATTGAGAGCGCTAGGCGTAGTATGGACTCCCCGTTCTAGGCAAGACACGGGGAATAGATTTTCTAATGCAAGGAACTTGGAGGAAGATTTCAACGGTAAATATATATCCTACGCATTACCAAACATTTCTTTGGTTGCGGCATGTTAAAGATGCTCATTCTCTCATTACTTCCCGGGTCAAGAAGTAGTGGAGCAACGGACTCTAGCGTTCAAGATCGCGGCGATCATCCGCGGGGTTCGGGATCCGAAGAACATGGTCGCTCGCTGACTTGGAGAGGAAGGATCCCGACGGCGTCCGCGTGTCACCGAAGAAGCGTCCATTTAAACTTTGTTTTAGACACGTAAGTCTGCGGGTGATTTGGCCCCGAATATACCCGACTATCATATTAATAATAATTTTTGATGTAAGTTATGTGAACATATTATTTAAGATATCAACCTTAAATATTAGTACTTTGTCATCTAAATTTGTTGTTTTGTTCATTCTCTTCACTTAGAATACATTGTAAAGTGCTCAAAAGGTTCTTAATCGGGACGGGATATGTATATTGACGGTAGACATAAACAAGCTTTTATATACCCACCATTTATGCTTCAGGGGGCGCTCTTCCTAAGAAGGATGATGAGGGAAGTGTCTTTTATACTACAACGGGGGCGGTCACAAATAATATCTCGTTTATGGCCTCCCAGCGGTATAGGGGAGTGGCACGGCGCTTATGACCAACGAAATAGAGGCGTCAAAAATAAAATGAAACGAGTTTCCCGGAGATAGAAAAAAGCAAAGCGTTTAAGCTGGAAGAAGCTCACTTGATGATGGGCGACTTATCGAAAAAAGGAGGTACATGACCTAGTCATAGTCTTGTTTTATTATTTTGATATTGCGTTGATCTATCGATTTATGTCAAAGGCACCATGTGGTCAAGGAACTGAAGCGGACTTACGAAAAGAAGGAGGCGATTGGTCAAAGTCCTAAACCACTTAATCTCCACAAGGAAGATATCAAGGTATTTCTTATTTTTTGTCATTCGTTCACTTTAACTTGTGATAATGTTGTGTGCCTTGCAATCGAGTTGCATTGAGCGTGCAAAGGATCGAAAAGCAAACATAGAGCTCGGACCGAACAAAGCAACTAAAAAGTGATCGAAAGCCGTCTCATTTGGGCTCGGCGGTCGAAAAGGGTTTTCCATAGATTAAGTAAGAGCTATATTAGTTCACATTAATTTTAATAAGAACTTTAAATGTCACTAGCTAATACTCGTTATATTGTCATAGGAACATCTATCACGGGTTTAAACCTAACAAGCAACGCGTTACAAGTAGCCCGCGGGCGTGGAAATTGTTTATCTGTATCCAGGTTATCTGGCGAGGAACTCTCCCACTTTCGGGAAATCGCGGGGGATGCGTTGTAGAAAATTATTATAATTCTATGAACTACATTAACGCCATATTCTTTTGGTTTTATAGGAAGCGATGGCGGATATGAATGAAGGTCTAGAGCATGACATGGGGCTCGGGCGGCGAGGATCTGCAAACATTGCTTGGAGAGCCATCCAATGCAACCGTCGTGTTTTGTGATTCGAGGTCCTCTAACTTCGTGCTTTCGGATGACTACTCCACTTTGAATCTCGAGAGAGATTAGCTCTAGGCTAAAAGGGTGGATACTCCTCTTAACGAGTCTTTTGTGATTATTTAAAAATATAAATACAATTCACTTTTGTGATTATTTAAAAATATAAATATAAAAATAATTTTGTGACTATTTAAAAATATGAATATAAAAAACACTTTTGTGATTATTTAAAATATTTTTTATATTTATATTTTTATATAAATATATTTTTTTATTTTTTTTTTTTTTTCCCCTACCGTCGCATAGGCGTATCCACGTCGGCTTTTTTTGCGCGTGGCTTTTCTATCTGTGGATTTTGAATTTTCCGCGTGTATATTCCGCGTGTATATTCCACGTGTCACGTCGCGTGCGGCGTATACCGCGTGTATAGCTTTTACGCGACTTTTAGCGTGTATATTCCACGTGTATATTCCACGCGATAATGTTCCGTGTCACGTCGCATCGCGGCGTATACCGCGTGGCTTTTACGGCAGCGTGGATTTTGTTGATGTTCCGCGTGTATATTCCGCGTGTATATTTCACGTGTCGCGTGGCATGCGGCGTCTACACGGCGTCTGTGCGGCCCCTCTGCGTGGCCTTCGCCACCGTCGCGACGGCGCCGCGTCGCATCGCGATAATGCGCAACGGCGTCTGGCGGCGACGCGGCCCGCCGTCGGGGCGTCGCGACGCCGCTATTGACGCCGCTAAATGACCCTTTTCTTGTTGTGGATGATGGCGCCTTGAAGTGTTGCTTCAACCCGATCCGCGATCACTAAATCCACCATCCTATCATCATGAAGATTTTGACAAAGATGACTTCTGCCGTTTTGTCGATTATCTTGCACAAAATAGCTCTGAGGAAAAATCGGGCGAAGAGATACAAAACACTATACATAACTTAATCGGACGGACGGAAATTGACAGGGACCTAGAGAAGATCGTTCTAGAAAGGGAACCTTTTTGATATATATGTATCGAGAAATACACTTTCCAAAAGTTTTGAATATGAAATATACTTTACACCAACCTCTTTCGAATATATATTGTGTTCTTATATCAGCATTATTGGTTACGTGTATGTATTGTTCTTTTATGTGTATGGTTTGCTATACTTGCAATAATTTGTATGTATATACCGTCAATAATTTAGGTGTCTATAAATAGGTATGCATGAAATTGGCAAACCATAAACCCGGCCTCGCGCTTACGCTTGTTATTATGGCACATTCTATTACACCCGGATGAACCATAGGACCTCTGCCAGTCCTTGCTTGAGCTAGAAATAGCGACCGGCTTGATGTCGTTGCTATGAATCCCGTCCATTCTATCACATCCATTTGATGTTGTAATCCATCTTATATGGAATCGAGCATGGTTTGTTCATGATCGACGGGATCTCAAAGACTTTCTTCTGCGGCCTGACGACGATGCTTGATTAGTTTTTAAAGTTTATGTTCCACTATAATACGTTATTTATGCGAATAAAATCGCACCACGCCACGATTTGACCCACGAAAATCTACTGTTTTGTAGCAACTTGCTTGTTTGTTATTTATTAAATAAAACACTACAATTTCAATGTTTAGATTTCGTTGTCGTCGATTGATTATCTGAATTAATAAGCAATTTCCTACTTTTTTATATTGCCAACATTCTTTCATAATATGGGTCATTTGCACCTAATATTTGGATGCCTTTGCATTTCAACATAAAATGCATCTTCCCAGCCCGAAAATGAACTCGGTGCAAAAGTGTGGTTAATTCAATATAATGGTCAATAAAAGGCTTATATCTGGTAGCGATTTTGGAATAGACATAATCCCAATTTAATTGAATGATGGTTCTTTACATAATTTTATTTGTGGTAAATGTCCGCATCCGAGGCAATTTTGACAATAGACATGTTTAAGCAAGAAGGAAATTGCATCGGGGCCCCAACTCGTAGGGCTATGGCAATACTAGGTTGTGGAATGGGCATGATATCGGTGAAAAAATTTGTAGCTTGTTCAACATCGAGCAAGAGCACATTTGAGTAGCCCCATTATCATGATTGAGGCCTCTGTCTTGCTCGGGGATCATTATCTCGGTGATGGGACCTGCTCCCCACCAGTGAAAATCTATGTACGAACCGAGTTATCTGTACATCAGTCATTATAGTATTCTTGCATGAGGCTAGAGCATGCGAAGTCACGGCATACGTGCTCATGTCCGGCCCTAGATCAGCTCTGTGCACTCGGCCACATCTAGTTCTAGATCGGTTTGTATCTTCAGCTCTGAGGTGTCGGCTCTGTAGGGCAATTCAGCGGTCTTGGAAGAAAGTATAATCGATGTTTGAAGGAATTGTTGAGCTTCTATCATAATAGCAGGGGGCAAACATTGTCTATTCAAGGCGAGGAGATAAGCGTATCATGTTACGATCTTTGAGAGGCGTGGAACAATTTATCTCTAATTTAAAGGCTGCTTTAGAAGATCCCCACCGGGTGTGCTAGGATTCTTACACCCATTATCCGGTCATAAGTAGAACCTTCCAAGCGAGCACGCCACTTGCTAAAATTTGGGTTACATAACCTTCACGGGCTTAAAGGAACGGTTCAAATCTAATATGGCAGGCTGGTTTTCGCCGTAGGCAAGGGCGGACTAGTGGTGATATCGGCCAAATACCCCAACAATCCAAATAATAACACAATCCAAAACCCGATTAGCGGGCAGAGCGAAATCAAACGGTTTTAGGATGGAAAACGAAGCTGAAAGACTCATCTTTGAATCTGAGGTTGCTATAAAGCGGGTGAATTCATGAATCGCTTGAGGCCGATCCATTGCCCTTGAGTACTTGTTGTTGATGTCGGCGATGATGTCTTTGCTTCTATGGTTGGATGTCTTTGCTTCTATGGCTTGGTGCTATCACACGAACAAGGCCTCACATGAGCTAAGCGCAGGGGCACGGCCCTTAGGCCCTAAGATGTTAGCGGCGCTTAGAGTGGCATGCAAAGGCAATGAATGATAAGGATAATCACATTTTTTATAGGAATTGAAAATTGTAGGACCCCTTTTGGTTTTTCCTTCCTATCATGTACTGGGTCAATACTGATCTGAATAGTGGATGTATTCCCTTTAGAGTCTTAGGAACCAGCAACTAAGCTACCTCATTATGTACTTGCTTGGAATTGAATCTTGATGCATTATATTGGCATATAAAAAGATTCTTACTCTATTTATTAACAAGACTTTGCACTATTGGAAGATCACAAAATGTTGTAGTTGGTGAAAAAACAGGCTTGCCTTTCTAAACAAGGTGTTGCGCACGGAGGGTTGCCCTCCATGGCCGGAGGGTGAAGTGGCTTGGGAACAGTTTGACAACCACAGTACCATCGTATCATTCCCTGCCCTCTTGTTACTCCAAGAGTACACATTAGAAGAAGAAGGGGTGTTTGTTGTCTCCATTGTGCGCATTAATCTCCCAGGGGATTCACCTTTCATTAGCGTATAACTCATGAGAGTTCAACGGAGGGATGTTTTTTGGACCATTTGCGTACGTATACTTAGGGGTTAGGGGTGTTTTTAGGCACTGATCTAGAGCAATATCTATACACATGGGTCAAATTGCCTTTTAAAAATGTGTATACAAGGGGGGTTTTTTGCTACCCTCCGAACGCAGATGCCATACCCCCTTTATGTATAAGTGCATCCCTCGGGATTAATCTGTCAAAATATTATGTGATGAGACATGCACTCAGATCAATTTTCTCTTTGTGCAAGCCCACATTCTATGTAGTCAAGTACATAACTACATAACCAAAAAATAACTACATAGCCAATATAAAAGAAATATCGTTTTAAAATTTTTGTCCAACATATATCCATCATATGCCCAACATTTATATATTCTTAACAATTTCCCATCATTTTTTTGCATATGTTGGCTAATATTTGTAGAACATTTTCTTTGACATTATACTTTTTACAACAAGTAATTGCCCAATATTTAATCGTAACACTTATTAATATTTCGAGAACTATTTTTCAACATTACGAACCGAGATTGCATAACATATATGCAAGTAACATTTGTCAATGTTTGCTAAGTATTTTCCATGATCTACCCATGCATAGCTATCATTGAAAGTAAACCCAATCTAAGAAATAGCATTACTGCCGTTTTCTACCCCTCTTGATGCTAAAATTGCATTTCACAATCCTCCAAATGCATTGGACTTGCAAGCTTTTACCCATGTTTACGTATGTAGGTTTCACCAAATGAACCAAAGGAACAACTAGAAGATGTGCCATGATATTGTAAATATGATTGTTATTGATAGGCCATGAAACTATTAAAGATGTTAGCTAATCTATTATTATTGCCATTTAGTCGATGGTAAGGAAGTTGAGAACCATCAACAAATTGCATCAATTGTTTTAATAATGCAATCCTCCACTACTAGCGAGGGTGCCTGAGGTGATTGTATGTTATATATCTAGTACTGGTACATATATTACAAGTTTTTGTACTATCAATGGGATAAAATAAAATGGGATGAAACGAAAATGTATAGATAGTTTGAATCATACAATGTACCCATCTTTCTAAGATAAAATTACACTACATCAATGAAAATCAAGCAAGAAGTTAAAATCCACACACGAACTGATAATTTTGCATTTAGCAAGAATGTTAGAAATTAAAGACTGTATCCTATTGGGTACAAAGAAATAAAAAAATCAAGCTAAATTTAGATTAAACTGGAGTCGTATCATCTCATGCAAAAGTTTTTGATAACCATCATGATTTGATTATATTCTCAAAGCTTTTAAAAAAATTCATTCAAATTCCCTTAGATTCCCAAAGATTCTCTTGAGATTCCTCTAGATTCTCTAAGATCCTATGAAGATTCCCTTAGACTTTACATGATTCTTTTATATTCTCAAAGATTTTATGAAGATTCCCTTGGATTCCCTTAAATTCTCAAAGATTCTCTCGTGATTCCCATAGATTCCCTAAGATCCTCTAGATTCCTCAACATTCTCAAGTATTATTTATTTAGTGTTATCCTTAGTCTAACTAGTTTCTCTAGATTCTCCAAGATTTCTTAACGTTCCACCAAATTATTGCAAGATTAATTGAGATTCTATCAAAATTCCTTGAGATTTTCCAATTTGCCTATGCAAATGATGTGTAGTTCGTATTAATTTGGAATATTGACATCGAGTTCTGATGTTGAGACTCCATAATAACTTCATAACTGTAGATTTCCTAAAATTCTGTTCGGCTTTCTTTAGATTCTTCAAGGTTCACTTTAGATTCTTTAAAGAACCCCTGCATTCCCTAGATTCTAAAAGTTAAATGAAGATTCTTTTGGATTCCCTAAGATTGTATAATGGTTCAACCTTGTTTGTAATGCATAAGTTTATTGTTTTTCCACTGTACAAAGTTACATAACTATTTACCATCTGAACTTCTAAAAGCTTATTGTTTGGAGAAATGGAGTAGAAATGGAGATTGTGGGATGAGCGGAGCATTCTGTTTCACGCCATTTTAAGTCTTAATTTGTATCTCGATACATTATGTTATAGCATGACATGGGCATAATGCTGGAATCACGCTGTAGAATTCAGTATTTATACAGGTTCCTACCCCAACCTGCTCAAAGCAACCTCGGGATGACCTGCTCAAGGCAACCTCGGGATGACAAAGGTGCACTTGAGAGCCACAATATAGCTATGGCATCCAGCTATGAGTCAATATTTCAAGAATCGGGACGCATTGCTGGCAGAACTAGCTATTATTGAGTCATCTAACATTTATGTCAAGCAGTTTCTGAATAACAAATTGGCATTTTTGATATCTCATTGTTGCACTAGAAAATAAGTTTAAATGCACCATTGGTCTTAACAGTTTAGTGTTGAAGCAGTATAAACCTGCCCCACTAAAAAATCCAAAGCGATATAAGCTGTCAAGCCTGTGCCAGGGTTGGTACGTGCCAAGCTTTGAGATCCTATGCATGTAGCTTCTATTGCAGAATTTATGACGGAGGTAAGTACATGAGCAGTAGAATTAAATATACAAATGATACATTTTACAGACAATAAGCAATTTGGAGTTAAGCAGCAGAACCACCAATTCTTGCCAAAATAAAATAGTGATTATCTGGACTTCGACATCACCACGAGTTCATCCCAAAAGCATGGAGCACGCATTTTTAAAGAATAAGTTGTTGAAGGTTTCTTTCCACACACATGCCATCCTCTCTCTAAGTATATCTTTGTGCACTGCCAGTGCTACCTCTACAGAATGCAATCCCCGATTCTGAGAGGCCACATTATCTTGCCTAGGATACGATTAAGGCTTTCAATTTGAGCAGATTACGCAAAACCAAAAATTGGTGCCTCACACTCACCGTATTAGCAACACTGTCTACACATAATTAAGCCCGGTATTATACGCCTTCACTACTTGCATATTACATTAGAGCCAAGGTTTTTTTTTTTTTTGTTGAAATAACACCCATGTTATAATTGCATAATGAATACGCTAAAGTTCACATGGGTTTTTCTTTTTTCGCAGGAAAAATCTTTGTCTTATAGCTTCTCCAAGATCTGATCAAGCAAAGGGTCTTGAGGATCCATGTTCTTCAAAATGTTCAACTTTGTGATGGAAGCCCACAACAAATTGTACGGAATGTTATAAATCGCCACGGACAAAGCAGGAAGAGAAAAACGGTAAAAGCTAAAAGCTTACTTATTATAACGTCACGTCCAATAATGTGGCAACGTCCATAACCATAGCGGGGTCATGAACATTGTTTAGCCTTCAGCACGAACATCTATATTTCATATTTTAGAAAATACAAAGCATAAACTAATAATTAACAGTTGTTCACAAGGGTTGATCCAAATGTTTTTCTTTGGATGAATGGGTCGACCCTAATATGGGCCTATTATATTATGGATTTGTCCCCGGGAGGTTCTGAGAATGAAGACTTGTGACTCTATATAGGGAGGGTGATGTGGACTTCTTGATGCTATACCTCCCAATACATCGAGAATTTCAGATGAGATAGTAAAGTTGCCGGGTTAAGCAAAGTGCTTGTTCAAAGAAACTATACAACATACGAACATTGCCATGCATTTTGTAAATTATATGGACTTAGTCCGAGACCGGCCCTGTTTCTTGAAGTGAAAAGCCCTCGATTGTGATTTAGCATTTGTAAAACCACATCAAAATCAATTTCCTACGAAAAATACCACACTTTCTAGAAAATTAACTTTACATATCAAATGAGATCTTAACTGCAAATCACGTTCTCTCACCTCTATGCTACAAGCCAAGGGTCCTCGAGGATAAAAGCGAACAGCCACACTAAAATCATATAAAACATATTATTAGCATAACTAACCAGTCGAACCACAGATTCTGAAGGAGCATAAAGTTATCGGTTAACTGTCTTTACTTGGAACAATACTGAGGAGGAAGACTTAAATTTATACCCATAAATGAGAGTTCATTTTAAAGATTTTAAGGTAGAACTACTCCTATCAGCAATTTTTTACATCCTTATACATTAGCTACCTGTTTGGAAGACCGTTGACCGAACTCCAATGGATCTGTTGATGGAAGATAGGTTGCATCATGAAGAGACCATGAGACTAGGTAGAATTCCAAACTTCGATGTATTAGTATGAGAGCATGCAAAACGATACATTCATGCGTGTATCTTTAAAATAGCAATTCCTTGTATGTACCGAAGTCCTTTGTAATTGCCAAGTCCTCTCACGTTTTTGCCAGGTTTTGGAAGTATGGCACATATCCTTGGACCATCATTATGTAGCCTAACACATCGACATCCGTCTTTTTAAATTTTAGCATCAAGGATATGTCATTAGTAAGTGTTGCAAGCACATGTTCCATATCTTGGCAACATGAATCTACACTTCATTCTCGGGATTTTCCCTAAGTTCTCTACCATTGAGACTATCGGTAGACATAACAAATATTTCAACACCTTGAATGGAGAATGTTGCTGTTTGTGAAAGCATGGGTTCTTTGGTAAAGCTTATGTGCAAACCCCCTCTATCCTAGGTCATTTTGTGCGGGCCATGTAGGAAAAAATGGAAACTTATCACCTTGAGGCAGCAGACTAAGAACTCCAAGACAAAATCTTAAATTCAAACTCAAGTCTCAGGCAGAGTCAACATATGCCCCTCCCAATTAAGCACATTTCCAACTCAGAAAAGCGTGTTCCAGTAATTGCATTGCAACAAATCTACTCCGAGCTAATATGTGTCTCCTAAAATGCATATCGTCCACTTCATTATTAACATTATGACATTGACAAATAGCTTAAGCATACTTGCTGTATATGTTCACAATGAGGCAAAACGCTAAAAAGAAGAGATTTACCTTAAATGTTCTAGGACGGTAGGATTCTGATTCCCACATATATTGCCTGAGATCCGCTTCTACTAAAGGCGGGTACCTACATGCAAACAACTCACAGTGGGACAGAAATAATGGCAATAATAAAGGCAGTATTTGAATTTGGCATTGCCCTAAAATTTTTAAGGGCTTTATTTACCTGTCCACATCTAGCAATCAGACAATTCCATGAAACATATGGTTTAGGCATTCCCTCAAAAATGTCAAAGTGTGAGGCATCATTGAGATGGGAACTTTATCGCTTCCTCGTCCAATCTTCGTAGCACTTTCTCAGCAACCTCCTCCGGCAGCATGCTGAAGGTTGCTTCCATTTTGCAACACCGTCGAGCTCATCAGTCCAAAACAAAGCAAATCATGAAAGGCAGAGTAAATAACTGCCATGGAAAATGCTTGAAAGAAGAAGAAGGGTCGAGCTGCGCCATAGCCACGCCTGCAAAGGAATGGGGTTGGATGACCGAAAGCATTTTACTGAAAGCGGCCGGTTTTTAGCGATCATCGGCATATGCTAGGTATATGCCGGCATATACTTGAATATGCTCACATACCCACATAAACGAGGGTTTGCCCCCTAGGGGCAACCCAAAAAACACTGCATAATATCCTTCAGAATAGCAAAGCTTCATTGGTGGTATGAAATATCAAGTTGTCTCTTTAATCCATAAAGCATTTCTTACAAAAAGTCATCAATAGAACAAACGATACAAAAGGAATAAAAACACTAACAAATGATACAAAAGGCATAAAAACACTAAGGAAGAAGATATGCTAATCTTTGGCGACCTTGGACATGCAAAAACACCTCAAAATATTCTCTAGAAGATGGGAGCCTTTATGAAACATGGAAAAACACCTCAAAAGGTCCTCCAGAAGATGGTTGCCTTCATGGAAAAGGAGCACATAAGGAGGATGGCGAGGAGGTTGCATGCGTGATGGGGAAGTGGCATGCTCATAATGAAAGGTTTATCTCGTGGTTAGTGGGCCAATAGAGCCGCCGGTTAAATCCGCCTTAACATGACTATTTCAAAATTCAAAATAAAGTTGCCTGTTGGACCATTCCGTGGTTGTTGAGATTCAAAATTCAAATTCAAATTTCTCCCCCACATCTCAATATATCGCCAAGCACTTGCTATCCTTTCCATATTAGGTGTCTCAAGCTACCGTCATTGCCGTCTCGACTATTCCCTTTGCGCTAGCGTAATGTCTTTTGCAACTTTCGACAACTCATCCTTACTCCCTTGGACAATACACAGCAAAAGCAAGCGCTACCCTTGCCTTTCTAGATGCACTAGATATCTCCTTACAAAGCCAATCGCTAAATCTTTGATATGAAACTTTTTGTAACCGAATCGGATAATTTTCAAGCACTATTATTTGCCCGAGGCTGAGGAGGAACTACATTAGGAATTTTGGAATCAGATGCACAGGTGGATGCAAATTCCCATTAGCCAGAGCGTGGGTAGGGTATGCTACTGAATAGCCCCAAATGGATGATAAAAAAGAGAACTTTGAGAACTTGTTGGGAGGCTGTCCCTGTGAGGAACGGTGTACCCATCTAATTATGTCAATTGTTGGAAGAAGAGATGGAGGCCAATGATTTTTAGTGACCATTAAAAGGTAAAGACTATCGACTATGCTTGGGTTCCTTCCGATAAGAAAAAGCTACTCAATACTGTCAAGATTCTAGTGGTGATTGTTGAAGCATATGCAAAAATAATGAAATTGTGCTTATATGTGCGAAAGAATGTCTCTGTAGTACATGCTAGAAATTTATGAAACCTTAGTATTTCGAAAGCATGGATATGCAATCCTTATCGATAAAAGCAAGACAAAAACAAGCTTTGCTCAAAGCCCATTAAATCTTAAAAAACCTGGCGACGGTCTAATCTGCTATAACATACTCTTAAAGCGACAATTCGGAAAAAAATACGACCACGGTTTAATCCCATCCCAGGTATTTCCGAGCAAATAGAGATCGCCGTCCAACGGTTTTCTGATGGAATATAAAAAACGCAGATCGTCCACAAAAAACAGGGATCACAATTCGATGTTACCATATTTCTAAGAAAAATTGAGTTTTTCTTGTTTAAAAGCATCAGAGCTCTGCTTAATCTTTCGTGCTTTTTCCTTTGGTGCTAAAACTGAAAACTAAGTCTTGGGTTTTGCTTGTTCAAGAGCATCAAAGCTTTTCTTAGTTTTTTCATCAAACCCGGATCCTTCGCTCATACCCTTCGGAACCAACTTCAAGAAAACAATAGAACAAACTAGGCCTCTTAGTTCTACCTCTACCTTTTGAGGCATGGTTACACCGACTGTTTTGAGGTTGCGAGCTTTTGAGGCATGGTAGCGAGCGACTGATGTTGTAATAGGTACAACCTAGAAATAAAGCTTCCATATAAAATGCATGAACATAGCATGCTAAAACCAAAAGAAAGTGAAATAATTTCTTATAGCATGCAATCTCTAAAAGTCTTTCATTCGGCTTATGTTTGAATGTCTTATATACTAGAGAATCATACAGCCCGGTGGTATTCCGCCGAGAAATATCCAAGGCGGGCCCGCTTAGTCGAGGCCGCGGAGCGGGCTAGAACCAGCGAAAGTTTGCCGCGTTGCTAAGGCGGCTCTAGAAGAGAATATTCCGAGGGGAATATCCGAGGAAAGTAGATTCCCTTACGTTCACCTGGACCAATTTTATTTTCCCCTGCTTCATTCCGTGTAACGTTCCTAAACGACATGCCCTTAACCAACTGGGCAAAACCGTCTAGACGTTTATGAGTAGTCACTTCTACCCATTTATGCGCAGGTGTCTCCGGGAACGCCCCATACAGGCACATTCAAGGTTCGAATACTTTCGAGCGGTCTACCATGGGCCCGTTCTGGTCTCTCCCACTAGAACTATGCTTTCGTCCCTCGAGCATCCAAAACTATACCATGTCACAATGATTACCAAGTCTTTGCAAATTACCCATGCATATAGGCACCCATGGAGACTTCGAACTCGAGACACCTTTCGATACCAACCTATAACGTTCCTAAACGACATGCCCTTAACCAAGCTGGGCAAAACCGTCTGACGCGTTTATGAGTAGTCACTTCTACCCATTTATGCGGGTCACCGGGGAGCGCCCCGAGGCACATTCAAGGTTCAATACTCGGCGGTCTACCATGGGCCCATTACATTAGGCAGTTTCCATCCTTGCTTAGGTGTAGTGGCGCCGCTTCTTTTGATTGGTTCGGTGAGGCCAAGATAGGTAGATAGGATTTTGTTAAAAAATTTCAAGTTCTTGAAGTTTCTTGAAACTTGTTGGAGTTTTTTAAAGTAGAGGACTTCCGGTAGCTTCTGGCGACTTTTTTCTCAGTTATATTTTGTTTGGTGAGGACATGCTTCAAGAATTTGTTTATTTTGTTGTTTTCTTTTAAATCTAACTTGTTATTTATGTTCTTTGTTAGGTTTTTGGTTTTGGCATGTCATTAGAAGACCTCTTGGCAAGAATACTATTTTCTTTATAGTCTATATTTACATGCAGTTACGTTTTCTTGATTCTGGCAGCTCGAGTTTTTCTGGCAGGTAAATTTTCGTCTTTACATTTATTATCCTGGACGCAAAAAATTTGTTCCTTTTTGGCGATCGGGAACCTTTGCTTTACTTGCTGGAAGTCTCTTACTTGTGCCGCTAAAGGTAGAGGATAATTCAAGTCGTTGCAGGCCCTTTTAGAATTTCAAAGAGCAAAATCAGAAGTATTTGGGGAAAAAATTAGAACAATTACCAAGACCTTACAGGATGGTTCCAGTTGTATTATACGAACCACTACCAAAGACCAAAGAAATTCACTCCAAATTCAAGGTTAGGGGTGTGATCTAAAAGGCGGAATCGGGAAAAGCCCCAAATGCGAGGGCTAAAAGGGACAAAATCCATAATACATGACATTATACTAAGAATGGCGGAAATGTGCAAAGGTTAGATCTTACCAATATAGTCGGTGATGAAAATCCATGGAAAATCGTCCAAGAGCGACTTGGCCTAGAAAATTAATTAGTAAGGATGAAAATTTGCCACACAAGCGGAGGCATAGGCAAGAATATTGTTGTTTCCGGCATCAACAAAGGATGCACCAAAGATGAATCAAATTACAATTTCAGTTGTAATTTGGAATTTTGGATCAACCATGAAACTATTGTGTGTTTGGGAAATTGCTGAAACTATGAAAACATTATGAAGTGTTAATGTTTGAAAACATTATGAAGTGTTAATGTTTTAATGTTATTGTTCAAAGTTTTGAATTAAAATGCTATGTGTCAGATTGTCATTGTAATCTGTAATCTTGTAATTCTAAGTGTAATATCAAATAACAGCTGGTGGATATAGAGTTACTGTGGTGGAGATAGAATTATTGTTTTTAAAACACATGGAACAAGGTGCTGTCGCACAGTGGGTTGCCCCCTAGAAAAATGTAAGGAGATAGAAAGTGAAGCAAAGTCAAAGAATCGACAATGAAAATAGTGTGCTAGAGCATAAGAAAATTTAAGTAGAATGAAGCTATGTATGTGATGATAGTAAGGAAGAGAAGCTTTATTTGAGAAGTTAATGTAGAACTATAGGAAGCAAATGTGGTTGTTTTAATATGTAGGAGAGAGAGAGTGAAGTGCAATGAGGAGTATGTTGCAGCAAAATGAATGAAAATGATTAGGGTTATTGTTATGAGAACGTGGGAAGTGCGAATCGATGTAGATATTCTTGTTTTGATTGGTAGCTATGAAGAAGAGGAAATAAAAATCTAAATTTAATAATAAACAGACAATCAAATTTGAAGTCAAATTAAATAGAAGAAGGAAGAAGTGGAGTGATTACGGAGATACACGAAGATTTGCGAGTAGAGAATGAAGTTGAATATATGATGGGAGAATGTGTATAATAGAAGAGTGGACCAAGTGTCAAGGAGTGAAAGTAATTTCAATCTTAGCAGGTGTGGTTGATATGGTAGCATCTTCAAATAAAATGAATGCGATGCATAGAAAAGAGGCAATAATTGTTTAGGTAAAGTGTGGTTGATCAGTAGTTAGTCGTTGTATACATCATGCAAGGAGGAAGACATGACCGAAAATGATTAGGCATGAATGATGTAGCTTGTATTACATCACAAACATTGAATATAAAATAGTCATGTTTATCAGTAGAAAGCAAGGAGGCTTCATTTGTGTAACTGTCATATGGAGTGCCAACGAGAATATGCATTGAATTGATAATCCCTTATTGTACTCCTATAAGATATCATAATCATGAGTGTATTGCCTAAGAATCCCTTGTTGTACTCCTATGAATTAGCCTACTCATGAGGGTATGGACTCCCATGGATGTACTATATACAAAAAATGAATCGCCAATGTTATGTGAATGTGCACACAAGAGCAGTTAATATAGAGAAAAAAAAGAATGTCCATAAGACAAACTGGCTACATAATAAAAGTTAGATAAAGAGCTACTTCTGAAAAACATGTGTGAAAATATAAAAGCTAATAGTGGTAGAAATGTATAGCACATAGTGGGGGGATTATATGACAACAGATTACAGTCGAAAGGTTAAAGTTCGTAATGAAAGATGATAGTGTACATATAAATGACAAGATAATGTTGCAAGACTTTTGTGTTCATTCTCAGAAATAACAAATCAAGCATAACTTCCATGAGTGTTGATGGCAAAACAAGTCAAGGTAGGGGACAAATTTGTAGGTGAGTTATGTCATAATAATTGATTTAAAGACATGTACAAGAACAAGAATTCAAACACATTATTTATCGGAGAAAGTTTAAAGTCCTGGATTTGACTATGAAGATGATAGTTGAGTTTGTGAACTTGATATAGTAATCTGTTGTGTTCTAAAAGTAGAAAATAAAGTGCACCAGATTGTTCAAAATACATAAAGTACCAACAGTAAAGAAAATTACCCAATGAAGCTAACATAATGAGACTAAATAATACAGAACTAAATTTACATATCAATAAATGTTGAGATTCATATACATGCATGAGGTTAGAAAACAATATAGAAAGAGAATAAATTTAATGGCTGCTTACACAGGTTGGTTATGTTATGAACGCAAATTATCCAAGGGACAAATGGAGCGGCCAGATTGTGAAAATATGAAAGAAAAAATTACAAGTAAGAGCAATGGTTGATTCTTATAAGTTGGGTGTTGTTAATGTAGGTAGTTGCAGTAAGGAACACCAAGATTAAATACAGAAAGGCATTATAGACAACAATATCTTATCAAAGAAGAGGCTAGGCTCAGAAGTACTGAAAACTCTGATAAACAAATAGAGTTACATAAGCTTATATAATAATGTTGCAAAGTATATTATTTATATGAGACAGTCATGTTACGGAGAGCAGACCAAGGAGATCTGCAAAATGTGGTGTAGATATAAAAGGATTTGTGCATCCGTCATAGAAACTTGTAACAGTTGCTATGATAGTTGTGGACTTAGTAAATGAATGAGGATTGTGTAACAAGCCTTCAATGTATAAGCCCTCAGTAGCATCTAAATGAAGTAGAATTTCATAGCTAGGAATGAAAAGATGCCAGTGCCTGATGTTATTACAATAACATTATCACAATCGCCATGGTGAACAGTGCAATTATTGTTTGACACCTTATAATTGGTAATGGATAACCATACACCGGGAATAAGATATTTGCGAGCTCGTCTGGATTCACCCACATCTGCAGCTACAGAGATTGTTTGTGTTGCAAATGTGTCGACAACATCTGCAGTCAATGTGTGCAAATTTGATAATGAATCTGTATTTATGGGTGAGGTGGGTGAGGGAGACCTGTAACGAACAAGGACATAGACATGGATTTCATTGTCTGGCAACTCAGCTAGGGAATAAGAATGCTGGAAATCAAGATTAGTACTTGTCAACGGTAATGGATAAGAAGGCATTATGAAAGAGCAGTATGAATTAACGAAAATGGATTGTGTAATACAGTTATATAGGAAACATGTTGCAGAATTAAGTTGCAGAAGACAGTTTAAAGATCAAACTGAAAACTACAGATGGCATGGATGGTCAATTTGTGGTTGGAGTTTGTGCATGTGCGATGCTGAAAAAGGAAAAGCAAAAAGCAACAGACTACATGTTTGCAGTCTGTGGTTCATAAGGAGTGTAGAAGAATATGAGTTACATCCACAAAGGCGAAAAAGAATGTGGTTAAAAATTTGACTGTTATACACTGGAGGAAATGATTTCATATATTAGAAAGCATTAAATGGCGTACCTTTAAGAAGTTTATAAGATCCATATCATACATAGGAGATCCAAGATGATAATAGTAGTAATCATGGATCGCAGATGTTAGAGCTGACAAGAAGATGATCTGCAGATAATAACGTTTAGTAATCTGGTATTAATATAAAAAAGCAATGAAAATGAAATAAGATAAACCAGCAAGTGGGATCCAAAGGTAGTATGGAAGATGAATAGAAATCTTCAAAGTCCCTTCAATGCATTTGGAGAGAAAAGAAGTTGGCTCAATTATATAAGAATTGCGAAGAAAATAATAAAGCAAACCCAGATGTGAACTCCACATTTAAGATTAAGGAAAGCACACAACAAGTTCATAAGATAAAAGCAACAAATAAAGTGATTTGATGACTTAAAAATAAATGCTTGAAATGGTGAATTGTGCTGTCAAAGGGTGAGTATAAGGATCATGGAGAAATTTGAATATAATTGTATAACAATGTAAATATGCTGGCATGAGTGCAAATATGAGGACGAAGACTGGGAAGCTGAAGACAGTTGGCAGGAAGAAGAAGTGCTTGTTGTTGCTGGATATTTGCAACCCCAGCAAGTTAATACCATGGTAATTCTGATATGCACAAGTATTCCAGAAATGTCAAGTATTTTGGGCTGCAAGTAATTGGAACAAGAACCAGGTCTCTTGAACATGCCCAATCGCAGAGGTTAAACCACAGACTTGGCTACTTGCAATACTCTTTCCACTTCACACAGATGGTAATGCATGAATTTCTCAAACTTACAAGACTGTTCTTTTGATGTGAACACATTATTCAAGGACTCCTACTTCAACTCCTGTGTCTATTCCTGGGCGGCAAATCTGTCAAACACATCTCGTGCCTCATCAACGTTTCCATGCAATGGTAAACATTGACAAGTGCTGTTCCCACAAAAGCATCAGATTCAAAGCCATTGCCAATACTGGAAAGATGAACAAATTTAGTCTCTGCTAAGTCTGAGCATGCTTTGAGGGTCATGATAAGGGTGATCTTATCCGGTTTAACATCTTCTTCAAGCATCTGATGAAACAAACGAAGGGCTATAACCAAAGCTTTGATTTCTATATTCAGCTTCTCTCTATGACATAAGAGTTCTAGCATGCTCAAACCCACGCCATATCCTGCATCCTCAAGTCTGTTGACCCCAGAAAAACAGCCATATTTTTGACCCACCACATCCCACAGCATTAGACCCGTAAGCACAGGGCCCAGCATTAGATTCGAGCTGCAGTCTGCCCTGCCAGTTACCCATAGTGAGATCTTAACACCTGTGAACAACATCTTGTTTTCTCATGAATGGGCACATCTAATCCACATCTAATCCAAGATCAAACTTAAACCTAAATATAGATTTGTCCCTTTATCATGAGTTGCAGAACGGGCAGCATGGAAGCCCATCAATCCGACCCCAAATCATAACCTAGACATGTAAATTATGTGTTGCACAGAGAAAAATGAGCCCATCTAATCCGACATAGCTAAACTGAGCTTGTTGTGAAGAACTTAGCACTTGCTCAGATAATTTACCAGGCATAATCGCAACTTTTAGCTGCAGAAATTTGCTGATTATTATACCCTGCTGATTCTTGTTTGATCAGTCTTTTACACATGCTACGATCATCAGAATGCGATTGCATTCTAACAGCGATGGAGAGATTAGATATAATTGATCCAGCGGATCAATTTCGTCCCTTTTTTCGGCTACCAGATATGGTCTGCAGATTAATTACTTTGAAAAGGGTTTAAACGATTGGAAAGGCTTTTACTTTTTGAAAAGGCGTTTCACAGCGGCGTATAAGGGGAGCACGCAGAAGTTTCTGTGAACAAGAAGAAGATCGGGTGGAAAAAAAGACGGAAAAATGGAAGACTATACTCTGTCGGAGACGCTGGGGCAAGGCTCGTTTTCAGGTGTGAAATTGGCGTTCGACAAGAGGAACAGGAAATCTGTGGCAATTAAGGAGATCAATTACGGCAAAAAAAGTGCTGCGAAGCATCTGCAACAGGAAATCGAGGCACTCCGGAAGCTCACACACCCAAATATTATCAGAATCATTGAGGTAATTCCGTCCAGAAATAAGCTCTACTCCGTCATGGAATATGCCGCCGCCGGCGGTAACCTGTCGGAAAAGGTCATCTACGACGGAAAACTCCGAGAACCCGTTGCCCGGAAGCTTTTCCAGCAGCTCATTTCTGCCGTGGAATATAGCCATGGCCAGAATGTCTACCACAGGGATTTGACTCCCCTCAACCTTGTCCTCGATCAAGAGGGAAACCTAAAGGTGTGTAATTTTGGATCGGCCTTTTTGCTGCATCAAGAACATCGTTTTATTATGACAAGAAGCTATTGCAGCTCCTTCATTATCTTGCCCCTGGAAGTTTTAGGCAACCTCCCTTACGACCCCTCCAAGGTTGACATCTGGTCTTGTGGCGCTATCCTCTTCTTTCTCCTCGCCGGTTATCACCCTTTCCACGACCCTAACTCCCTTACGTCCTGCCCTAAAGCTCATATCATTAAGAAGAATCATACCTCCACACGGTCCTCTGTATCTTCCCTTCTTCAAGTTGCTACAATTGCTAATTATGATTTTAAACTTTCCATCTTGGTTTAGCCACAGGCTTGCAAGCTACTCTCCAAGATCTTAGTCATCGACCCCTCAGCTAGAATCACCATTCCTCAAATCCTCAAAGATGAATGGTTCAAATTGGATTACTGTCCGCCCAAACATAGTGACGAGGAACATTGCACCTCTCCTTGTAATGTTCCTCTCTTTGGAAGAGGTTCGATGGACCGTATGACATCATTTTATTATAAAGTTGTTCAAATGCTTTGTGGTCGTTTAACTATAGTCTGAGGACACCATGTTACATTAAATTATTATAAATTTGTACAAAAATTTTGTGACCATTAAATATAGTTTCAATTCTTGGGATGAACCCTAGAAAATTTGCTGAAGTCGAAATATCCCAAGGGCCTGAGTATGAACTTGGGTATGCAAGTCTAAAAACTCCATCTTTAATAACTGAAAGAGTATTTTAGGGGCGTTGCATCCCCTAAATGTCGAGGACAATGGAGAAACTTTTAGGGTAGAATGAGAGGAATTAGTGGCTAGGCTAGAATAGGACTTGTTTACCAGAGGCACTAGTGAGTGATACTTTCTCACTATG
This sequence comes from Isoetes taiwanensis, assembly GCA_021234155.1. Lineage (NCBI taxonomy): Eukaryota > Viridiplantae > Streptophyta > Lycopodiopsida > Isoetales > Isoetaceae > Isoetes > Isoetes taiwanensis. The sequence goes on along the minus strand of JAJEKV010000010.1, from coordinate 799,466 downwards.
ACTAGGTAGGGAGATGATGAGTGGCAACAAAACAATGCTAAGGTGGCAAAAACATAGTGATATAGCAAAAAGTAGCCTTAAGAACTCGTTTTGTCTTAGCAAATGGCAAAAACATAGTGATGTAGCAAAAGGTACCTCTGCGCGGTCCTCGTGTCCTTCTTCAAGTTGCTACAATCGCTATTGCTGATTTTTACTTTCCATCTTGTTTAGTCAGTGGCGCTTGCAAGCTACTCTCCAAGATCTTAGTTAAATCGACCCATGCAGCCTAGAAGGACCATTCATGAGATTCCAAAGATAAATGGTTCAAATTGGATTACTATCTGCCCAAACATAGTGTTCGAAACATTGCACCTCTCCTTGCAATGTTCCTCTCTTTGGAAGAGGTGTGATGGACCATATTATATCATTTTATTATAAAGAGTTGTTCAAATATTGTGTGGTTATTTAGCTATAGTCCGAGGGACACCATGTTACATTAAAGTGTTACAAGCATTTGTCCGGTCGATTAAAATCGCCGCTAATTTATGGTTTATATAGTGGGTGCTTATCTATATAAGAAGTTTAGGCGGTTGCATGAGTAGTATGCATTACGATTAATGTTGTATAAGAAAAAATGAATCTTAAATTTGAGCTCAATATCTTATTATGTGCGATGGCTTCCAGATTATTTGGCTTAAGCATACTTTAGACAAATTATAAGACAAATTCTAATCTTTAAGTTTCCATAAAATTTACATTTACTTCAAAGATCTATAGGCAAGGCTCAAATCAAGAACATACAATCACATAATCTAGAATCTTAGAAAAATCTTAGCTTCCTTTCACATTGCACAGTACCAAAGGCAAAATTGGCGTCCATAAATTGTGATGGCATCTCCAACAATGCTTATTGCTAAATTTGGAAGTTTAATTAACATTTTTATCACGATAGCACGCCCAAATAGGAATCAATTTTCATGAAGGATTTGATTTGGCTTTTCTGCTCCGGTCTGATTCGATCAGTTTAGAAGATGAATAATTTCCATTGAATGCTTCATATCTGCACACCTATAAATTTCTTTCCATTCCTTAAGAGCATAAAAATATGATGCTACCTGGCATTCTGAATTATGCAATTGTTCTCATGCTTGCAAAATAGCTTGTTAATGTTGGCAGAAGTTAGAATCTCTTTGAACCAAGCACTCCATCAATAAAGGTACTGTAATCCATGCTTCTGGCAAGCATACGATTCATACCAAGTGGGTGTTTGTCCAGCCTTTCCATCTATGGATCATGTCCAAATGGAAATGTTAAAGTTAACCCGACGGGAAAAATGCTTCACTTGCTACTCGACTCCCTATTGCATGCATACACGGTATTTGAATAGCGACTTCTTGAAATCTGAATAGATGCTACATACAAAATAATGATGCCAAAGCGAAAAAAAACCCTTGAACAACTAAAAAGATATACAAAATACAAATAATTGAGACTATGCATAAGATTGCTGCAATGGCAATGATAATCAAGTGAATTGCACCAAGTCACCATATTCTTCAATTCGCAAGCCTTTTCTTTTGGATTCTTGCAGCAGGGCTATTGCTTAAAATCCGAAGTTTTTGAGCGAACAAGGTTTAAATTATCTGGTGAGATGGGTTAGAGCTAATGCACCCAACTCCATACTCTTTACCTCTTGGCAACTAGAGAATATCCATACACAACAGTGGAAAATATCAATCGGTTCCTGAGGGCTGGAGGAACCGTTCCTCCAGCCAAAATAAAAGAATATAACTGACAATAACATTGCACCCTTTCTTGTATATGGATGCGCAGAACCACCGACTACACACCACAACCTATCAAGAATCATTCCTAAACTGCTCTTTTGGAACTTGTGACTCCCGACCATGCATCACAACTTCTGTTATTCGACGGCATTCCCTAGATTGCGTCTGCCATATCTCTCATTGATTCTGTCCTTGTCATCAGAGTGTGTACCGGTTGTCCCCATCTTATATTTCTGTATTTGTCTCTGATATCTCCGTATATTGGGCACTCATTAATCATGTGGTTCTCATCCTCCACTTCCCCATTGTCGCAAATTCTGCATATGCGGCACTCCTTTTCTATTCCCCACCACCTGTCCTTTTCAATTCTTAGATCATGACTTCCCATCCTGAATCTAGCCAGGATGTCTCTTCTGGCCTTTCCTAGCAGGTTATCTCGGTACATCTGGTGTCCTATCTGTTGTTCTGGGTTGAAGACTGTCATGAGCCAGAGTGTCTTGGGTCCTGTGTGTTTTTGCAGCCATGCTCTTGTAGCTATATCAGCCCATTCTTCATTCCACTGCCCTTCGTTTATTAGGTCACTCAGATTCAATCCCATTTCTCTGGTCCACCTTGCTACCTCCTTAAACCATCCACTGCCTATGATGACTTTGCTGACTCGATGATTGCAATACTTGATAGCTTCCCTTGGTGATCTCATGCATTGTCCTTTATTAGGTATCTGATGGTCCTCTCCCATGCTCTCACCTCTATTGGTTTCTGCCCCGTTTAAGTATCATGATTGTTAGTGGTGTATTTGCCCGTACCTTAAATTCTGTTTTGTGCCATTGTTTGAGGATTCCTTCTGTTTGTCCCACTTTTTATCTGTTAAACTGGCCCCAAGCTTCAGCCCCGTAATAATTGCGTCGTGGCTACTCTTGCCTTTGAATAAGTAACACTTGATGTCCCAATCAATTATTCTACTTTTATTGCAGAAATTTTTCATATTGAAATAGCTCCCTATGGCTGATTGGAACCTCATGTCTGCGCCCTTAGCCCATTTCCCCGTGCCGTGTGCATCATACCCCAGATACCTGTATTCCGCTGATTCCTCTATTTACGTCTCCATATACACAAGGGTCTATGCTTATTCTTATGCCCGAAGATGACTATCTTGGTTTTGCTAGATTTTATTTGTTAGCCCCTGTTTTTTTCACGGTTTTCTGTATCTTTAGTAGTCTGTGCATCCCCTTATTCTTTGTGGCCATCATGCTCAGATCATCATCGTACAGCATAATAGGTACCTTGGTATCTCCTAGTGTAGGGGTGTATTTGTCCCCCTGCTGTTTTGCTATGTATCCCTGTAGCGCATCTATGTATATCCCGAATAAAGTCGGGGATAGAGGGCATCCCTGTTTGACGCCTGTATCACAGTCTATTGCCTATCCTCCCTGTTCCATCTTTGCATATACCCTATGGTACGATGCGCAATTGATCCTACCATGTTCCTTGGAGCATGCATATCTATCAACCTTTGTAGGAGCTTCTCCCTCAGGACTGTGTCGAATGCTTTCCTAAAATCTACAAAGCAGCAAATTATTTTCTTTCCCTGTGCTTTGTTCTGCTCTATTAATATACGGAGGGTTACTAGATGGTCTGTGGTTGAGTGTTCCGGTCTAAAACCCGCTTGTCCCTGTGCCCTCAGATTTCTCGCTTCTACCCATTGTTTCAATTTGTTGTCCAGGGCTTTTCCGAACCATTTTGCGAAGATGGAACTCACCATTATTGTCCTATAGTTTCCGGGATCTTGTCTGCTTCCCCCCTTGTGTAGAGGTATGACCCTGTTGTATGTCCACCTGTCTGGGAGCCCGGTATATATTATGACGTTGAAAATGTCTGTGACTTGTTTCCCTATTGCTGTTTCAGCACACTTTAGTAATTCCATTGTTAGTCCGTAGAGATCGGGGGCTTTGTGATTACCCATCATGTTTAAGGCTATCATTACTTCCTGCATGCTGAAGCACGGTTTATCCATATTCTGCAATGTTGGTATTGGCATTGGAGATGCCCCTATCCTGTATAATTTCTCCATATATTTCTCCCATCCGGCTGCTCCAATGGTGTCCTGCTCATTCTCTGTTTTCATATTCCCACCTCCCCTCCTTTTAAATCCCTTCCAGAATCTTCGGGGTTGCCTTTTTTTGATGCATGCAGCACTTGCACCAAGTTTTTGTTCCATTTTAACTTGAGCAGTCTCAAGTATGCTGCTCTTTTTTACTGATACGTCTCCTTTCCTATATGTTCTTTGACCCTTCTTTTTTGTTCCCTGCATTCCTCATCATACCATACAGAGGCCTTAAAAGCATTGCTCTTCCTGGGTCTCTTTCTTTTCCCGAATACCTCTGTTGCCACTCTAACCATAATGTCATTAAGGCTGTTGCCGTTGTCATCTGCCTTATGCTTTCCCCATTCCCATCTTCCCATTTTTGCCCTGACCAATTGTATTAATGTATCTGTATACTTTTCCTGAAAGTGGATTTTTATCTTCGCCTTCTCTTTTTCCTTTTCCCCTGTGTTATCAGCTTGTGTCAGCTCTCCCCCTTTGAGTGTTAACTGTATAGGTCTGTGCATGGAATAAATTACTACTCCTATATTTTAGTGTAGCCAAAATAGGTTTAGCTAAACTACCTTCAAATTGAGGCTAGAAGTTTCTAACACTTGGCTAAACTAAATGGTTATTCTCCATCACAGTTTCTTGCTTTTGGCTAAACTTTCACAAAATGGAAAGGCAAATATTAGCCATCACGCTATAGTAATTTAAAAAAATCCAAACATTTTGGCAAAGATATTGAATTTATTGTAAATACATAAATCAAGACAATGTTCAAAAACCCAAAATAAGGAACTACATTGTTCCTTTTGCTTCAACTTTGTACTTGAAACAAGAAAGAAAATGGAAAAAAGAAAAGAAAAATATAAACTGTATTTGAAATTTCTTAAAGTTAGTACATTGGTGTTGAATTTCGGGCTAATCTATCCATTTTTCCAAGCCCATTCTATCTTAGGTTTAGCTAATCGATGTCCTGATGGATATATCTGGAGGTAAAGGTTTGGCTATTTAACCTAAAAACTCACTTTGAAAGCATGCTAGGGTGTACCATCTAAAGTTCTTTTTAGGGAGTGCGAAACTACCCAGAAAAGTACCCAACACTGGGTACTGGGAACTTGCATTAATGTCTCAATAAACAATAAGTTTGAGAGTTTATTTATCCATTTTAGTCTCTAATAGTATTGTCATCCTCTAATACTATAGATTGACATGTTATTGACATTCAACTCAAAAATTTTGGATTGATTTTAATGGAAAGAAAAAATAGAAAGTATCAGTTTTAAAAGTACCCAGTGTAGGTACTTTTGAGGGTTCCAAAAGTGGTACACCGTAGCATGCTTTCACCCAGAGCGGTAAAAAAATTGGGCTAAAATTTTGTTTTTTTGGGGCATTTTTTCCATTTACTTTAGCCGTTTTTATTGGCAAAATTGCTACAAAATAGCCATTTGGCTAACCTTAGCCATTATTTTATTCCATGGGTCTGTGGCTTTCCCTTTTCCCAGTTGGCCATTCCAGTAGCATAAACCCTGCGACGATTTCCACTGCTTGGTTATTCATAATTACATAATCCACTACTATACTCTTCCCGTGTATATTCTGGCTCGTGAAGTTCCCTGATCCTCCCCATTTTTGCACCCCATTAGCTATGATTATCCCTGTCGCCGTACACACTTCAAGCAGTAATTCACCTCTGGCGTTGATCTCTGCCTTGTCTTCTGTATCTCTCTTCCACTCCTGTGTTCTTGCTGTATATATCATCTGACCATCTGTCTCATCAGTGTTTGTGTTTTGTACCTGTTCCTGTCCTGTTCTGGCATTTAAATCCTCTATTAGAATCATTGGTCCTTGTTCTTTCCATTTCATCATGCTCTCCCCCAGGTCTAACAGTTCTAGCTTGTCACTGTTTCGCGGGTAATATGCTATGATCAGAATTAGGTCTTGTTTGTTTTGCAATTGAATGTTTAAGACCATGTATCTTTTATTGATATCTGAATGTAAAATACATGCACTGTTAGCTACACTATTCTTCACATAACAGGCCAGGCCTGCACTTCCCCTCCTTATCTTGAAATCTTTATCTTTCCAGCACATGAATAGCTGATACCCCTCTTCCTCCAGCAGCCTCTTGACGTTGTGCTCCCATGTATCTACTAGACATATTATGTCCCAGCTGTGGGCTCCCTCGAGCCTCGCTCCGTCGTCCCACGGGTATCCGGTACAATTCCAGTACCATATTGTCAGCGTCTCTTCCCCCGAGATGGCTGCTTTGGGGTCTCCGTGTATTCCGTCCCCATTGCTGCTCTTCTCGGTCTTCCTCTCATCTTCATTGTTGGAGTTGGGCCCATGACCCCGTTAAATGGTGTTCGGTCTTCGTCGACCCCGTTTCCGCTTCTTTCTGCTCCTCCGTGCTGACTCCCTTCTAAGGTTATCGCTTTTAGCGCCCCCCCAAAACTACGCTCTCCCTTGCCTGCGGCATGGCCAGCGAGGGTTTATATTTTCCTTCTCCAATTCTATTGCTTTTGTTAATCCCCTTGCCCCCATATTCTGTTCTTGCGTCAGGATCCCTGTTTTCCTTACCCTCTTGTGAAGGTATACTTTGCCGTTCCTGACACCCGCGTGTATTCCTGCTTGATTCAGCTCCCTGGCCTTGGCTAATTCCTGTCTGAGCCCACGGCCTTTGCATAACCTATTAGAGCCTCACCGTACTTTGATCCCATTCCTCGGTCTAGATCCCATCCATGATATTCTCTCTTTGGTTGCGAGGTCCCTCAGTGTCAGGTTTATGTGCCTCGACCGCCCTCGCCATTGGCCTGCCCGCACTGCTTTGACAATGATGCTACAATGTTCCTTGAAAACTGTCTCTATTATCTCTGCAGTCACTTGATATATGTCCTCATTAGGTTTCTCCACTACTCCTATCAATCTAACGTCATGCTTAATTCTATTCTGCTCCTCAAATTCCATGATATGTGGCTTTATCCTATCAAATGACTCCCATGCATCTAACTCAACATTTGATTTCTCTAATTCAACCAACCTCTGCATAATTTTAGCCTTCTCTTATTCAATCTCGTCCATTCTACGCTGCATCTCCTCGCTTGTCCTCTCGATCCCTTCTATCCTCACGTCCATACTGGAGATGGCTATTTTGTTGCGGTTACACGTAACAAATTTTTTGTATAGGATGGTGATATAAATGGCTTTAGTGAGTTGGCATGATGATGGCGTCTGGGTTTTTTTTTTTTTTTTTTTTTTTTGGAAGGAACGAAAAACATTTATTCAAAAAATTGGAAGAGTTTACACAGAAGTAATCCCTCAAGGATTAGATAAAAATACAGCACCATTGCATCTTCCTTGGAAAGACTACTATAGGAGAAACTCAACATCTTCATCTTTCCAATTCCAATGCAAGATATAAAGATCCTTTCTAGTCAGATAGAATGCAGCACACGGTGTCCACTACAAAAGCTGAAGGACAGAAAGAAGAGTATCCAAATCTTGAAGTCTGCCATGCTGATTCACATCCTTCAAAAATAGATCTTGTAGCACAATCCTCATCAATGCTGCCAAATACTAAGGTATAGCATTGTCTTAGCAGAAATAGGCATTACAGGCATATATCGATTACACAGTGATGTTGGGCATATCAGAACCCAAGATAAGAACATGTTGGGCATATCAGTATCCCATTTTAGGCATAGCAGCACCTGAATAGTGGTAGATATAGTATCAAGATTAAAAAGAACTCAAGCATGGCAATACTTGAGTTAAATATGGGCATATTTTATCTGTCATCATGGTTTGGAGTGCTGTAAGAAAGGCTCTAGAAGATTGTTCATCATCAAACAGAAACAAGCTTTGCCATTAATCATTCTAAACCAAATAGCTGATCTTTCTCGCTAGTAAGAAAGAATGGAGCACCTAGCAAGCATAAACCATCTTGCTACCAAATCATATAATAAGATAATCCCTGCTTATAGAAAATATCATGGCTTTTCTACATGATGACCTTCATTTGTAGCTTCTTTTCTTTGTCTTATAGGCCAATATCCCATACACGGGCATACCCTTTTGGCATAACAAAATCCGAGGAAGAAGTCATAGCAATTCACAAAAGATAGTGAATCACCAAAGAAAGAGTCCACGTTAGTATACCTACTGTAAACAGAGGAAAAAGATCATGACCACACGAGAAAAATCGAGATACTAATCTGCGGCCAGATTAGAAGCTTTGATTGTGGATAGCGGGGATGGAATCGCTTCGCTTCGCATCGGAAGAAACCTCAATCGGTGCATTTTTATTTTGTCGAGGTTCAGCCACGAAAGGGGAGGTTGTCGCCTACCTAGCCGCTTCAAACTCAGCGCCATGAAAAAAACCATCCCATCATTTTTAGTTTTGCCTCAAATATTAGAATAATTATGCACGTGTTTTAAATCATGGCTTTTTGGCCCAAGTGCACACGTGCTGCTTGACATTACATATGGCAATTTGGAGTATAAACAATGTTTTTCATCAAAAACTTAGTTTTTGCAATGGAATAAAATTCAAATGATGGAATAAAGAGGGATTCGATCGAAAAGATAAAATATAATGCCAATGGCCACACACACAAAAAAAAAAAAAAACATATATTTTTCACCTTTGGCATGGGTTTAAAGTTACCAAAAACGTGTCTTCACCATGTAGATTGTATACTCTCCAAGAATTTTGAATAGAACTTCTATAATTGATCCTTCGTGATCTTAAGTTCTTCAGTTCTTAAATGTGCTAGATAGATGCTTGACATTATATATGGCCTTGGAAGCATAATTTGGAGCCTAAATAATGTTTTCAAAAACTTAGTTTTTCCAATGGAAAAAAATTCAAATGATGGAATAAAGATAGATAGAGAGATAGAGAGATTTTAACGTCCGCGGAAAATCAATCGGATTATAGGGCCCAATACAGAAGATGGGGCATAAGCCCGATCACACTAACGAAAAGATATAACAAAAACACAGAACGCATGCACATGAGCTAAAGGTAGCCAAGCCATGGGTTCTGAGGCCGCTGGTCTCGAATGATAGCCGTGCCTCCCCGGTACACTATTCCTAGCGTCGTGCAGTCGGGTTGGTTGAGGAGAGAGATTCTCTGAACCAAAGTCTTGGGTGTCTTTTCGGATGACTTTGAAGGACATAGAGCCCGCCTTTGTGGGCTATTGAACCGCTGTGAATCGTCGAAATGATAAAATATAATGCCAATGGCCCCCAAAAAAAGAATATTTTTCACACTGGCATGGGTTTGTAGATTGTATACTCTCCAAGAATTTTGAATAGAACTTCCATAATTGATCTTTTCTGATCTTAAGTTCTTCAGTTCTTAAATGTACTAGATGCTTGATATTTCTTAATGCATGGAATCTATTGAAAAGAATGCTGAAATAATGTCAAATCTGACAACAACAACCTCGCTAATTTCTTGTATACAAAATAAATTACTCCATAAGATTTATTATCTTTAAGTGAGTTATCCCTTCTCCTTTTATTGTTTTCTTCTTTTTCTCTCTCCTTGTTTTTGCATGTTGGTCCTTTTTTCTTTCCCTTTTTATTGCAATTTTATTGCAAGAAACAAAAAAATATGCAGTTCTATATCTTTGCCCTTTAATATGGTTTCAAGGGGTAGCATGGCTACCATGACCATCAATTACCAAGAAGTGTATTTCAGAAATAAACCAGCCAGCACAAAAAAGTTCATCGATCATCCACATGATTTCTAATAGCTCATTATGGTATCTTAGAAGTTGCACTTTGGTCTGGCACTTGTTACTTTGATTGAGAATTATAGAAGATATAGTATCACATGGTTTATATCAGATGCTTCTTCACCTTTTATAGTTTTAAATCAGTCTAGTCAATAACTAAATAGAAAGCATACATGTCCCAGCCATTTGATGTAATTGAGACAACATGAAAGGTCCACAATTTGTAGACCAATTCAATATGTTTCAATACAAGATTCTAAAACTTGTATACCAAATCCTACACTTGTCCATATTAGATTCAAAAAACCTGCATTAATAGCGTGGTTTCATCCAGTCTACTTATTTGGCTTTTCTATAATCAGTCTGATGCCCTAGGTGGTTTCATCTAGTCTACGTATTTGGTTATCTGTAATCACCCCGATCCATTCAACAACCAATAATTAAACAAAAAAGTTAGCCCAACATTGTTTGATGATGATGTGTAGTAAATTTTTTCTAGATAATAAGAAATCTTTATTACGTAAGAACAATAACGGAATAGGAAAGGAAGTTTTGTAATATCACTTATAGAAAAGAAAGAATGTTTGATCCCTTTCAACAGATGTTGTGTGTGTGTCGAATGACTTCGAATTGAGTTGAATAGAATTGGACGAAGGGAAAAGTCATGGCAGCAATAAGACTGCTGGGATACATATTTTTTAGAAGATTAGTCATTAATGCCCTTACACAAAGAAGACAAGATTTGTTCTCATCTTCATCTTTCATGCAAATGTCCATTTCCTATCCTTCTTCAATTTCAATCATGTAAGATGCCCTTCATTCCACTCCATCTACAAAGATGATTATATATATGTAATATTCTATTGCACTTGCAAAATTTAGTACCTTGAATCCATTCGACACGTGCTTGAATATGTAGCATTATAACAGGGGGTTTCTTTTGTAATTTTATACGCTTTTTGGCATGGTTTTCCTATGATTTTAGTGCTGTATTCATTGGCCCATACTAAATAGTATTTCTAGAGTGTGCCTTTTTTTTCGTTGATCCGGATTAAGCTTCAACAATCTAACGGTTGTTATTGTGACCATTGCATTCATATGGATCAAACCCTAAAAATTTTGTTCTCTGCACTATTGTCTTCTCGATTAGGTGTCATTTGGCGGAGTGAATATTTGGTGGTGGTGGTGTCGATTAGTGGTGTTCTTCATACTAGATATGGTACGAGGTTTTATTATTGCTAGAGAGATTAGATCAAACGTGGAATATGGCGAAAAAGTATTTGGTTCATTCCTCATCCTTTTCCTCATCCTTTTGAGCATCAAATCCTGTTATAATTTCTGTTTTCCAGTTTAATGCTAGATATCGTTGTCGATTGTCAATGGATCGTTTTGGGCCTTCTTAGAATTAATATGTAGCACTTTTCCTCACATCGGCTCACAGAATCACATGATTTTGTGCTTGAAACAAAAAAACCAAGATCGGAACCCTAGAAGAGTGTTCTTGCCGGAATAGGTAGATGAAGCTTCTGCCGATTCTGTTCGCCGGACTTCTGAGATTCGCCCTTTGCAGTGTCGACCTTGCAGACCGTATTAAGGGCCTCGGATTTGACGGTGAAACTACAACTTGCATCTGCCCATTGGGCATGCCAAGGACATGATAATAATCTGGGTTCCAGCATCGAAACTAGAAAGCCCTAAATGAGAAAAGAAGTTCCCATACGGCCATCTGGGTTGCAGTAAATCTAGCCGGAAGTTTGCAGATGAAGTCCCCATCTGAAGCTGAAATTGCAAGCAAGGAAAAAAGAAGAGGCTAAAAGAGCCGAAGTTGCAGAAAAAAGAGCAGATGGATATTTTAAAATACCATTCAATCGCTGTCATGTTAGGTAAGTAAAACATATCAATTTCCTATATCAAATTTTTCTATCTATTTAACGATCTGTACCCTTTACTGTTGTATTGTTGTATTTCACAGAATAACCACAATAATGATACCTTCTTTGGCCCCTATTTGCAAAATGCTTATAGTTTATAGATGCAGATATGTTATGCAATTTTTGGTCATGACTGTCTCATTCTTGCCCTGGAAGCATTTGCAAATGCTGTTTTAAATGGGATATGACTTGATCTGCACAATTTTATAGAGTGCATCTTCATTATGACATCATGGCCATCTCATTCCTGGTTTGGAGGCATTTCTAGATGCTATTTTAAATGGGATAAGACTTGATCTGCACAATTTTTATACTGACTACATCTTCATTACCACAATTTTTTTTTATTTGTTTGACATAATAATGCTCCTTGTTTAAGTAGTATTCTTTAAGTTGTTTGAATTGTGCAGGCAATCTTGAAATGACAAGCAAGGAAACTATTTTTGGGCAAAATATGGCCAAAAAAAGGCGCTTACGCTACCATTTTGAGTCGACAAAATGCTCTCATAACTCTGATGGTATGGTATGCAATTTAGGTCATGGCCGTCTCATTCCTGGCCTGGAAGCATTTCCAGAATCTGTTTTAAATGAGATAAGACTTGATCACACAATTTCTATACAAAGTACATCTTCATTATGACGTCATGGCCATCTCATTCCTGGCCTGGAAGCATTTCCAGATGCTATTTTAAATGGGACAAGACTTGATCTGCACAATCTTTATACAGAGTACATCTTCATTATCACAATCTTTTTTCATTTGTTTGACAGAATAATGCTCCTTTTTTAAGTTGTTTGAAGAATAATGCTCCTTCTTAAGTTGTTTGAAGAATAATGCTCCTTCTTAAGTTGTTTGAATTATGCAGTACGTTGATAGAATAATGCTCAGAGCAAGGGGAGGTCGCATATAATCTAGAAATCTTGTTTTGTATATAAATTCCATAGAAGTGTGATACAGTTAGTGGCATGCTGAAGCCTCTTTTCAGGTGATACATGTCGTTTACAATAAAGCGTGCTTTTCCCATTCAAGATTATATCTTCAAACTACTCTCAATTCTTGTTGCTTCACATATTAATTTATCTTTCTATAGTTATATTATGACATATTGTATCTGAGGCTATGATACATCATCCATCATTAGAGTATTAGGTAAGGTCTCTACACCCCTACACCATCCTTAAGGCCCCGAAGGGGCCGAAATTTTTTTTAGTTAACATAAACCATTAACACACAACTACCATTAACATTATTAACATAAACCATTGCATTTAACACATTTAAATTAAAATCCCCCTTAAACCCGCATATTCACACGGGAGGTTACGTAGGGCAGCGAGAGCCCTAAAAAATTTACAATACATGTATAGAATTAACACCATTAAGTACATTATTTCAAACCTTATAGTATATTGCAAACCTTAATATATAGTATACAAAAACTTGTACATGCATACCCCACAAACGAGGATCGCTATGTACGGTCCAGATGTTGGAATAAAGGGCAAATATGCCCATCGGACAGCACCAACATCACCGGGCACACATCTCTAGTGTAGATTTTATTATGTCAATGAATTATGGACTTCCTGTTATACGGCTTCTTTTTATGTAGCTAGCAGTAGCAAAAGGAATGCATGCATTTTAGATTACTAAGACAAATCAATGTTGAGAGCCATCTCAAACTCAATTCCACACGCAAAATACTTAAATCTTTCTAGGCAGGACACAAAAATCATTATTGCCATAGCACTCATGCTAGTAAAGATTCTCTTTTGGAAAGGGTAAAGAAAAGGACGCTTGAAAAGACATCTTTAAGTAAACTATCCCAGATAGTGCAAAATCTTAGACCATAAAACTAGCCCCCAAATTGTAGGTAAACAATGCAAATGGAGGTGGTTAATGAACAATTGACTTCATGCCACCAGTCTGATTTGTTTAATAGCACCCAGCAAACTTTGCATGAAGAAAGGAAGGTATTAGGATGTGGTTGGTTCATACTTGCCCAAATATCTGCAAATCTCATATAAAATAGACCATGTGTTTGCTAGTATATTGAATATACACCAAGATTCATCTAGTTACAGTTTGAATCTTGCCATGAGCCTGATAACCCAAAACTCTATTCTAGAAAATATAAAGGTTCTGCTAAATCTAATGCATTATTTGCTGTAGCGTCAAGATTATTCTCAGATGTAGTATCAAGCGAAATATTACAACTAAGATTCCTTTTTCCTACATCTTCAGAAGAACTTGCGGATCAGGATGTGAGTGTCTTTTGAATGACTTGTTCATCCAAGATGACTCCATTTTCTTTGATATTACGATCGAATAACATTACATCTAGATTTCGATGTCGTTAATATCAATACCATACTATACGTGTATTGATATTATTTGTATTGATAGTATAGAGTAGTCATACTCTATACTATAGGGTTATCTTCTGATGTAGGGATTGCATGGTTAGGTATTGAAAGCGCTGATCTGAATACGAGACATGTGGTGTGAGATAGAAGCCACATGTCTATGTAGGCATGGTGGAAGCAATGGCCACACTGAAGAAGCATTCTCAACGATTTATTATCCTCAAATTCAGCCAAGAGATCTGGCATATCAAATTAAGGAAGGAAAGAAAATCAATCCTATACTTAATATATTAAGGAAGCAAGAAGGAACTTATGCCATCCTCTTATATATCAATCATAAACCCTTCAAAGGAGAAAAATAAGAGAAAATATGTGGTGACTGTTGTAGTCCATGGTCCATCTCGCATGTTCTTACTTGGCTAATCGATATCATACGGACCTCAGAAACTATTTTCAATTTGGTGTATGAGCATTACCCCTTACTGGATCTTATTAAGAAAGAGCGCCAACTGAGTTGGTCTTTACTGCCTAATTGCCTAATTAACACTAGACCTGTCCCATGATGGACCATTAAAGGGCATTTTGAAGGTTCACAAAAAAATCATATAAAATCAAGAACACAAAAACTAGCCAAACCCTTTATAGAAGTTCGTATATGGCAGTCATGCTTCACATAAAAAATACACAAACATGTATCAGCTCCCATTCTTGTGAGCCATGCTCTAGCAAACCCAAGGGGGTCAAGTACCAAAAGCTTCATGTTCACACAAAGTAAAACTGTCTGGACGAAAAGATTTTTTTGATTTTTTTGGTTATAATGTTATTTTTCTACACGAGATATAGAGCAAGGCACAAAAAACCACATCTCAATTCAAACTCTCGTGAAGGAAGATAGAGCAATTCAAACATGACAGCGAGGTCAAAAGCTGTCCTCTCCTTCGAGAACCAATCTTGGTCCCCGAAAGCAGTTGTGATATAAAAACAACAACTTTCAGAAGGAGATCAATTTTGAGTCCATATTTGGCATATAAGTAATTCACGAGGTCCTCCATCCTATAAAAATATTTGTTGACTTTGAATTTGATGTTTTGACTTTTACTTCTATTTTCAATTTTAGGAATTTATACAAATGAATAGTATTGCTACATATGATTCTAGGTTGTCCTCCAAAAATCACATTATGAAAGTTTATAAGGATATGAAACCAATGCAAAAATAAGCTCGTGGAAAGAGCAAAAGACATGGTAAAAAAAAAATCAAAAACAATATCTCATACACGCCCATTCTTGGTCCATAGTTCATTCAAAAATTGATAATATCCTTATGTTAGTCCATTTCAAGTTGAGTTTTGGAACACTTTGTTCACAAAAAATATTTGTTGTTCATTATCTTAAGGATTGTACTAGAATAGATAGCATCAATTATATTATATCTTCCATGTTTGTTATAGATTTGTGCCCTAAGGTGTGACTTTACAAAATCACATCCTCAAAATATCTCATGTCAAGAAACCAATGCAAAAAGAACCAAGGAAAAATATGAAAATTTTTTACTATAAAAAATCAAGGTAGATTGCTATCTCTGAGTCTAGTTGCGAACCATCATTGGTCCGGATGGTGAAAGTTTAAAAATTATTAATGGTGCCACCTTATTCAATTTTGATCTCAACTTTCACATATAGTTTACTTGTATGATTCTCTATAGGACAAAATTAATTGATTAGGTCAGCTTGTATAGTTTAAGACAAACAATTGAGAATTTATAGGGTATTTATGACCAATTGAACTTACATGGATTTTCACTTACACCTTTCAAAAATCATGTGATCGAAGCTAAAAAGCCATAGTATCATTCTATGGAGAAAAATGGATAAGGCTATTGAGAGATATATGCTCTATACAATTGGTCTCGTGGACCATAAATGGTGATGGGTGCTTATATAAATTAAAATCTTATTAAAATAACATGTTACTTTAATATGCAACTAGAGATTTCTATTGCCAAGAAAGGTTTGCATCAATAAAAAATATAATATACATGAAAGATAACTTACATGTAATGTTATTCTACTTGGATGACAATGCTTTATAGCAGTAACACAGATATGAAGTTTATGCTAGTAAAAAATAAGCAGATTTCATGGTATTTTTTTCAATAAGACCATACAACCTATATAAGAGATCTCTATATATGTCATTTATCACATTTTGAACCATTTTAAAGGCATATTTGGGGAAAAGTAGTGTCTCTTTCTATGAACCAAAGAAGCATATATGAAATGCTATGTGGTCTATTTATATATTGTCATGGCTAAACTTCACAACATCTACTTGAATTCATCAATAAACATCATTTGCTTAATCATTGTGGAGTTTTGGACCTATAATTATGGATTTGACCCAACTTTTTATGCTCTAATGTGTTAATCTGGCTGTTGTACACCATGTTTGAATTCCAAAAAGTGCATGGTTACACCCTAGTTACACTATATGTAAGTTGATAAAAGTTATGTTCTATGTAGATATAAATAGAACGCATCATTTATTGCCCACATGGCATTATGGATGGTTGTTATTGGAGATTTTAACATATACTTTTGTCCAGAATTCTGTATAGTAGATTCTTTTAGTAAATATTAAGGTTAACACGACTTATTTAAACTCCAAAAAATCATCAAACTATAGCTCGTATAGTTAGCAACTCATGGCCACAAGAATTAAATCAAAACTTGTTATAATGAGAGAGTAACAATTCTTAAACCTCGAGCAGCTTTTCTGACCAAAATAGGGTTTGGCGGCTTCCACCGATTTCAAATGATAGCAAGAAAATATGGGAACATAAAACTCAATGTATTCTATGATAAACAGGCAAATACCTCCAACTTTAGCAAGGTTTAGGTCACTTTATGCTAGAAATATCGAAGAAGGCAGATCTGGACTGGTGCGGAAACTGCCAAATTCTCCAATGTTTGAGCAATCACCACAAGGTATAGGTGACCCCATTGGTTTTGAAATTCTCAGATATCATTAAGAAATAAGTGAAGACTCAAATGATGGTGGTATATTATAAAATTGAAATTTCTTTCGTGAGTTACGTGGGTTTAAGTGGCAGAGGTCATGTGGGCCAGTTCTGGTCCATGGATCAGGAATGGTCCCAGGGACAGGTCTAGTGTTAAGATCTCCAACATTCAATTCCATATACCTTAGTTGCATTCTTGAAGATGAAGATAAGGATCTTTCAATCCATTTAAACGATAAAGAATAGAATAGAATAGAATAGAGTTTTTAACGTCCACGAAGACCAAGAGGCTTTTGCAGCATGCATATCAGGAAGGCACTGAACAAACAAGAGCTAGAAAGAAGATAAAGATGGACCAGATGATGGAGACATGATCTAAAATGGAAGCAATTACATGGCAAGTGAGATATGCATATACAAACTTAGCACAAAATTTTTTGGTACAATACCTTCCTATCGATAAACATTAGATTAACAAAAAGTTTCCTTTTGCTTCAATTTTAAATAACTTAAAAGATTCAAAAGGCAACAATAGAAGAAGTACATAGATGCTTGAATTCACAAGCTCAAAGGACCTTTTAAGAGACTTAGCTATGGCAGATGCGCATCCGCTATCTGACATGAAAAGAAGGGTTGTGTTGTTAAAGCTTATTGACTATCATTTCTACATGCATGCATCCAAGCGAGCATCCAAGGGTTTTGCGCGGGTATAGCTTAAGGACTAACATTTCTACATGCATGCATCCAAACGAGCACGGTTAAAGCTTACGGACTATCATTTCTATATGCATGCATCCAAGCGAGCATCCAAGTGAATTGCCGCTCACTGGTTTATAAGGTAAGGTTATCGATCTGGCCGAGGCTGATAACAAAAATCGTGACCCTCGGGCTGAGATTAAAACCGATAACCACCTTATCGGGCTAATAACTAATTATCTCCTAGTACTGATAACTAGTTATCACTTCGAGGAGTGATAACTTAATTATCATACTCTCCCTTTACACTAGAGAGTCCGATAAGAGGGTTTGTAAGGCTTTATAGAGGGATGTCCTCCCGTTCCCGTATTGCATTTGAGCGCTCATTAAAGCTTCTTTGTCAAATATGCACTTTCAACCCCTCCCGCCCAAAGAGGACATAAGGGTGCATCCCCATTATACAGAAACCGAGTTTGCCATGTCATCGGAACTGAGTTCCTACAATCTGTTAGGGTGCATACCATTCCCATAACTGTTGCTGAGCTTCTATTTTCTTGGCTGATTGCATTGAGCCACAGGGACAAACCGGCACTGGGCTAGAAGACAAACCCAGGTTGCTAGAGGACAAATCCAGCTTGCTAGAAGACAAACCCAAGGCCTGACTTGGGCAATTCGGAAGTCCTTAAGGACTTACGAAAGAAAGGGAAGGTGCCCCGGACTCGCCAATGAGAACTCCGGTGCCTTAAAGGTAATGGAAATGCTTTTTTTTTGGGTTTTGCCATGTGGCAAAGTCAGCCTGGATAACGGTGTAATGGGGATGCACCCTAAGGCCTTTTTTAGTAGAGACGTCCAAAGGTGACATCTCTCTTTTCAGGAGCCTTTCGCAAGATAAAGATGTTAAGTATTTCCACAAAGAGAAGATGGAGGAGCGGCGCATTCCTCCCCGTGTCGAGAGCCGGTTTGAACCACGATCCACCCATCATCTTTCTCCGCAAAGGCGGCAGCGATGGCCCTCAATTATGGAGAGCGATTAACCGTATGCAGCCCGGCCTCTTTGCTTCCTTTCCCACCTTCCATTGGTCTTCCCAGATCATCTCTGCAGGGTCCACCTTCTTTGGAGATGGAGCATAGCCGATGGTTCGACGCGACGCCCGCAGGTTAGTACATATATTTAGTTTTAGTTTTAGGATGCTCTGAGAGGTTAAAAGAAAGTCCAAGCATTCAGCTTTTGCCTCGCGAAGGGCTCTAATTGTAATTAGGTCAAGGATTCTGTGAGTTTCGAGCTTTTCGCAGAGTGCCCAAGTCTCTGATTCTTTTCTACATGTGACCAATTACACCAAATCGACCAATTTCAGTTCTGAAAAAAGAGGCATGCCAGCTCTGTCTCATATACATGCCATGCCAGCTCTGTCTGATTTACAATACACCCCATGTTCTTATATCTTGCTTAAAATGATGATTCTTATATGTTGCTTAAAATTATTCTTATCACGATGATTCTTATCTCTTCTCAAGATGATTTCTTAATTCTTATATGTGCATTATGGTTATTCCAGGACGATGCTTAACTTGAGACTATCTCGGGACTAAAAGCCTCCTGGAGCTATGTTTTGGAACCGGTTGATCTTGAGATCTGGCGTCTAGGGATAGAGCAGAGGGTTGTGTTGGTGGGGATGAGCTGGGGAGACCCACGACCCTGCCTGCCTTGGCCGTGTTGTGAGCACAAGCCGAGCATTTTTGGGATGAGCGGATGGTTTGCCTCTTGCTCACAAGCTTGAAGGCATGGATTTTGGTACGACTTCCAAGTACACGAGGGAGCAGACTTGGACTATCAAAGGACCAAACGGACATGGTGTATATCGAGCACAAGGAACTCCTGTGTTCTTGGGACATGGCACCCATGACCGCAAGGTACCCTCAACCTTGCTCTTCGAGCTCGCCATGTTCTCACCTCCATGAACATGGACGTCTCTTGGCATCAATATGTCGGTGCTAAGATTGACGGGCATTGGATTAAGTTGCCTGAGGAGCTTGATGATGTTGTGGAGTTTCTAGATTCTAAGCTCAAGATTGACATCCATCAGTCCTCTGAATAGGAAAATTAAGGGAGGGTGCCCACCTATGGCACACTTATGAGAAAACTAGCAATTGTACAGCCCTCCAAGTAATCAAATTCCCTGATTTTTATACCTTTAGAAAGTTCAAGAGTCAAGCAACAACCTGATACAAAAGAAAATCAGAAAAAAAATTCATAAAAGCAAGAAATTTTACCTCAAACTATAAGGGTAATTGACCCCAAATGGAACAGGGGTGCCCCATATGGCTCAATGTAGCGTGGCACTACTTTAACACCATATTGGCACACTTGAAGACCTTCGTGGCACACCACCTAGTAAGTTTTGGCACTCGCCATGACCTCAAATGCTCCCTAGAAGAACTTTCACGGCTCACCTTGTGCACGTTGGTGGCTCAGACCCAAAACCTGATATGAATAGATCACTAATTTATGAGCAGGGGCAGAGGGAATTGAACCCTCTTTGCACATTAATTTGGCTGGACCACCAAACCCCTGCCTGCACCAAACCATGCACACACAATCAGCAACAATTTGGCCTGGAATGATAGTGGTAGCTCTTGCTGCCACCATCACTCCAGTCCAAGGAAACAATTAACTAAATTGTTAAATTTACCTGCAAGAACTAAATCCTCCCAAAACAAAGGAACACATCAGCCACAACCAAATTAAAAGCACTTTAACATGCAAGCACCTGCACTAACAAACTCTATCAAGCCAGCACAAAAAACTTAAAATAGAAGTTACTTAAACAAACTACTTACAGTCATGAGAACTATCCCAAATCTCATAATCCACATAATGTTTGGAAGCAATAATATACGTTCTACATAAAAACAAGAAGAGAGTTGGGCAGATCAATATATGATAACACTTCCAAAAACACCCTGACTTGTGTAATTGCCCATGGTAGACCGCTTTCGAGTATTCAACCTTGAATGTGCTCGTATTGGAGTTACGTTAGCCTAAAACACGGAATTTTAGCCTAACCTCAAAGGAAGTGTAAACAAACTGGTCAGGACCTCCGGATCACTTAGGGTGATCAATCCTTAATCATATAAAGCAAAAAGAACTCAATTTCAAATGCTTGGTTTTGTCAAAATCACTACAAATCCACCGGGCGAGAAAAAAAGCTGTCGAGCAAAAAATCAATCTTGCAGTCGCACCCTTTAAGATTTTTGAGTTTTGGTTTTTTGGTATGAGTTATAGACAAGTAGAGGGAACTCTTTTTGGTGAAAGTCTGTCTCGATTTGGATAGGGAAGACCAAGAAAATCAATGTCAAAGTTCAAAAAAAATTGGTCAATGCCAAAAACGAGAGAGCCAAAATTTGCAAATATAGTTTGGTGATAAATCTTGAGTTGGAATTTGTATAAACAACTTCAAAATAAACTCTAGATCATGTGCATAAGGTTTTTCTTGACAAGCAAACACTATGATATTTAATGAGATGGGCCAAAGTCTCGATTTACATCACGGTTTATGACAGTTATGGAAAAACTATTTTTTTTGTTTTCTTTACATATAAGCAATACTCAAACCTTTTAAAGAATGGGACCCGACTATTAATTTGGATTCTACTTTAAATATCCGGTTTCTATTAGTTTAGACAGGCGAAACAACTTGAAACAAAAAGAAGATGGAAACACTATTTGTCCGTGCAATGAATATGCATTCAAATCATAAGATATCACAGAGTTTAGAATTCTCGCCAAGTAATACCTGGGATAATGCTTGAGAACAGATCCCAAGGCATTGTCAACTTCTGAAAACCCAAAAATTATCAGAAAGAGAAAATAATAAGATAATTTGAGTAGCAGTAGGAGTTTTGATGTCAAATAAGTCACAACAGAGTCGGTCTTCAATCAAAATACAGTCAATCTTCAATCTCGAGCAGGATTAGCAGAATTTGAGGTAGAACAGATCAAGAGAATATCAGGAATATAGAAATCGCCCAGATCACAGAGGTATATCTCCGAGGGGGGTAAAAAAATGATCTGCATTCTTGGATTAAAAACTGTCCTTCCCAAAAACCAGCTCGGTTGAGTGATTTCCGGCCAAATTTGAGCAAGTTTCTATAGATCAAGTGCCACAGAGAGTTCCAGGGGTTTCGGAAAAGGTCTAGGAGGATGAATCGGGAGCAAAAGGGCGGGATTCAATCAGATTTGGGCACCAATCAGCCGATTAAGGGTTTCCGTTTAGGGTTTTGCAAGGCTCGATATATCCCACAGGGCCTAAATAGTTACGGAAGATAAGGATATAAATTGAAAAGTCCGAGTCGACTTATTGAATTTGGCGTACACGCCTTGAAGGGTTGTGCCAGGCTCGTGTTCGGAGGCCCCGCCTCTTTGCCACGTGGACCAATGGGGGGGGCTGAGGTGGAATTTAAGCTGAGGTGGGAAATAGTGATAGGGTAGATATAGGCTAGAATAGGTTTTTTATTTTTTATTTTCTCTGGCACGCATCCCAAGAAATAAATTTTGAGAGGCTTCCCAAGGTCTTTTTTGATTTTTTAAAAAACCAATTTAGCTCATTTTGGTCAAGCTTCAAATCTGGAGGGTTTCCAGGTCAAACTGAAATACTCGAAATTTTGGCCCTTTTGACCTTGGTCAATGGATTTTCAAACTTGGAAATGGTGGAAAAAAAATCATAAAACAAATGGAAAAATGGTGGAAAAAGCTATGGTGGGGTTTAGAAGGATGAGATGATGGTAAAAATCAAACTCCATTGCTCTTGAGG
This sequence comes from Isoetes taiwanensis, assembly GCA_021234155.1. NCBI lineage: Eukaryota > Viridiplantae > Streptophyta > Lycopodiopsida > Isoetales > Isoetaceae > Isoetes > Isoetes taiwanensis. Next base: position 777,047 of record JAJEKV010000010.1, on the reverse strand, counting down.
TTTTTTTTTTTTGATCTTTTGAGAGCAATTTACAAGTGATGGTGAGGCCAATAAAAATATAGGTAGTGAAGTAATGGAAGAGGGTATGAAAGGGTGGAAGTGAGGTATGGAAAGGTGGAATAGATGAAGGATGGAAACCCACAGAGCACATGATCTTATCTCAAAAGCTCAAATCATACCTTATGATGAACATAGTTTTGCTCAAGGCCTAAGGGTCTTCCAATCTTCAAAAAAAATCTTCCAAACTTCAAGGCCAATATAAGAGCAAATATCAATTCCCAAGTGACCATCTTCATAAGTGTGACTCCTAAACCATTGGTGCAACTCAATTAAGCTCCATATAAATGAATTTGAGCAAAATGCTTTGTAGCTCCTTGTATAACTTGCTATATCCTTTGCCCGGTCTTCAAGAAATAAAAATGTAACTTAGAAAAACTTCCTCAAAGGAAAGAATTAGGCTATATAAGCAAGATCCCAAGGGTCTTCCAATCTTGGACAAATTTCTTCCAAACTCTAGCAGGATCAAAATAGCACTAACTCTTACCCCATGAGTGATAGGAAATAACTTAAGATGAAACCTCAAAAAGCTAACCACATGTCTTCCAAACTTCAACAAATATCTTCCAATCTTGAAACTCTAAGTATCATGTTGGTCCATGTTGCCCAAAAAGGGGCAACATCTCCTCAAAGGAAAAAGAATGAGGCTGGTCCCCTCGGCCTCAAAGGAAAAAAATGCTAACCCAAGGGTCTTCAAATATCATCAAGTGGTGAGAGGGTAGATTTACTCTGCAGTGATGGAAAATATGGGGCGAGCATAGGGTGATGAAGTGAATGATAGGAGAAGAAGATCAAATGGAGGGTAGGTCAACTCAAGGCAATGAAGATGGAGAAAAAGTGGATGAACCTACATATGACAATAATAACCAAGTTAGCATGAGTGCTAATTAGAGGATGAATAACAATATAGGATTAGCACTCTTGAGAGTTCATTAGGGAGCAAAGGCTAAATGGAAGGCAAGTCAACTTAAGACAAGTGAGAATTTAGAACAAGTGAACCTGCATATGACAATGAGAAGCAAATTAGCCTGAGTGCTAAATAAAAGGTGAATAGCAATATAGGATTAGCACTCTTGGGATTGCACAAGGAAACAAGGCTAGATGGAAAGAGGCCAACTCAAGACAAATGAAAGTGGTAAGCAGATGGACCTGAAATGACAACACTCAACTTGTTAAAGCATAGCAAATCTCTACCATATTTAACTAGACCTCAACTATTCAAAAATCTTACTCATAGAACCATTGGAAAATTTTTTTTTTTTTTTTTTTTTTTTTTTTTTTAAAATCTTACTCATACAACCATTTGAATTTTTCAAAAATTCATACCATCGAGAATCGAAAACCTAATCTGCTTCTTCTCTGTTCGAGCTCAGTAATCTCGAGCTCCTTTCCTGATCATGGCTCCTTTTTCCTACCACACACCCATCTGGGACAATGTAACAGCTGAACCAAACAATTTAGGAGTGTTCCACGAGATTGATCCACCCACAGGTATTCCCATTCCTTATGGAGGATCGGACACATGCAAGAAGTAAATCTGAGATCTGCAGAATGGGACAATGTCTTAATTAATGAAGAACCTCTTCCACGCTCAAATTTACTCAGTGCACATGCATATCTGAGACAGTGCATAATAGAGGGTAAGAATTTTGACACAAGCTTCCCTGATTCCGAAAAAGAACTCTTCAAAGAAGCCATGAACCATGAGCACCATGCAATGTCTTTTGCTTGGACAAAAACTTATCGGGAAAAACTAACAGACTCTGAGCGGATATCGGGACACAAAGGCTCTTTGGGCGGAATTTTTTCAAGGGAATGCATACTGATGCTACATATACACTACTTCTTATGTAAGCACCACCATGAGCTGACAGATGCTCAGTTTGACAGATATAGGCAATTATTTTACTCTCACAGGATGCTAGCAGATAACTATGGCTCTCTGATGCTTCTTATGATAAAAGAAATGCATTTTAAACTTCTCAAAGAGAACCTTTGGGATGAAGAACACTATGTATTTGGCACCATGAAAAGCTTTTTTACCAGGTTCAATAGTCTTTTGGATGCTACAGATCTTTGATCCTTCAAACAGGGATACCTACCATTCATTCAGAATGGCCGATAGCATTGGGGCTTGATGAAAAGATCTAGCCTTTTAAAGACTCATCCGAAATGTAACATGTGTAATGTTTTTATTTTTGATCAATGAAAAATCTCTGGTCTTCTTTTTTGAAACTTGTCTAATCTGTGAGCATGGCTTTACTTCAAAAGAATACACATTAGTCAACCTCAAAGAAAAATTATCTTGATGGCACAGTTATAAGAGATTTCAATACAACCACACTAGCAAACTCCTAAGTAAGAATTACAACTAGAAACCAATTCAAATCCAGCAACATAACTGTCAAATATGCAAATCTATTCAAAAGAAATTTAAAGTTTCAACTAATTAGCCTAATTTAAGCCAAAATAGATAATTATGTGGAAGCAAATAGGCTCAAGCATGCATCTTGAGGCCAATATCTCTTAAGATGCTTTGAATGTTAATAGGATTTGGCGGCTCTAAACACATATTAAGATCAATCACCCCTATAAGATGAGCACCGGCCTCTCCTAGAATCGATAAGGACCTTCCCAAGGATTTTCAAATTTAGATAGCTTACCTTCATCTGCGACATTCCATTTGAGCACCAGCTCTAATGGAGAAAAATTTATCTTGAGCTTGTGAGCTGCCTTAAAAAGTCTTTTGCCTCCTAGCTTTCTTAAGTAGATTGAGATTTTCTGCATCAAATCTATCCTCATCCAATTTTAGCAAAACTTCATACCTGTGTTTTAATGCTTCAGTAAACTCCAGGTCCAATTTGAGTGCCATCCTCAATGAGGGAATTTCCAACTCAACAGGAATAACTGCTTCAACTCCATAAACCAAACTGAAAGGAGAAGCATTAGTAGCAGCTTTAGCAGTGATTCTATGAGCCCAAAGGGCATCATATAATTTCAAATGCCAATCTTTTTGGTTTTGGCAAACTGTCTTCTGCAAAATACCCTTAAGCACTTTGTTAGTAGACTCGACTTGGCCATTTCCTTGAGGATAATAGGGTCGAGCTTTTCACATGCCCGATTTTGAGACTTGGAGACGAAAAATTAATAACCTCATTAATAAAAGTAGAGCCTCTATCACCAAAAATTTTAAAAGGGATGCCAAACCTAGAGCAAATGTTTTCATGTAAAAATCTGGCAATGGTATATGCATTTGCTTTTCTCAAAGGTGCTTTTTACCATTTGGTAAATAGATCCAATGGCTACAACAATGTATTCATGCTTTGGTCAAGATGGGGGATTTATAGGGCCAACATAATCTAGTCCCCAAACTTGAAATGGACACGGGGACACAATTCCAAAGAAGAGGGGGGATGCAAAATTTTCTTACCAAATATTTGGCATTGGTGACAAGTTTTTATGACATGATAACAATCTCTAAATAGATGAGGCCAGAAATATCCAGACCTTAATATCTTCTTGGCAGTTGTGTCTGCTGCAAAATGACCACCACAAACACCTTTATGATTCTCAGCAAGTACCAGGGCAGCCTCATCTTCATCAACACACCTTAGAAGAACACCATCCCTGTTTACCTTGCACAAAATATCTCCAACCAAAGAGTAAGTCAAACATTTTAGTCTAAACTTGTAAGCTTGGCTTTTAGAAAATTCAGGAGGTATCTCTTGATATTGGAGGAATCTTCTAATAGGTTCTTTATAACCTTGAGCCTGTTTATCTGAAAAGTCTTGCCCATTTACAACAAGGTTGGTCATTTCTTCCTCTTGTACTACTTCCTCATGTTCAAAATAAGCAGCAGGTAAATACAAACTCGGGTTGTTTAAGACATGGATGACCTTTACTTTTAAATCATAAGATTGGAGCCTACAAGCCCACCTATGAAGCTTGGGTTTTTCCAATTTCTTACCATACAAAAAAGGCATGGGATTACTCACTGCATGTAGACGATTGGTCCGAGATTTTTCGCGAGAAGATGTCCCCGTCTTTCTATCAAAAAAAAGAGCAAGAAGCACTTCTTTCAATCTTGGCATACCTTTCTTGAGTTTGAGACCATTGTTTGCTTGCAAAGGCAATGGGTGCTTTTCCCCAAAAATAGCAATTCCAAATTTTTTTTGGTAACAGTAATATAGACTGTGAATGGCAGTGAGAGATCTGGAGTTTTTAAACGAGTGGCATGGCAAATAGCTTCTATAATCTGCACAAAGGCTTTCTCACATTCATCAGTCCAAACAACAGCTTTGTATTTACTTTCTTTTTTACTAACATGGCCTACTCTGGTTAGTTTGGAAATAGGACTAACATGGTGAGAGAAATTAGGCACATAAATTCTCAAAAAAGAAGTCATCCCCATAAATTCTTTGACATCTCTAAGTGTCTTAGGAACCTGAAGCTTCTTTAAGGCAATGATTTTTTCTTCAGCTACTTGAAGACCCTGGGCAGAGACTTCATGGCCTAACAGTTGGCCTTTAGATGATAAAAAGATGCACTTCTTGGGATTTAGATTAACTCCAGCTCGTCTGCACAATATAAATATCCTTGTTAGTTCTGAAATATGGTCACTTACTTCAGTACCTAAGCATAAATCATCCAAAAACTCTAAATTGTTCTGGAGTCATGCTTGCAAAAACAATGTCCATAACCCTCTGAAATGTAGCAGGGGCATTCATCAAACCAAAAGGCATCCTTTTCATTGCAAATGTTCCCCATGGAGTGATGAAAGATGTTTTGGGCTGATCTTCCCCTTTGATGCTTATCCGATTAAATCCGTGAGAAACCGTCCAAAAATGAGTACATGGATTTACCAACTCTTGCATAAATGATTTCTTCTAAAAAGGCAAGGGATAACAATCTTTAATAGTAGCCTTATTAAGATCTCTATAATCTACACAAATTCTCAAAGAACCATTTTTTTTAATCTTTGAACAATGCATGAAACCGGTGAAGGATTCACAATAGGCACTACCAAACCTGATTCACGTGATTTTAAAATGGCTCTTTGTTTGATAAGATCCAAAAGTGAAGAATTAATTCTTCTCAACTTCCATAACAGGTTTGGCATCTTCTCGAACCTTAATTTCAAACTCACAAATTTTTTTATCAACCCCTTTTCGTTCTGAATACTCCCAAGCAAAAACATCCACCCAATCCTCAAATAACTCAACCATTTTACCTTGATCACCTTCATTATATAAGTCTCCCATTTGCGGGGGTCCTAGATATACCTCCTTTATGCACTTCAAGCTCTTTAAGTGATTCCTCTTGTGCTAGGTTGATAGTTAAGATGGGATGGAATTGGGAAAGCTCCTCTTCATCTAAGACATCCTCTTGAATAGCTCCTTGGACAAATACTCCATAAGGGTTTTTCTCACACAATGAGTCGACTTCAAAAATTTTTAGATCTAGGAATATGTAAAATCTCCCAATGATCAAAAAAAAAAAAAGTTAATAATTCTCGGGCTTGAGCACCGTGATCCTCCATGTCTTGATGTTTAGTTCGATATTCTCCCAAGATTTGTCTACAAACAAGTTGTGAGTCTCCATAAATAACAATATGAGAAATACTCATACACCTTGCTTCTTGTAAACCTCGCAATGAGGGCTTTGTATTCTGCTGCATTAGAAGAAATATTAGGGTGAATTCTCCCCTATCTTAGTCATCAACTTAAAATGCATCCTTCAAAATAGCGGCGAAGAAGCAATCCCCGTTTTTTTTGACATACCTCCATCAAACCCGGAGATAGGCTTTTTTGCCTTGGATCGAGATTCAACATGCATGTAAGCAAAGTTGACAACCTCTTCATGTATACTAGCATCCAGGCCTAAATTGTAAACACCCAAATCTTCTTCCCAGAGTATGTCCACATCTATGAACCTAATGTTAGCAGATGGATCAGTTTTGTTTGCCAGTTTTGATGTGTTGCTCCATTGGAAATGGTGCAAGTGCCTTCGAACCACATACAGTCCCGCATCCCCTTTTTCATCCATCTCCTTCCTAATAATAGATCATAGATATTAGCCTGATTAACATTTTCAAAATCAACAACCACAAATGTGGCCAAAGACAATGATTCCCCCAGATTCACGGATACATTTCTTACTATTCCCTTAGGCACAACTTTAGCATTTGAAAAAAGATTTTAGAACAATGGAAGTATTATCTTCTACCTTGAGATCCAAAGCCTTCATAACATGATAAGGCATAACATTAAGAGAAGAACCTCCATCCAAAGAAACTTTGTCTAGATGGGAAGTTCCTATAGTAGCACTACAAGTAAAAGCACCGGATCTTCGGTTTGCTCGAGTAAAGCCACGTAAATATTGTTGCGTGTTTCAGCAAAGAACCTCTTCAATATCCGGAGTGCTTTTGATCAACTTTTCCCCCGTATGATGGTGCAATTCTCAGCAGAGTTAATAAATCCACAAAGAACCTTAGAATTTTTCATAAGTAATTCAAATTCATCCAACTCGTAATCTTTCGCTTTATACCTTTGAGCGGAGGAGGAGCTATATTTCGAGGATCTGATTGAAATGTTACCTTATGAGGTGGAACAGAACCCTGTAGATGCATTTGGATGAGCTCGCGTGGTTCCACACAACCATAACATCTTGCTCTTCCCTGTTCTCCCGCACAAGTCTCAATAAAACTTATATTTGACATTTGTTTACCTTTATCTTGTTTTTCAAAATAAGCCTTAACACTGCAATACTTCTCCTCATGACCTATTTCCTTGCAAAAAGAGCAAACAGGACATTCTCTACCAAAGTGACCTCTTCTATGACACTTAGGACATTGCCTTGCAAAACACTGCTCAGCTCTATGGTAAGGTTTACCACAGTTTGTGCATTCAGGAGGTGGGGCATCTTTATCGTTTTTTTAATTGATAAGTTGTTTGGTAACTTCCAAAAGTGCCCTCGGACACTTTATCGATCTCGTGATTTCATCTCTGAAACATGAGGATCCAATTCTTCAGCCTTGGACTTCTTCTTCTCTTTTTGTACTGCATAAACAGGAGCAGCATTAGCAAAATGTAAATCATGTTCGGTTCCATGATGAGGAGGATAAAATGGATCTCTGATCTCTTCATCAGGAAGATAGCTTAATAGTTACGCTGTGATCTCTGACCTTTACAAATGTTTTATGGATAGAATCCAACTCACCAAATTTTTGTAATTTTAATAACTTCCTATAGATCCTAGGTCTAGACATCAAACCTCGATAAAGGAAGCAACTAGGTGCAATGTTGGATGAGTAACCCGATTCTGTTACACACTAGCAAATAAGAATTAAATCTCTCCACATACCGCTTTTACACTCTCACCAGGTCTAATGGAAAATGAGTTGAGTTCAAAAGACAAGATCCCGGGGTGAAGTAGCCTTACCAAACCTTGATAGAAACTTGTGTTTCCAATTCATCCCCTTTGGTACCTATAGACAGACTCAAAATCGAGCCAAGATCTGGCCCTCATCACCCTTCATGCATTTGATGAATTCTCATAAACTCGAACCCTTCTTTCTCCCATGTTCTTCATAATAGTCTTCAAAGTTTTTTTAGAAAATGGTTGGCATTCATGGAAGAATCATAGCAAGGGGGGGGAAAGTATAGTCAACTCAAAATGATAAGGTGCTGATGGAGGAAATGGACCGAAAGGTGTTGATCTGGTTCAAAAAGTTTATGAATTTGTGAAGAAGAGGGCACAGAGGAAATATTTGTAATATTTGTAGACCCGATAGAGAGGAGCTGGTGGAGGAATAGGCAAGTTGGGAGTATTTGTAGCATTAGTGGTAGATCCGGTAGCCACTCTCATGCTTACTCCTACCAAATCTGGTTGATTTGTCTCCTCAGTGGTTCAACCAGACTCTGGAAATCTTCCTTGGTGCCATTGAGTTCAATTTCCGGTAAAAATCTCAGTGGGACCTCCAAAAATGTTAGCCTAAAACCTGAATTTTAGCCTAACCTCAAAGGAAGTGTAAACAAACTGTCAGGACCTCCGCATCACTTAGGGTGATCAATCCTTAATCATATAAAGCAAAAAGAACTCAATTTCAAATGCTGGTTTTGTCAAAATCACTACAAATCCACAAGCGTAAAAAAAAAAGCGGAGCAAAATCAATCTTGCGGTCGCACCCTTTAAGATTTTTGAGTTTTGGTTTTGGTATGAGTTATAGACAAGTAGAGGGAACTCTTGGTGAAAGTCCTGCTCGATTTGGATAGGGGAAGACCAAGAAAATCAATGTCAAAGTTCGATCAAAAATTGGTCAATGCCAAAACAGAGCCAAAATTTGCAAATATAGTTTGGTGATAAATCTTGAGTTGGAATTTGTATAAAATAAACTTCAAAATAAACTCTAGATCATGTGCATAAGGTTTTCTTGACAAGCAAACACTATGATATTTAATGAGATGGGCCAAAGTCTCGATTTACATCACGCTTTATGACGGTTATGGAAAAAACTATTTTTCTTTGTTTTCTTTACATATAAGCAATACTCAAACCTTTTTAAAGAATGGGACACGACTATTAATTTGGATTCTACTTTAAATATCCGGGTTTCTATTAGTTTAGACAAAAGTGTAACAACTTGAAACAAAAGAAGATGGAAACACTATTTGTCCGGGCAATGAATATGCATTCAAATCATAAGATATCACAGAGTTTAGAATTCTCGACAAGTAATACCCAGGGATAATGCTTGAGAACGGATCCCAAGGCATTGTCAACCAAAAACCCAAAATTATCGAAAGAGAAAATAATAAGATAATTTGAGTAGCGGTAGGAGTTTTGATGTCAAATAAGTCACAACAGAGTCGGTCTTCAATCAAAATACGGTCAATCTTCAATCTCGAAAGGAGATTAGCGTAATTTGAGGTAGAAACGGATCAAGAGAATATCGAATATAGAAATCGCCCGGATCACGAGGTATATCTCCGGGGGTAAAAATGATCTCGATTCTTGGATTAAAATCATCCTTCCCAAAACCAAATTTCGGTTGAGTGATTTCGACCAAATTTGAGCAAGTTTCTATAGATCAAGTGCCACGAGAGTTCCGGGGTTTTCGGAAAAGGTCTAGGAGGATGAATCGAGCAAAAGGGCGGATTCAATCAGATTTGGGCACCAATCAGCCAGGTTAGCGGGTTCGAAGTTTAGGGTTTTTGCAAGGCTCGATATATCCCACGAGCCTAAATAGTTGGAAGATAAGGATATAAATTGAAAAGTCCGAGTCACTTATTGAATTTGCGTGCCCACGCAGAAGGGTTGTGCCCAACTCGTGCCGGAGGCCCGAGCCTGCGCCACGTGGACCAATGGGGGGGTGAGGTGGAATTTAAGTCGAGGTGGAAAATAGTGATAGGGTAGATATAGGCTAGAATAGGTTTTTATTTTTTATTTTCTCCGCACGCATCCCAAGAAATAAATTTTGAGAGGCTTCCCAAGGTCTTTTTTGATTTTTAAAAACCAATTTAGCTCATTTTGGTCAAGCTTCAAATCTGGAGGGTTTCAGGGTCAAACTGAAATACTCGAAATTTTGGCCCTTTTGACCTTGGTCAATGGATTTTCAAACTTGGAAATGGTGGAAAAAAAATCATAAAACAAATGGAAAAATGGTGGAAAAAGCTATGGTGGGGTTTAGAAGGATGAGATGATGGTAAAAATCAAACTCCATTGCTCTTGAGGTTTTTATGATCTTTTGAGAGCAATTTACAAGTGATGGTGAGGCCAATAAAAATATAGGTAGTGAAGTAATGGAAGAGGGTATGAAAAGGTGGAAGTGAGGTATGGAAAGGTGGAATAGATGAAGGATGGAAACCCACAGCACATGATCTTATCTCAAAAGCTCAAATCATACCTTATGATGAACATAGTTTTGCTCAAGGCCTAAGGGTCTTCCAATCTTCTAAAAAAAATCTTCCAAACTTCAAGGCCAATATAAGAGCAAATATCAATTCCCGAAAGACCATCTTCATAAGTGTGACTCCTAAACCATTGGTGCAACTCAATTAAGCTCCATATAAATGAATTTGAGCAAAATGCTTTGTAGCTCCTTGTATAACTTATATATCCTTTGCACAGTCTTCAAGAAATAAAAATGTAACTTAGAAAAACTTCCTCAAAGGAAAGAATTAGGCTATATAAGCAAGATCCCAAGGGTCTTCCAATCTTGGACAAATTTCTTCCAAACTCTAGCGAGGATCAAAATAGCACTAACTCTTACCCCATGAGTGATAGGAAATAACTTAAGATGAAACCTCAAAAGCTAACCACATGTCTTCCAAGCTTCAACAAATATCTTCCAATCTTGAAACTCTAAGTATCATGTTGGTCCATGTTGCCCAAAAAGGGGCAACACGTTCCCGAGACACCGGCATAAATGGGTAGAAGCGACTACTCATATAAATGTCTAGACGGTTTTGCCCGTTGGTTAAGGGCATGTCGGTTAGAACGTCCACAGATTGGTATCGAGCGAGGTCTCGATTCGAGTCTCTATGGGTGCCTACATGCATGGGTAATTTGCAAAGACTTAGTAATCATTGTGACATGGTATGACATAGATGCTCGAGGACGAGCATAGTTCTAGTGGGAGAGACTGTAATGGGCCCATGGTAGACCGCTCGAGTATTCGATCCTTGAATGTGCCTGTAAGGCGTTCGAGACACACCGCATAAATGGGTAGAAGCGACTACTCATAAACGTCTAGACGGTTTTGCCCTGTTGGTTAAGGGCATGTCGGTTAGGAATGTTACATTTATTGTGACATGGTATGACATAGACATGGTATAGCCTTGGATGCTCGAGGACGAGCATAGTTCTAGTGGGAGAGACTGTAACGGGCCCATGGTAGACCGCTCGAGTATTCGAACCTTGAATGTGCCTGTGGGGCGTTCCCGAGACACCGGCATAAATGGGTAGAAGCGACTACTCATATAAACGTCTAGACGGTTTTGCCCAGTTGGTTAAGGGCATGTCGGTTAGGAACGTTACAACTTGCAAGTTGGAGCAAAATGGGAGCAATCTGCACCGCCATATCAAAATGTTAACATTGTTCATTGCCTTAAAACAAAATAGGCACTTGAACCAATGTTTCAGCTTACATTCCAAGACTTTTTAAATGCTCCTCTGCCTCATCAAGACATTTTAGTTTCTTCAATTCTGGCTCAGAATCTGAGCTGCTAGCATGTTCTTCCAAGTTTATACCATGGCACACATTCATATCAATATTTCTTCCATGGAACCCATCAGGTTCAGTCCAGTAGTCTTCATCCCTTTCTTTCCAAATGTCCTTCTCTCCAACAGTCCTCAATTTATGTGCACATCTCTCATCCCAAGAACACTCATGTGTGTCTTCCAAGCTACAAGGAAGACATGTATCAGAATCAGAATATGGATTTTGGCTGTCCTCCATGTGGTGTCCCAAAAAGGCATGATCAGGTATGTGGACATCTTGCACATGTTCTTCAACTTGTGCATCATATGCAACAGCCCCGAGCACATGTTCTTGTTCTTGTTCTCGTACTCCTTCTCTGCAATCCTTTGATCAGCCTTAGCAGCCTTAGCAGCTGCCCTTTGAATAGCATCCAATTCCTTTTCCCGCTTCCTAGTTTCCTGCAATCTCTTTCTCTCATCAATTCTCTCCCCTACCTTAACACAGGCGGCTTCCTTCTTTAATCTCTTTGCTCTATCCTAGCAGCCCACCATTTCATCCGGTTACAAAAAGCCTCCCCACAAGTGCATCAGGTAATTTAGACCTCCTAGCTATTGGCAGCCCGCCTACATGCACAACAGGGACTTGTTGCATAGAGGCAACAATAGGAACAACATTATTATGGACATCATTATTGACCTGTTCAACATTTACAACATTATGAACATTACTTGTTTACTGCAGTTAATTGGACCATTGTCCATCATATCGAACAATTGGACCATTGTCCATATCATCTGCAGCCAGGTCTTGTAGAATCTGAGCATAGACAACATGCTCATTTGCATTATTATTCGCATGCTCTCTATCTGATTCCTCCTCAGAGTCAGCCACAACACCTACATTATCAGCACATGGATCCGGAAGCACTGCCTTGTCATTGAAAGGCCATATCCCTGTTTTAGCAAACCCTGCAGCAATGTTAGACCGAGACAAAGCTGTCACAATTGCCTTGGATACAATGGCAGCCAAATCCTCTTTGGAAGGCTCATGAAGCCTGTTTTTATGCATGTATCTACCCCTCAAGTCTTTAAATGCAGTTTTGAAGGGCCCAAAGCATGCTACATCAAGTGGTTGCAGCCTATGACTTGTATGTGGAGGAAGAAGCAAAATGTGCAAGCCAATTTGCCTTGCATGCTGAATTGCACTCAAAGTAACATGGGAACCGTGACCATCACACACAAGTAGGTGTGGCCTATCAACACTAATGCCACCAGGGACATTATTCCTGAAATGTTCTAGCCAAGCATCAAACAAAGCATTTGTTATCCAAGCCTTTTTCTGAAATGACATTGCTGCACCAGGCTCACATCCAGCCATCAAGTCTCTATCTTTAAGTTTATTGCCTTTAAAAACATATAAACCAGGCATTCTGTAACCAGCTGCACTTACACATGATAAAACAGTAAGCCATTCCCTATTTTTGGGTATAGTCATATGGGCATTTCTGATACCTCTTTTTGTCAAAATTCTCATACCAGACCTGTGTCCAGCCTGCACTCCACTTTCATCACAATTCCAAATGGTAGAGGCCTGAAAGTTGAATTCAGTGTACAAGGCTTTGAGAGTAGAGTAAAACTCATCCAAGTTAGTAGAATTCATGGCTTTTACTCTTTGTACCTCCACACACTCAACAGACCTCAAACTAAGTTCAGGGTGTCTGCCTTTGAAGCCTCTCCACCACTTCTTCCCCGGCAGACCATCTTTAAAACAAGTTTGTCTATGCAAAGCCATATCACCAACCCTCTCTCTCAACAAGTCAAGTGTTATCCCTCTACCCTCACTAGCCATTTGCTGGCACCAACACACAAGAATTTCCTCTTCTTCCTTTGTAAGCCCCTTGGGGTTTGCTCCAAACTTCACTTCTGTTTGCCCATTAACCCACCTCCTAAGAGTGGTCAGAGGTATACCATAATGTGAAGAAGCTTTTCTAAGGCTAAGGAGACCATCATCTACACTTTCTATGGCCTCATTTAGCTCATCCATGGTCCTAGCCATGGATCTAATTCGTTTCCCTCCCAAGGATGTATTTCCTGAGTGGGTGTGCAGAATGGGACCCTTCTCCTTACCAGTATCTATAGCTCTTGAACCTTTAGGAGAAGGAGGAGTTGGTTTAGCAGGAGATGGTGGAGCAGAGATCACTCTTCCTCTCAATTTCATAGTGGAACAGATGAATAGCAACAACAAGCTAATAGATTGAATCCAAATTGACAATGAAGAACAAACAACAGGAGGTGGCAATGATCTTATCCTCTTATCTCTTTTATAAGCCAACTTGGATGAAGATAATCTGCATGGAAGTGGAGGGAACTTTTAAGAAAATTCAAGCAATGGAGGGAGTCCATATAATTTGCAGTGGATTACCTTGGCGCCAAAATAGAATGCACGATTTGGAACCCAGACCATTGGGCTATATTTGATTAGCCCTTGCATCTATAAAACAATGGCGTCAAAACACCTTAATCTGGAAAGTACCGGTCTTAGATGCATGCATGAATCATGCAAAAGGGAAAAAGGGAACTCGATCTTAACCTGGAAAATAAGTTTGGCTTCAAAACTGCCTGAAATCTCCTAGAAACTTGCCGAATCTGAGGTCAAAAGGTGTGCCAGCTGGGTCCTTCGTTCAACCATTCGAGTACTTGCATGGTTACATACGGTCGCATTGCAAATCGAAGCAGACTGGGAGTGAACCTAATCTGGGCGCAGAGTGTGCCGTGTGTAAAAAAGCCCTAAACCTTGGGCGTGAAGGAAGAAGCCACGGTCGATTCTAATCTGAGCCGTTATGGTTCCCAGATGAGCCAAAAAGCCTTCCACGTAAGCCGCCATGGTCGCCAACTGGCATCAACGGAGGGTACCTGAACCGATGAAGGGCACCCTCCCTTATCTCCTGTTTGTTTGTTTTTAGCTCCCCTTTATTACTGAAAAATAAATTCAACATTATTCTTGCTCAAAAAGTTGGCGCATCTTATTTGTTTTCGTTGTCTTGAACGCAGTAGATTTAATTTCTTATCTTTTAAAGATAGATTGTATTTTCGCGGGGCATTTCTTCTTTTAAAGATAGATAGATAAGTAGTATTTTTTCACGGCATGCCATGCCACACCCTATCTGCATAAGCGTTGGGATCTAGTAGCTCAATTGCTTGCGGTGCAAGGAAAGTTTCTAGCCAATGGATGGGTTTTATGATAATAGAAGAAATGCTCTTGAATAACATGTGGTTTCGATTGACGATTGTTATATATACTCACAAAGAAGCTAGAATCGTGTGCTTGATATATACTTATAAAGAAATAATTGCTATAGGCAAGATACCTTAAGAATATTTCCTTATATTCCTTCCTATCTAAGTGACACATCTCTAAGCCCCCGTCCGGGAAAAAATCTAGAAAATAAAAGATTGAAAAATACCCGAGGCGATAAATTTCCAGCCACCGCTTGCTTCCGTCGCACTACCGGAGATGGCTTACGGAGATGGTTTGCTGGCGAGAGAAGTCGGATCCGAGAAGCTACGGCGATGGCGAAGAAGAGATGCAGTTTCACTAGACATAAAACACTTTCGTGAGTTTTCTTTCTCCTTCTACTAGGGCCATGGCACTAGGTATGAATAATGCAATTATTCTTGTGCATTCATTCACTCTATTTTTAGCGGGAATAATCATCTCCATGAGCATAGATTTGGTGAGTCTAAAGCTGCGACCAAGGACAAGTTAGAGCCTCTGTTGATTGATTCGTTGTTACGCCAAATCAAATTGTTGAATGAAATGAGTTTGATGTTGTCTTGAAATCCGTCAACATAACATCCATATCATTTGTCCAATCCAAATCGGGTTATGGACCCCTTCTTTTATGGCGGCCAGGTTTAATAGTAGCTACGGATGTACATTCCCTCGCCCGGTATGGTTCCCTTGACGGTTCGAAATTGAGTGGTCCCCGGCAGCGGTTCGAGGCGATGGGGAGTGCCAGTTCAGGTCGCTGGATGAACCGAGGTAATGTCGGCCGGGCCGTCGATCAACATCCCGATGGTCGGCTGGGTTAAAAAGAACCCGAATTTTCGAGGAGAGCCACCCGAATTGAATTGACTGTCGCCCCTTTGAATTGACTCGCCCGAGGCCCGAATCCGCTCTTAAACACCGCATCGGCTTAACTCCGGTTTTGGCGAGTTACTTAAGCGCCACCGGAACGGCTCTACCGATGCCCAATGAAATAATTCGAATCCTGCTTAATCGCTCCGGCCGAATCTGCGGGGTTCGCTTGGGCAAACCCTCTTGGCGGATTGACCCGATTTCGGGAGCCAATAAAGTTGGCAGGTATGGTTCCTGCATTTTCATTTGCTGTTGTACCCCTTCAAATTTTTTTGGTCCTAAGGCTAATGATTTCTCTCTTCTTAAGGTTGAGATTTAAATAGATGCAAGTTCCTTGCTTCGTGAAAACTTTGAGCTTGCAAATATCAAGGTTTTAAAGAAAAATCTTGCTTCATATATGATCTTTAGGAAAGTACACTTGCAGCTAACTTTCAGCCGCATTCTTGTGTATTTGATCTTCAGAAATGTCTTTGGTGCAGTTTTCATCTCTGGATGGCTGGCTTTAATTGAACTGCGGAAGATAGTGGCATATAACCTTTGTTTTTTATGATGACAGAAGAATAAGCTTTCATCTTATTTAGTCAATTTATGGAGAGATTAAAATAGCTAGATCAGTTTTCCCTGTAGGAATCTGAAGAAAAAACTGGATCCTAGCACAAGAAGCCCAACAATAAATTAAGTCCTATTTTTTTATGCTTCAAATGATAGGAAAGTAAAGAAACAGTAATGTAGATACTGGGCATAAATCTTCTGCTCCTTGAGGCCTCAATAAAAGCAATGTGGGTGCTAGAGAGAGCGCCAAAACAAGGGCTTGGACTACCATAGCCAAGAGCTGATGTCCGGATCAAGGATGTGATGGAAGGTCTTTGAATTTGTATATTTTCCTGCTTTGAAATGAAAATTAGGAAGGCAACAATGATCCGGCCAAGGCCATAGCTATGAGCGTCGAACGATTCAAACAACAGCTCATTAACTAAGAGGTAACAGTAGAGCTCGAATATTTCGATGGAATGGGCGTCATAAAGCTTCGGTTGCATCATGCATGTTCAATTTTGTTAATGTTAAAAAGGAGTAAGAAAGAGGAAATTGATGATCTCATTGTGGTGGTTAGAGTTCAGACCCTTACAATGGGGTGTACTCCATCATGTACCTTTTACTGCAATAAATCCAACAGTTTTCTCCCTCACACCTGCACATTGAAATAATATGTTCATTCATGCAGTTTTCAATAGCTTAGTTTCATAACCAGCTCCACATAGAGAGACTTCCTTCATGCCTCCTAGTAATGTAAGTGACATTGGAAATTCAAGGCTAGTAGCAAGCTCCACGTGTGGGAATGATGCCTGGATTATATTGTTTCATGGGGAGACAAAGATATCTATAATTCGAGTGTGTTTCACAAGTCTGGAAAGGCTAACTTTACATTGTCACTTTTTAATCATGCATTACTTTTTCTAGAACACAAGGTGATAATATCCATGTCTAAACCATGTATGTTTCTAAACATATTGACAACCGATGAAGAGAAATGTTCGCGGCGGCCTTGGCCGCCGCGATAAATTTCTTGTACTTATAAAGAAACTAGAATGTGTGCTTGCATCGGCATTAGTCGTGTGAATGCATGAAATAGATAGATGCAATAGTTAATAGAATGGAAACAATGGAGTGCGATGGGGATGGGGATAAAATGAAAGAAGTGGGTGTCGGGCATGGGCATTGTGTAAACTATAGTATGCGTGTTTGGCATCGGCATTAGTCGTGAATGCACGAAATAGGTAAATGCAATGCTTAATAGAATGGAACGAGTGGACTACGATGGTAATGGGGATAAAATGAAAGAGATGTCGGCATGGGCATTGTGTAAACTATAGTATGTGTGTGTGGAATGGGGAGTGGAAGATTTGGGTGGCACATTGCATATGTGTATTCATATGGGTGAACATGCGGGATGATTGGGTGTGGAAGCACATATTGCATTGTTGCATGATTTTGTGTGTTCTAAACTATTTGGGTTATGGGGGAAAATGGACTTGAAAAACTATTCAAATCATGATATACACAATGGGATAAAATTGTGCAATGTGATTATAGTACAAGGTAATGTTGTGGAATATGTTAAACAATAGGAAACATATGGTCAATCAAGGTGAAATGATCAGACAATGTAATACCTTTGTGTGACTAAGTGTAGAGGTATGCATCCATGGCAAATGATATCAAATTTGACAACCCTCTCTAGTGGGTGTAATTAATAATTTTTTAAATACTATCATATCCATGCCAATTCCAGTGGCTACGACATGGCCAACATATAAAATATTTAATTTTACAAATAATTCTATGCTTTCCGCTCAACCCCATTATGGATTTGGCAGGTTATGCCAATCTCGTCTTCATGGTCTTTATGGTCATAAGGTGTTTTGTTCAATTTAAGAGGGGGTTGGGGGTATCTTATGATTATTGATGCGAACCTAGTATATGTTTGTGAGTTTGTTTGTTTGCTTGAGGTATGTTGCACAGTTATGTTTTATACGAACGGTCTCTATAGAAGGATAGGTAGATAGCAAGCAGAGACAATTACTAACTTCCTTCAATGGGCCAAGGTAAAAGGCATAGATGTTGTGTAGTGGATATGAAATGACATCATGACAAATAACATTCAAACGGCCTTATCATAGAACACACGAGATCATATTTAAAAGGCAAAGAAGTAAATTCGAGAACCCATGCACCTTGCCTTGGTTTTTCGGGGCTTTTTGGTATCTCCTAGTGTAGGCGTGTTCGTCCCCCCTGTTGTTCTCGCTATATATCCCTGTGGTGAATCTATGTATATCCCGAATAAAGCCGGGGATAGAGGGCATCCTGCTTGGCGCTTTGTATCCGCCCTATTGGTGCCCTCCCTGCTCCATCTTTTGCATATATCCTATGGTGCAGTCTTGCAATTGATCCTACCATGTTTCTTGGAGCATGCATATCTATCAACCTTTGTAGGAGCTTCTCCCTCGGACTGTGGTCGAATGCTTTCCTAAAATCTACAAAGCGACAAATTATTTTCTTTCCCCTGTGCTTTTGTTCTGCTCTATTAATATACACGGAGGGTTACTAGATGGTCTATAGTTGAGTGTTCTCGGGTGCGAAACCCGCTTGTCCCCAATTTTCAGTTTCTTCCGCTTCGCCCATTGTTTCAATTTGTCAGTCGGGGGCTTTTAGAACCATTTTTAAGCGAAGATGGAACTCACCATTATTGTCCTATAGTTTCGGGATCTTGTCTGCTTCCCCCCTTGTATAGAGGTATGACCCTGTTGTATGTTCACCTGTCTGGGGGCCCGGTATATATTATGCCGTTGAAAATGTCTGTGACTTGTTTCCCTATTGCTGTTTCAGCACACTTTAGTAATTCCACTGTTAGTCCGTAGAGATCCGGGGCTTTGTGATTAGCCATCTTGTTTAAGGCTATCATTACTTCCCTGCATCTTTGAAGCGGTTTATCTATATTACGCAATGTTGGTATTGGCATTGGAGATGCCCCTATCCTGTATAATTTTTCCAGATATTTCTCCCATCCGGCTGCTCCAATGTATGTCCTGCTCTTTCTCTGTTTTCATATTCCCACCTCCCCTCCCTTTAAATCCCTTCCAGAATCTTCGGGGTTGTCTTTTTAGCAGGCTGGCGAGACCCCCATTGGTCTTTGCACCAAGTTTTTGTTCCGTTTAACCCGGTGATCTCAAGTATCTTTGCTCTTTCTAACTGATATGTCTCCTTTCCTATATGTTCTTTGACCCTTTCTTTTTGTTCCCTGCATTCCTCATCATACCATACAGAGGCCTTAAAAGCATTGCTCTTCCTGGGTCTCTTTCTTTTCCGAATGCCTATGTTGCCACTCTAACCATAATGTCATTAAAATTTGTTTCCGTTGTCATCACCTCATGCTTTCCCCATTCCCCATCTTACCATTTACATTGCGACCAATTGTATGAATGTATGTCAGATACTTTTCCTGAAATTGGATTTTTATCTTCGCCTCTCTTTCTCCTTTTCCTCTGTGTTATCAGCTTGTGTCGGCACTCCCCCTTTGAGTATTAACTGTATAGGTCTGTGGCTTTCCCTTTTCCCAGTTGGCCATTCGGTAGCATAAACCCCAAGGACGATTTCCCTTTGCTTGGTTATTCATAATTACATAATCCACTATACTCTTCCCCTGTGTATTCTGGCTCGTGAACTTCCCTGATCCTCCCCATTTTGCACCCCATTAGCTATGATTACCCCCTGCCGCCGCATTACACTTGAGCAAGAATTCACCTCCGCATTGATCTCTACCTTGTCTTACGTATCTCTCTTCCACTCCTATGTTCTTCTTTACAGATATATCATCCGACCATCCGTCTCCGATTGTTTGTTTTGTGCTGTTCTCATTCCCGCTCGGCATTTAAATCCCCTATTAGAATCATTGGTTCTTGTTCTTTCCATTTCATCATGCTCTCCCCTAGGTCTAATAGTTCTAGCTTGTCACTGTTTGGCGGGTAATATGCTATGATCAGAATTAGATCTTGTTTGTTTTGCAATTGAATGTTTAAGACCATGTATCTTTTATTGATATCCGAATATAAAATACATGCACGCTTAGCTACACTATTCTTCACATAATGTATGAAGCCTGCACTTCCCCTCCCTATCTTGAAATCTTTATCTTTCCATCACGTGAATAGCTGATACCCCTCTTCCTCCGGCAGCCTCTTGACGTTGTGCTCCCATGTCTCTACTAGACATATTATGTCATAGCCGTGGGCTCCCTCGAGCCTCTCTCCATCGTCACATCCCATACAATTCTAGTACCATATTGTCGGGCGTCTCTTCCCAGGATTGCTCCTTTGGGGTCTCCGTGTATTACGTCCCCATTGCTGCTCTTCTTGGTCTTCCTCTGGTTTCATTGTTGGAGTTGGGCCCATGACCCCGCGTGGTGTTCGGTCTTCGTCGACCCCATTTCCGCTTCTTTGCTCCTCCTCGTCTTTGACTCCTTCTAAAGTTATTGCTTTTAAGCCCCCCCCAAGACTCTCTCTCTCTCACGCCTGCGGCATGGTCGATGGGGGTTTATATTTTCCTCCTCCAATTCTATTGCTTTTGTTAATCCCTGTGCCCCCATATTCTGTTCTTGCGTCAGGATCCCCTGTTCCCTTACCCTCTTGTGAAGGTATACTTTGCGTTCCTGACACCCAGTGTATTCTACTTGATTGGCTCCACGGCCTTGGCTAATTCCCTATGCAGCCCCTTCGCATCGCATAATCTGTTAGAGCCTCCCCATGCTTTGATCCCATTCCCTCGGTCACGGATCCCATCCCAGATATTCTCTCTTTGGCTGCCGGGTCCCACCGATTAATCGGGGTTTATGTGCCTCGACCGCCCTCGCCATTGGCCTGCCCGCATTGCTTTGACAATGATGCTCCGGTGTTCCTTGAAAACTGTCTCTATTATCTCTGCAGTCACTCGATATATGTCCTCATTCGGTTTCTCCACTACTCCTATCAATCTAACGTCATGCTTAATTCTATTACGCTCTTCAAATTCCATGATATGTTTTATCCTATCAAATGACTCCTATGCTTCTAACTCAACATTTGATTTCTCTAATTCAACCAACCTCATAATTTTAGCCTTATCTTCTTCAATCTCGTCCATTCTGCGCTGCATCTCCTTGCTTGTCCTCTCGACCCCTCTTATCCTCACGTCCATACTGGAGATGGCTATTATGTTGCGGTTACACGTAACAAATTTTTTGTATAGGATGGTGATGTAAATGGCTTTAGTGAGTTGGCATGATGATGGCGTGGGGTTTTTTTTTTTTTTTTTTTTTTTTTTTGGAAGGAACGAAAAACATTTATTCAAAAAAATTGGAAGAGTTTACACTGTAAGTAATCCCTCAAGGATTAGATAAAAATATGACACCATTGCATCTTCCTTGGAAAGACTACTATAGATCTAAACTCAACATCTTCATCTTTCCAATTCCAATGCAAGATATAAAGACCCTTTCTAGTCGGATAGAATGCAAAGACACGGTGTCCACTACAAAAAGCGAAGGATGGAAAGAAGAGTAACCAAATCTTGAAGTCCGCCATGTTGATTCACATCCTTCAAAAACAAATCTTGTAGCACAATCCTCATCAATCTTGCCCGATACTAAGGTATAGCATTGTCTTAGCGAAAAATAGCCATTCGAGAGGCATATCGATTACCAGTGATGTTGGGCATATCGGAACCCAAGATAAGAACATATTGGGCATATCGGTTATCCCATTTTTAGGGCATAGCAAAGACTGAATAGTGGTAGATATAGTATCAAGATTAAAAGAACTCAAGCGTGGCAATACTTGAGTTAAATATGGGCATATTTTATCTGTCATCATGCTTTGAGAGTTTGCAAGAAAGGCTCTAGAAGATTGTTCATCATCAAAAGCGAAACAAGCTTTGCCATTAATCATTCTAAATCAAATAGCCGATCTTTCGCTAGTAAGAAAGAATGGAGCACCTAGAAAGCATAAACCATCTTGCTACCAAATCACATAATAAGATAATCCCCAAGATAGAAAATATCATGGCTTTTCTACATGATGACCTTCATTTGCAGCTTCTTTTTCTTCGCCTTATAGGCCAATATCCCATACGGGCATACCTTTTGGCATGACAAAATCCGAGGAAGAAGTCATAGCAATTCACAAAAGATAGTGAATCACCAAAGAAAGAGTCCACGTTAGTGGAATACCCACCTTGAAAACGAGGAAAAAGATCATGACCACTGAGAAAATCGAGATACTAACTCCGCAACATTAGAAGCTTTGATTGTGGATAGCGGGATGGAATCGCTACGCCGCATCGAAGAAACCTCAATCGGTTGCATTTTCCAATTTGTCGAGTTGAGGTAAGAAAGGGAGGTTATCGCCTACCTAGCAGCCCCCAAGTAGCGATGAAAGAAAACCATCCCATCATTTTTAAGTTTTGCCTCAAATATTCGAATAATTATGCACGTGTTTTAAATCATGGCGTTTTGGCCCAAGTGCACACGTGCTGCTTGACATTACATATGGCCTTGGAAGCATAATTTGGAGTGTAAACAATGTTTTTCATCAAAAACTTAGTTTTTGCAATGGAATTAAATTCAAATGATGGAATAAAGAGGGATTCGATCGAAAAGATAAAATATAATGCCAATGGCCAAAAAAAAAAAAAAAAAAAAAAAAAGAAAAAAAAACCATATTTTTCACACTGGCATGGGTTTAAAGTTACCAAAAACGTGTCTTCACCATGTAGATTGTATACTCTCAAAGAATTTTGAATAGAACCTCTATGATTGATCCTTCGTGATCTTAAGTTCTTCAGTTCTTAAATGTGCTAGATGCTTGACATTATATATGGCCTTGGAAGCATAATTTGGAGCCTAAATAATGTTTATCAAAAACTTAGTTTTTCCAATGGAAAAAAATTCAAATGATATAGATAGATAGAGAGATAGAGAGATTTTAACGTCATGAAAAATCAATCGGTTATGGGGCCCATCTGAGAAGATGGGGCATAAGCCCCATCACACTAACGAAAAGACATAACAAAAACACAGAACACATGCGCATGAGCTAAAGGTAGCCAAGCCATGGGTTCAGAGGCCACTGGTCTCGAATGATAGCGGTACGCTGCCCACTTCCGTTGTAACCTAGCCTCTCGCACCTTACACAATTCCTGGCGTAAATGCAGTCGTGGAGCGGAGAGAGATCCTCTGGCAGAAGTCTTGGGTGTCTTTCGGATGACTTTGAAGGACATAGAGCCTGGCTCTTGTGGGCTATTGAGCCAAGACAACGAATCGATCGAAATGATAAAATATAATGCCAATGGCCCAAAAAGAATATTTTTCACACTTGCATGGGTTTAGAGTTACCAAAACGTGTCTTCACCATGTAGATTGTACACTCTCCAAGAACTTTGAATAGAACTTCCATATTGATCTTTTACGATCTTAAGTTCTTGAGTTCTTAAATGTACTAGATGCTTGATACTTCTTAATGCATGGAATCTATTGAAAAGAATCTTTGAAATAATGTCAAATGACAACAACAACCTCGCTAATTTCTTGTATACAAAATAAATTACTCCATAAGATTTATTATCTTTAAGTGAGTTATCCCTTCTCCTTTTATTGTTTTCTTCTTTTTCTCCTCCTTGTTTTTGCATGTTGGTCCTTTTTCTTTCTCCTTTATAGCTTTTTGCAATTTTATTGCAAGAAACAAAAATATGCGATTCTACATCTTTGCCCTTTAAGATGGTTTCAAGGGTAGCATGGCTACCATGACCATCAATTACCGTGAAGTGTATTTCAAAATAAACCAGCCAAGCACAAAACAGTTCATCGATCATCCACAGATTTCTAATAGCTCATTATGGTATCTTAGAAGTTGCACTTTGGTCCGGCACTTGTTACTTTGATTGAGAATTATAGATGGTATAGTGTCACATGGTTTATCTCGGATGCTTCTTCACCTTTATATAGTTTTAAATCAGTCCAGTCAATAACTAAATAGAAAGCATACATCCCAGCCATTTGATGTAATTGAGACAACATGAAAGGTCCACAATTTGTAGACCAATTCAATATACTTCAATACAAGATTCTAAAACTTGTATACCAAATCCTACACTTGTCTTTATTAGATTCAAAAAACCTGCATTAATAGCGTGGTTTCATCCAGTCTACTTATTTGGCTTTTCTATAATCACCGATGCCCTCAAGGCGGTTTCATCTAGTCTAATATTTGGTTATCACGTAATCACCCCATCCATTCAACAACCAATAATTAAACAAAAGAGTTAGCCCAACGTTGTTTGATGATGATGTGTAGTAAATTTTTTCTAAAGAATAAGATATCTTTATTACGTAAGAACAATAACGGAATAGGAAAGGAAATGTTTGATCCCTTTCAACAGATGTTGGTATGTGTCAAATGACTTCGAATTGAGTTGAATAGAATTGGACGAAGGGAAAAGTCATGGCAGCAATAAGACTGCTGGGATATATATTTTTTAGAAGATTAGTTATTAATGCACTTATACAAAAAAGGCAAATTTGTTCTCATCTTCATCTTCCATGCAAATGTCCATTTCCTATCCTTCTTCAATTAAGATTCTCTTCATTCCACTCCATCTACAAAGATGATTATATATATGTAATATTTTATTTCACTTGCAAAATTTAGTACCTTGAATCCATTCGACACGTGCTTGAATAATGCCCAACATTACCGGGCACACATCTCTAGTGTAGATTTTATTACGTCAATGAATTATGGACTTCCTGTTATATGGCTTCTTTTTATGTAGCTAGCAGTAGCAAAAGGAATGCATGCACTTTAGATTACTGAGACAAATCAATGTTGAGAGCCATCTCAAACTCAATTCCACACACAAAATACTTAAATCTTTCTAGGCAGGACACAAAGATCATTATTGCCATAGCACTCATGCTAGTAAAGATTCTCTTTTGGAAAGGGTAAAGAAAAGGACCGATGTAGATGTTGCTTGAAAAGACATCTTTAAGTAAACTAATCCCACATAGTGCAAAATCTTAGACCATAAAACTAGCCCCCAAATTGTAGGTAAACAATGCAAATGGAGGTGGTTGATGAACAATTGACTTCATGCCACGGTCGATTTGTTTAATAGCACCCAAAGAAACTTCAATGAAGAAAGGGAGGCATTATTTGGATGTGGTTGGTCCATAGCTGCCCAAATACCTGCAAATCTCATATAAAATAGATCATGTGTTTGCTAGTATATTGAATATACACCAAGATTCATCCAGTTACAGTTTGAATCTTGCCATGAGCCTGATAACCCAAAACTCTATTCTAGAAAATATAAAGATTCTGCTAAATCTAATGCATTATTTGTTGTAGCGTCAAGATTATTCTCAGATGTAGTATCAAGCGAAATATTACAACTAAGATTCCTTTTTCCTACATCTTCAGAAGAACTTGCGGATCAGGATGTGAGTGTCTTTTGAATGACTTGTTCATCCAAGATGACTCCATTTTCTTTGATATTACGATCGAATAACATTACATTTGGATTTTGATGTCGTTAATATCAATACCATACTATACTTGTATTGATATTATTTGTATTGATAGTATAAAGTAGTCATACTCTATACTATAAGGTTTTCTGATGTAGGGATTGCATGGTTAGGTATTGAAAGCGCTGATCTGAATACGAGACATGTGGTGTGAGATAGAAGCCACATGTCTATGTAGGCATGGTGGAAGCAATGGCCACACTGAGGAAGCATTCTCAACGATTTATTATCCTCAAATTCAGCCAAGAGATCTGGCATATCAGATTAAGGAAGGAAAGAAAATCAATCATATACTTACAAGAAGGAACTTATGCCATCCTCTTTTATATCAATCATAAACCCTTCAAAGGAGAAAAACAAGAGAGAAAAACAAGAGAAAATATGTGGTAACTGTTGTAGTCCATGGCCCATCTCGCATGTTCTTACTTGGCTAATCGGTGTCACATGCATGGACCTCCGAAGAAGCTATTTTCAACTGGTGTAACAGAGCATTACCCCTTACCAGATCTTATTAAGAAAGTGCGCCAGCTGAGTCTTTACTATTTAATTGCCTAATTAAGGTCCCCAGCATTCAATTTCATATACCTTAGTTGCATTCTTGAAGATGAAGATAAGGATCTTTCAGTCCATTTAAACGAGAAAGAATAGAATAGAGTTTTTAACGTCCACGAAGACCAAGTGGCTTTTGCGACATGCATATCATGAAGGCACTGAACAAACAAGAGCTAGGAAGAAGATAAAGATGGACCAGATGATGGAGACATGATCGAGCTAGGAAGAAGATAAAGATGGACCAGATGATGGAGACATGATCTAAAATGGCAAGCAATACATAGCAAGTGAGATATGCATATACAATCTTAGCACAACTTTTTTGGTACAATACCTTCCTCATCGATACAACACTAGATTAACAAAAAAGTTTCCTTTTGTTTCAATTCAAATAACTTAAAAATTCAAAAGGCAACAAGTATAGATGCTTGAATTCACAAGCTCAAAGAACGTTTTAAGAGACTTAGCTATGACGATGCATCCGCTTATCGACATGAAAAGAAGGGTTGCAACTGCTAAAAGCTTATGGACTATCCAAGGGTTTTGCGCGTTAAAGCTTAAGGACTATCATTTCTACATGCATGCATCCAAACGAGCACAATTAAAGCTTATGGACTATCATTTCTATATGCATGCATCCAAGCGAGCATCCAAGTGAATTGCCGCTCACTGGTTTATAAGAGTGTTTATAACTTCTAAGGTTTTACGAGAGGGATGTCCAGGGCCTCAGATTAGATTTTGCTTAAACCGCAAAATGCCGCGTGCTTTGTTGCTACTTATCGATTTTTATCCTCTAATTTGCGGGATTTAACAAGCATTTTACAAAATTTTGATAGAAAATTTGCTTCAAGATCTATTAAAGAAACCGGATTTTAACAACTTCAACCGGAAATTCTAGGAGGAACCCCCCCAATCTGGAGCTCTAGTCAAAATTTTGTAAAATGCTTGTTAAATCCGACAAATTAGAGGATATTTTCTGAAAAATCCGATAAGTAGCAACAAAGCACGGCATTTTGCCGGTTTAAGCAAAATCTAATCTGGAGGCCTGGCCCTGGGGATGTCCTTCGTTATTGCATTTGAGCGCTCATTAAAGCTTCTTTGCCAAATATGCACTTTCAAGATTCGACTACGACATTTAAAAGTCGAATATTTAATGTTGGTCAATGTCAAATTGACATGTCTAATTTAATTCGCAGGATACTCTGTGTTCCCAGAGCTCCAGATTGGGGGGGTTCCTCCCCAAAATTTCCGGTTGAAGTTGTTAAAATCCGGTTTCTTTAATAGATGCCAGCAAATTTCCGGTCAAAATTTTGTAAAATGCTTGTTAAATCCGGCAAATTAGAGGATATTTTCTAAAAAATTTAACTTTCACGTGCAACCACGCAGGGTGGAAGTTAAATTTTTTTCCAACCTGGCATATTTTTAAAGTCCAGGGCGATATTGACTGGCCCTAACAAATCCAAAAATTCACTGCTGGTCATTCTTCGCCACGTGGTCAAGGAAGCCCGCCAAACCCTCTTCTCTCCTCCTGGTCCGGATTTTTGATTGATTTGTTGTTCGGCCAATCGCCTAATTTTCTCCCTCACTATCTCCCCGATTGGGGTTAATAAAAAAAAA
The DNA here is from genome assembly GCA_021234155.1 of Isoetes taiwanensis. Lineage (NCBI taxonomy): Eukaryota > Viridiplantae > Streptophyta > Lycopodiopsida > Isoetales > Isoetaceae > Isoetes > Isoetes taiwanensis. Next base: position 749,373 of record JAJEKV010000010.1, on the reverse strand, counting down.
AAAAGGAAACCCTACCAAATTTCATTTATGGAAACCCTTCCAAATTCCGTGAAACCTAAGGGTTTCCACTTCTGATAGGGTTTCCGCAAAAAATTATATTTTTAGTTATCCAAGGCAACCACCGTTAATTAATGTTTGCAATTAATTTTCTACTACCTGATAAGAGCCTATTCAAGAAAAAGTAATTTTTTTTTTCTTCCTCTTCCTCCCGTGCCGGACGGATCGGTTTTGCTTCCTTTGCATGAGATTAGATTGAGTTGCTTGATCGTTGATGAGCTTGATTCCGGTGCGGATTCCTGACTTCCGGGTAGTGTTTCGGATGAGCTCTTGCTCTTGTTTGCGGAAAGATCCCCCTTCCTATTTTCCCCTTCCTCGATCAAACGAAAAGGGTTTCATCAATAAACTTTCTTACTTTCAATCTTTCTTTCGTCCTTTTTCCGAACAAAAGAATTGGATGACATTTCTTCTTAGGAATAGATTCTTCAGAAAGAAGGCCAAGAAGCAAAGTTCGTGCCATATTTCATGCGATGTGATGCGAGATTCATAGTAAGAAATTAAAACAAGAGATTCATAGTAAGAAATTCATAGCAAGATAATCTTAAGGATTCAAAGGAGTTGGATTCAAAATTTACTGGGGCAGGTTACCATATGTAGTACATCTGGATTTACGATGCTGCAAAAAGAGCTCGAGTTTGTACAGGGGAGAAAGAAAGGAATGACGAGCATGAAGTATAGCATGCTTTGAGATTTTCGGCTCCGATTCAAGCTCTTGGTAATACACTGATTTATTGTACTAATTTATTCTACACATTAAACAGCAAATTGTTAACCAGGAAAAATTGTCGGCTATGGAAACCCTTCCTAAACCCTTCTCGGCTATGGAAACCCTTCTGGCTCACGTCCAATTCTAAATAACTGGGAAAAACTTGCAAAGGACGTTTGTTGCTGTAAGTGATAAGTTTCTCATTTTTGAATAGAAAGCCGGATCATTTCTGAAAAATAGCCCAAGCGGGCCCGAGCACAAAGTTTTCATGGCACCGGACCAGAAGCCATAGGCTATCTTGAGCATCTGATCTTGTTAAAAATTCTATAAACATTGCCCGACAAAATCTTCTTTCCCCTTTTTTTGCCACGTCCAATAAAAACGGCACTATCTTCTTCAGATTTGCTCAACTGATGATTTCATACAAATCCTTAAGCTCGTAGCCACAGAATGGCTTATTTTTGCAGAGTTAAGGGCACCAGAGTCTGGAAAATTTAACCCGAAAAGGCAGATTCTTCTGTAATGCAGCAAAAGTCTGGGACCAATTAGCAGATGCCGAATTTTTCTCCAAGCAGGGGCCGCTTCAATCCAACCCCAGTCCATGCATGAGTCAACAAAGCAATTCTTGTTCTTCATGCTCAGATTGCAATTCTGCCATTGAATCATACTTTCTGATTCTTATATTATTCTCTAGGTCGCATCTTCTTGTGAGATACACAGCAATCATTCTCTTCACGAATGTGTCCCTTTTTTTGATTTGGCTTCTTGTTAAAAATACGGTTTATTGCTCGGATTTGACTGTGTAGAGTGGCAGGCGTGGATTTGACCTTGGATTTAAGCTCGTCAAGCAGGCTGATATCAAGCTAAGAAAGGTCTTCAACCAGAACAGGTAAGCCTTGAAAACAGAAGGAGGTTAGAATAATTTTCCCATCTTGTCCATTATAGCTATGCAATTAGGAGATAAACAATTGCATGTAATTCTTTGAAGAGTAGCTTAATTCCAGTGTGAAATTTTTGAATCCTTTTTTATCTTGAATGCTTGAAGGTGGAGCGCATTTATCAATTTATCAATTGGGCACCTCATCAGTCCTCTTCGAAGTTCTTATTTCCATTGGAAAATATTAGAAACGCTTGGGTTTTTGAGCAATCAAACCCAAACTTCTACATGTAACTTGTTTAAATGTTAATACAAAAGCACTTGAAGTGCAATTTTCTTGCATCTCTATTTCTTGTCATATGTAAATGATCATGGCAATAAGAAAAACCTCAATGTTCTCTAGCAAAATAGAAAAGGGCTGAATGAAATGTGAACCCAAATATAAAAACGAATAGAAACCAAATGTGAACTAGCCAATTCATTCCACAATTATGAATTGTTTGATGGGAAGTTCTTGTTTGTTCTCATTGTGCTCAAAATTTGCTAGGTAATTTTTTTGTTCAGTAGTTTTCTCATATGTTTCAAATAAATTACATGCTTATGGTTCTTTTGTAATGTTTTCGCATTGATATGGCGGGAGTAGGGAGGGGGCGGGGGACGCAGAGGGCGCTGCACCGCCGGTTCCCACACCGATTAGGACTTTCGCTTTGTGACCGGGTTAGTCCCTAGTATAAGCTTAGGGTTTAGGGTATAAGTTTAGGTTAATCCCGTAGTATGAGCTTATCCGTTTGTTCTCTTACTTCTATTGGTACATAGAGGAAACGTAAGTGTTAATCCCTTACGCCTTAATTTTTTTTTTTTGGTCCATCGCTTTTTTTCTTTAGGGACGAGCTCCATGGGCATTGGAGAATACCGAGTATTGATCACCATCCCCGGGGCTCCTACAAGGTCCTGTGGAGAGATGGTTTTGTGAGCACGAGGGGTGCACACACACGCTTCCTCCCACCAGGTGGTTGGGGTTTAGGCATGGATGGCGCGAAGAAGCACCACATGAGTGGCATGGGGAGGTACCATGGGTGCCTCGGCCTCGTGGTGCGCAGAGTGCGTCCGGGGGAGGAGGATGATGCGACACCGAGAGAGAGAGAGGAGAGGAGCCGCCTTGGTCGGGATAGATGTGCGTGGCGGAGTTTCTAGTGTCCCGCCCCAGGACACACTTTTTACCACCGACTCCCACGCACGGGTTGTGGCAGAGTGGGAGGTCATTGAGAGGTCCTTCTCACGGAGGAGTTAGCTCTGAGATACCCACGAGGGGGGACCACGTTGGATAGCAGATCTGATCACGGTAGCTCACTAGGTTATGATGAGGGCCGAGAGGTCCGGGTCGGCCGCACCTGGAGTTAGGTTGGGGAGAGGCAGAGGTATTGTTGAGGAGGAGAGAGACCGCCATATTGAGGATGAGGGCGGTGACACGGGGTTGGTAGGGAAGGAGGATGTCGTAGAGGTAGCCGAGGCATGGATTGGGGTTTACTGCCAGACTTGACAGCCCGGTTAGGGTTGCACCGGTTCATCTAGCGGTTGTTTTGCCTCTAGCACGTCGTTCATGCCATCCACATCTTGCGATGTGGACCTCGGCTGGGGAGGGTGCCCATCCATGACGACTAGCATCGACCACTCGACTTTGCTACACCTCTTTCTCCCACCACCCGTTCTTTTCCCATACTCCTAGTTCTCTCCCCATGCGGTGTGGTCTTGTCACATCACTCCCATATGTGTCACCATCATTCCCATCTCCGAGTCTCGACCATTCTTTCCTCGCTTGTTTTCCAGCCCCTACTCTTCTCATCGTACCACCCCCTTCACGTTGCCATGTGGACCATCCCCTTCCTACCATGTGGACCACCCCCTCCCCACCGGTGCCACCACCATCCGATTTTTGCTTTGCCCGTCGTGTACCGCCTCACCTCCTTTTTTTACTTACTCCCCCTTTCCCCCACTGCCCCACTTCCTTTTCCCATGCCCCCACACAGCCCCCGATGCACTACCTTGTTGACGTACCTCGGACATCACTTTCCTTGGGCGGCGTTGGTCGATTGTTGAAGGAAGTGCGGGGGGGACCTAGCGGCGCGTGGGCTTCTTTCCATGAGCCATCACCTTCTCGGCGAGCTCCACTTCATTAGACCATGCACCAGTCCTCATCAGTGCCGGTGCCCACCGGGCTCGACACTCTTGAGCCATTTATAGGTCTGGGACGAGCTTTCCGCGAGGCCGCGAGCGGATAGCTGCCGAGACATCGATTGAGCTCACACGCCCATTTCGCAGAGATGTACAGTGATGGACGAGGGCAGCGGCGGTGGGGCAGGTAGAGGCGGCGGAGGAGAGGCAGAGGTAGAGGCGTGCCACGGGCAGAGGCAGAGGTAGAGGTAGAGGTAGGCCACCCGCAGGTAGAGGCAGGGCAGGTGGGGCCCCGGCCGATGTAGAGGCGAGGTCGAGGTGTCCAGAGACAAGGGCGATGGACCCCATTAGTTTGGAGGATCACATGGGGAGACATGGGCTTGTCACGCCTTTATGCCCCATCGGCCCGCGAGATTGGGCAAACATCATGATGAGGCATGGACATTTGATAGGACGCGGGTGGTCATGGCATTATGTACCGTAACGTCGCTGGACTTTCTATCTAGCAGGTCTTTGTCCCTTTGAGAGGATGGGCTTCGGAGCGGTGGGCGGAAGCTTAGGGCCCCCATCCGGGTTGAGGCTAGACATCGGCTTTAGGCCTCGACCTTGGTTCTCGCGGATTGCGAGGAGATTGCCCACGACATCACAGTGGCGGTATGGTTTTTGTACCATGTTGTGCGAGAGAGGCCAGCGGGAGGGGATAGGTGTTCAGATCTTGTCGAGCCTTTGTCCACAGGGGGTTCTATTGAGCTGACGAGTGAGTTCCTAGACGCAGCATACAGTGGTTGGTTGGGAGACCCGCACATGAGGTTCTACATCATGTAAGTGCAAATCATGTCTTTGTGTGGTATGCAATGCTTGATTTTTCTCGACACATGCTTTGCATACATGCGGGACTATTAGACACTTGTTGTCCGGCGAGGATCGTGGGCGTGTGTTGTTTGTGGACCCCACGTTCTACAGCGGGCATACCCCTTTAATTGGTGGATTCGCCACCCATGGCGGGGTTTGCCATCTTTGGATCCTTTATTCCGTGATACATATGGTCCAGCAGTAGATTGGAGCAGACTACGAGTAGTGTTCTGGCCCGTCGTGCATGGGTGAGTGTTAGTGGAATGTTATGCCTTATTCTATGCATGTTTATATGTTTAGGGTAACATCTCTTTGTCGTCCTCGCTCGAGACCTTGGCGATTACTCCACCCTTGGGGACATCGAGGATGTGCAAACATCCTGGTTGTGTTTTGATTCTCAGGGCGTGGATAAATGTGGTGGCGTTGTACCATTGTCGGTGAGCAGTATATAAATTGCTAGTAGAATTGCTTGTAGAATGTTTGCTAATGCTAGATCCATGTATGCGGATGTTTAGGATTTACCCTCTGATTAGAGGTGCATCCGAGGAGGTGCGGGATGGGCTTACACCTCTAGTTATCCATGACATGGAGCGTGCCGGCCCCGAGTTGATGCAACCAGTTGCGGCGTTCACGTGGCTTTGACCATGCGCTTGTTGGCAAATAGTTTCTTCGTCAAGGATTACATTGATGGAGCCTCGTCTAGTGCTGCTCAGGTACTTCCCTCCTACCCTTGAATTTTTCTTCTTTTCGCACACGACTTGGAAAGTATCCATACTAACCACTTCATATGATTTTCTTTTATAGGTCGGATGGAATTGGTTTAACCCTTCTTCGCAGATCCAAGGAGAGCGACAAGTCCTCTCCTCTGCTATTGCGTTATTGTATGCATTGTGGCTTTCTCATAACAAGGCCAAGGGTTTATGACTCATATGTATCACAACACTTGTCACGCCTTATCAAGTACTTGAGTTTGTTCTTCGTTTTGCATTTACCATTTACTTGGGTTAGTTTCTTCTTTTCTTTTGGTCTCTTGCTTGTACGACGCAACAATATTTAAAAAAGACAAGGGTTAAGCAACACAAATTAGTATATCATAGTGTCATGATGCGACATAGTAGAGTACAACATAAAGTCGTTTCTAAATTTCTTCGTCTCCGGGAAACTTCAAACGTCTGCTTGTTCCACCCCTTGGCCTACCTCCGGCGTGGAGAGGTGGTTCTTGTCGAAGTGGGCCAGGCGATCTAGATGGCAAGATAGAACTCTGCAGCCAAAAGGTGTTTGCATCTAGAGTAGATGCTTGGGCAATGGCATATTGCGGCATACATTTCCACACGATACCTCGTCTCCGGAGCTGACTCGGAAATGACATGAAGCACAATGGATTCTTGATCCGTCAAGACAATTGCATCTCCTTGCTCTTCTTGCAACTTGCATAAGCGCTCAACTGCTGCTAATCGCTTGCTACAGCCGCGCCTTCCAAATCGCCCACTGGCGTCTATAGGGCAGTTGGAGAATATACTAGTTAGTTGAATTCAAGCGAGCTTAAAAAAAATAGTGCATACCAAGTTCTTGGCGCTGCTTTGACAACTCCAACATGGAGCCTCCAATGGGAACCCCTCCCTCTGGATAACCAATCAAGGTGGATAACATGTGGAACATGCGAACATTCACGTTGCGTTGCAGAATCTGCACCTTCAAAATTCGCCATTGCACCTCTGTCAAGTTTGTGGTGTCGCACGCAGTGAGAGAACATCCTAGCATGCTTCTGCCATTTGCCATCCCAATGTCCTCCAAGTATCCAGTTGTGGCGCAGATAACTACATGCAATCACTTTTCCGTGAGTTGTATTTTCAGTAACTGTGGTCAACCATACATGGGTTACCTCATAACACTCTCATTATCCTTGTAATTCTCCATAAGCTCGTGTAGATGGTCGAGATAGTCCCATTTGCTGGTGCAAGTCATCATGAGAGAAAGGCGGTAGATGTCTTTCTTTCTTGCTTGACTGGAACCCGCAAGGGGATAGCGATTAACGACTTCAAGGTGATGCCATATGTACACGTAATGGAGGAATTACCTTGATAGCAGATACTTTAGCCATGCCCGTTTAAGTATGGAACCAACACGCAAGAATCGAACATCGCGATCTGCCGGACAATACATTCTGTGATATGATATGCATTACATAATAACTCCCATAAAGGGTTCACTGTGTCTCCCCTAGCCCGCAATCGCGGGTCCTCGAGAATGACATCATCTAACGCCGCTTTCGTTACGCATTATCGAGATCTATCGTAATAGCCCTAGGTGAGCAGCGCCCATGCGGGTAAAGATCGCACGCAGGCCACTCCCAATGCCAATCTCTCATGGTGCTCCCAGGGACAATGGTGCACATCATGTAGAAAAATTGCCAGCCATAATCACAGAGATTAGGGACATGTCGCGGCATATAGTGGACAACCATACATGTTAGTTTTGAGCGTGGAATCCATGGTCCAACCACCATTTGACTGTACTTTATAGCTTGTTCCAAAGATCCATTTGTCTGGATGACAACAATCCAAGGCAGCCTAGTCGGGTCATCATGGTCGAGTGCATAGGGTTGGTGGTATATGACCTTTCGATCTAACCCAAGCATCCATCCCTCTCTCGGCATCCCAATCTGGCCCGGTAATGCTCACCTGCAACACAATAGGCGTGGTAACCCAAAAACAAAAAACTTATTTCATTCCTTCCATATTCGATAAGTGTACATACCTTTTATCGTAAGTGGTAAACCAATGTGCCATATGTCCTCGTAAGCCACCTTAAGCGATAAGTGGCTCTCTCCAGCGGTGTGGTGGTGCGACACAACTCCTTTCCTCTCTCCAACATATTACTCCACCACGCCTTTTGAAATCTCTCGTGTCCAGTGCATGTTGGCGATCACCTCCGCTTGAGAGGGATGCAAGGGCGGGACCACTTCGTCATCTTCGGACCACGGGTTGTGTCCATCATGCCCAACACGAATGTGTATTGTGGCGAGAACTATTCATACTCGGTTGCTCGGTATCAGCGCGAAGATCGAAACCCGCATCTTATCTTGAAACTCCTTCTTGTGCGTCTTCCCGACCTCGACCCACGCCGCCCGTGCACTTCCCCTCGATGACAAATGTAATCAACACATATCATATCATTCATCCAATCCCTAGTATGGCGTCGAATCAACCTGACCACGGTGATCTATTTGTAATCGCTCCACTCGACTTTCCAAGGAGTGATATGGCACTATCTCCTCATAATTGAATAACTCTTGTCTCCTCGTGGGCCCGTCGGACGGGGAGCGCACCCACATACTTCTATGCATTGCCTCACATAATCTTACGGAATGCCATGAAACTTGGCTCCAATTTGCCATACCTTCTTGATGTTATCTAGGGTAGGACATATAGGCAAGTGGCGTAGACCACCTTCGACATGAGCTCGAAAATGATTTGCTTCCACATCCATGATGGTGGGATGTAGAAACCATTTGCCAAAGGTCAAGCCTTGGAGAGAAGACGAGATTACAATATGGACTTGCAACTTCTCTGGAAGCTCGACCACCTCGTTATGATTTGTGTGTCTCGTGGCTTTTGTGTTTGGCGAACATACCCCGGGGAAAATTAGGATGCGCTTGAAGGACATCTTGAGCAGAGGGATGGGCGGAATTTTGGACACAATGCACCATCAAATAATATGAAGCTTCGTTAAAAATGTAGCCCTCGGCGAGGCTTATAACAGGAATAGGAGGAAACCGTCGAATGTAACGTTCCTCTTCTAAGGGATCATACTCCACATTTGGTCTTGCATTCTCTTCATCTTGTAAATCCTCAAAACTTGCAGCATTGTCAATATTTTCAAAAGCAAAATCACTTACAGTTTTAATCCAGAATCATATAGTGATGAATCGGTAGAAGAATCCTCCTCGCATTCTTCAAATCGTCAAGCTCCGGATCCATAAGGAGATGCAATGGCGGAGAAGCGAGGCGCAAGAAAAGCCCTTAAAATTTTGAGATCTAATGGCGGAGAGCAAAGCGCAAGAAGAGCCCTTAAAATTTTTTTGAAGAAACATGGAAACCCTTCCTATTTTCCCCCATTTGTGGAAACCCTTCCTATTTTCCCATGGGTTTGGAAAATAGGAAGGGTTTCCATTTGAATTAAAATTTAAATTCTTGATTGTCGTGCGCCATTAATGGCGGCGTCCGTGTTGGGCGTCGTGCGCGTGCGCCTCAAAAAAATAAAAAAATAAAAAAAAAATGGAAACCCTACCCATTTTCCGAGGAAACCCTGCCGATTTTCAAATTGGAAACCCTTCCAATCCTATATTATAATGTTATTGTGTAAGTGTTGGACCCAGCCCTAATTTGGGCGGCCCAGATTTGATGAAATCAATGGAGGAGATGATGCCACGTCAGATTCTTTAAAATAACGTGTAAGTGTTGGACCCAGCCCTAATTTGGGCGGCCCAGATTTGATGAAATCAATGGAGGAGATGATGCCACGTCAGATTCTTTAAAATTACATGGTTTTTTTTGTTAGGGTTAGCGAGGGCGATAGCAGAGCACCTTTGGGAGTTCTTTCCATAGTGTGATACACGATTGGATTTACAAAAGTTTGCGGAAGCTCGCAGTTTAATTGGGTATGGATTTATGGATTTGGGCGGAACTGCTGCTATGGGGGGCATGTGAACATAGAAATGGTAGCTATGGCGGATGCGTGCAATTTAGGTTTGGAAAATGAAGGGCTTATTTAAGTTTCAACTTGGACATGCAAGAAGTGCCTTTTGACCAAACTACCAGGCTATGGCGGGTGGATGAACAAAAAATAGTGGCTATGGCGGATGTATGCGATTAAGTTCTAAGCGGATAATAGCGATCAAGGAAAACTATCGGCTATAGGTTTGCTTCCTTTAATTCTTCAGCAGCATCTTCGACATACTGTATCTGCTCCGAAACTCAGAGATAAGGTAAGGCTTATAAAAAACGGCCCTCTTTAGCATGACTTCGGCCAAATCCAGATTATTTCAGGCCATTTCTAGCCTGCCATCCCGATGAGGTCTTTTTGGCATCGCTAGAGTGCTTTCTAGGTAATCACAGAGCTGGTGATGGCAGGAAAAATTGCTTTCATGGCAACATAGAGGTAAAAAGGTGATATGTCACTGATATTCTGCTAGGTAGTTTTGATCCCTTAATAACATCCATTGCTTTTGTTTTGCAGATACAGACTCAGCTTTTTAACATAGAAGCTCCTGCTGCACACAATAAAAAAACTTCCCTACAGAGCAGGTTTGCAGGTTTGTCGCAACATAGACTTCCATGTAAATTGTTTGTTTTCATGCTAGAGCCTTTAACATTCTATATAATAAAATTATGGCTTTCTTTTCCCTCGCATCGAATTTGGTCCAAACCCTATTTATTTGTTTGCGCCGGATTATTCATAGAAGCAACACTCTTTCAAAGGGTTTTCTTAAGATCTGAATGCAGGGTTTGAATCGGATGCTTTGGAAATGATCTGTAAGACTTTGTATAACCAATGGAGTTTTTTTTGCACTTGCATATGGATCAGGGAGTGATCTCTTAAGTCTGGGGTTATGGCATCTGGCAAATACGCCTAGAACTTTTGTGAAGGCGTCTAGGCTTTTTAACTGCGGCACATGGTTTCTTATGAGATTGCCATGGACTTTTTGTTTAGTAACTTTTCCTCTGCACCCAACTAGGTCACGAATAGGCAGGTTTGCATCCTTTACTCTATTTTTCATTGTGATTTTTCCTTCCTAGAAGGGTAGAAGCCTTCCTGGATACTATTTACCAGAAAAGACAGATGCTATTGATTGGCTTAGAAAATTCAGTATGTCTGGAAATGGATGGACTTATATAAAAGGATATGATGGAATGGCCAAATGGATGAAATTAGTTTGTCTGAAGAGCTTGAGCATAACCAATAAGCCCAACTTCTGAATTATAAAGCATTGGTGACCAGATGCATTCTCATTTTAGCATTTTCTATTTACATTACATGATGTAACTTAATACATGTTCAATGCAGAAAGGAGTTTTAAAATTGCATGCACTCAGTACGAAGGTGAAGTGGAAAATGAAGCAGAGGATATAAGAGGAAGCAAAAAAACAAACTAAAAGGTAGATATTTTGTTATGAGGCAGGATTATTTGCAGGCCCTTTACTAGATGCAATAGATGACTTCTAGAAAGAAAGCAGATTGATAGCCACTTCAATGGCACAAATTGTGTGAAGCCATATCTTTAATCCTCTGCATAGAGCAGGAGAATATGTTTTTGACCTTTTCTACGGTATGAAATGCCTTAATATTTTAATCCCTCCTTTTCAACTCATTTGGAATGACTTTGGGTGTGGAGCAGTAACTACGAAAAATACCCTTTCTTGGGAATTTTTCTTGCCATTGTTGTTATATAGACTGAATGCATTTTTTCATTTGATGATGTTAGGGTGTGCATGTTCTCAGCTGTATGTTATTACAATTTACATTTTCATAAAGAAACTTATTGCAGCTAGATGCATCGAAAATGTCAAGGCTTGCAAAGGCGCATGGATGATACCACTTACATTTCATGGTCAAGTTTCAAACATGTGAAACAATATGCCAGTGTCAAAAACCAGATGAGCCAAAGAAATTTCTTCTAATTCTAATACCAATCTGCCATGTATTCAACAAAAGATATTTGCTGCTTATTATTATTCATGACAACCATGCTGTGATGCCTTGCTAGAGCAATGATAATAGAGTCAATCGATCCTACCAAACAATATGTTAATGCACACATGCAAATATCTCAAGATATCTAGATGAGATGTTGGGTTGCCCATGCCCAACAAGTATAATAATGGCATTCATAATGTTCAATCTAATTTCAAATAAATAGGAATCCACGTACATGGAGAGATTTTACTCATGGCATGGGATGTTGCACATGGACATTGTGCAAGATAGATGGGGTCTAATAGGAACTTTTTATATAATGTTATTGAGTTACTTTTTGTTGTTGTTGGAAGTCAAGCCATGTAGAATAGAAAGTGAAGCCAAGCATCATAAAAAATGTAGCTAAGAACTCAAAGTTGTTGCTTGGAACTACACCCTTTCAACATTTCTTGCATACACATCCCATATACACATATCTATTCTTCACTTTACAAAGATATTTATATTGAACGCTATTTCAATTTTGGAATTATGCTTCTAACATACAACACAGAGGCAAGTCACAAACCTATTGATTAAGTCCATTTGACATTTACAAAGGTATTTTCTATTGAATGCTATTTCGATTTTGTGTTCCCGCCTTCATCACACAGTCTAACATGAAGGAGCTATGTTTCTTTTGAGCGTTCTTAAACGTTTAGAATGTTGGCCAAAACATTTACAAGATCCAATATATGCCCAGCAACGCTGGGCACTGTTACTAGTTTTCCATTAAAACCAGGAAGGGTTTCCATGGAAACCCTTCCTATTTTCCATGGAAACCCTTCCAATTCCATGGAAAATAGGAAGGGTTTCCATGGAAACCCTTCCTGGTTTTAACGAAAGCCGGAAGGACCCTTCCTATTTTCCATGGAAAATTGGAAGGGTTTCCATGGAAAATAGGAAGGGTTTCCATGGGAGCCCAACCCAAATAGGGAGCACTTAGAACCATCGTAATTTTCTCTGTATATATATGGCCATCGTTTATTCTCTTCTGCATCCAATTTCTCCGGGGAACAATCGTATGGCTTTATAATCTTCCTTTTCTTTTCTTTTTTTGCAGCGATCTTTGCTTCAATTGCTAAAATACGTGCTATTACAGGAAGTGCAAAACGAAAACAAGGACCAAAATATACAAGGTACTAGGAACTGCTCACGATGGAGCATACTTAAAATGGTAATATTTTTTTCTGGCTCTGACTTCTGCTCAATTAATTTACCCAGAAAACAGCTATGGATACACAGGAAATAGCTATGGATACACAGAAAACAGCTATGAATGAGAGGCAGCAAACCTTCATGTACAGGTGAGTTTGCAAATCTAATTAACAACGTTTTTTCTAAAGCTTTGTCTCTAGAATCTGCTTCAAGATTAGCTCACAGTTAGGTGTTCCATGACATGCATACTTATGCACGAGGCTTCTGTTTGTCACCTTCTTTCTTGGCTTTTAACCTATCTTAGGTTTCACTACTTTCCCCTGTCTGATTTTAGAAAGGTATATGTTTTTGGTGTTCTGGAGTTTGGTAGATGTCTTAAATAGATTTTTAGAGCATCCTCTTATTATTTCTGCAGTTTAAGGATTGTACATTTATATTCTATCATTTCAAACAAGTTGCTAATTTCCAGAGATGCTTCAAAGTTCAACTTAATGGACGCAGTACTAGTATATTAGACTTTCCACCTCTGTTAACGACTTCTTGCTCCCCTCTTATATGCTTTAAAACTGCCTTGGATTTAGACATATCTCCTATGGTCACTATCCTTTTCTTACCAGTGGTATTGGCCTAGTTTCGATCTGTCAGATAAAATAGGCGAGCACAGAAGAGTGAAACGTATTCCAGTAGAGATAAATTAGAAGTTGTCAAGAGCATACCTTATTAAGTCCAATGAAGATGACCAGCAGCTTGCCCGTGTGTTTTTCCAACGTTTCGCCATCCGATCAATAAGCCTAGAAACAGAGTCTTAGCGCAAACACGTGTAGGCTATCATCTGCTGTCTCTCAACAATGTAAGATCCTGTCTCTTATATAAAATGTCTTGCTCATGCATTCTTGCTAGATAGCATTCTGGCCACTATTACTGTTGCTGCTGTTGTTGAATATATTGCGGCCATCAAGATATTTCTCCAAAATATGCAGGTGTTTTTCTTGTAAATCTTCTCCTGCTCTAAAGTGAAATCGGAGTAGATTTGCAATATGTATATGATGTTGCAAAATGGTGCAGGGTATTACAAGCACAGCTGGAGCCTTGTCAGGCATTCTGGGTATTGCTCTATGCGGATATCTTTACGACCAATCACATTTCTGGGGTGTAACTGCAGTTTTAGAATATCATGTTTTAACAACGGAACCTGTGATCTGTCCTACAGCTAGAAACAAAAGATCTTATATGGTGAGATTCCACTACGCTGATAATCTCCCCTCCCGCCCAAAAAGGACAAAGCTTGTTTTAGTAGAGACGATCCAAAGGTGACATAACTCTCGTTTCAGGAGCCTTTAGCAAGATAAAGATGTGAAGAGAAGATCGCGTTCCTCCCCGTGTGCAGGAGCCAGTTTTGGAGCACAGTCACACAGTCATCTTTCTCCACGGAGGCGGCAGCGATGGCCCTCAATTATGGAGAGCGATTAACCGGATGCAGCCCAGCCTCTTTGCTTCCTTCCCCACCTTCCGTTGGGTCTTCCCCAGCGCAACTCTGCAGTGGTCCACCTCGCTGGAGATGGAGCGTAGCCAGTGGTTCGATGCATCGCCACAGGTTAGTTCATATATTTAGTTTTAATTTTAGGATGCTCTGAGAGGTTAAAAGAAAGTCCAAGCATTCAACTTTTTGCTCATGAAGGGGCTCTAATTGGGTCAAGCATTCTGTGAGTTTCGAGCTTTTCGCAGAGTGCCCAAGTCTCTGATTCTGATCTACATGTGACCAATTCTGCCACTGATCAATTCCAGCTCTGGAAAAAGAGGCATGCCAGCTCTGTCTCATATACATGCCATGCCAGCTCTGAATGTATCAGACAATACACCCCATGTTCTTATATCTTGCTTAAAATGATGATTCTTATATGTTGCTTAAAATTATTCTTATACGATGATTCTTATCTGTTCTCAAGATGATTTCTTAATTCTTATATGTGCATTATGGTTATTCCAGGACAGTAGCCAGAACTTGGAGACTATCTCGGGACTAGGCGCCTCTGTGAGCTATGTTTTGGAACTGGTTGATGCTGAGATACTGCGTGTAGGCGGTAGAGCAGAGAGGGTGTTGTTGGGTGGGATGAGCCAGGGGCAGGCCACAGCCCTGCAGGCCTTGCTGTGCTGTGAGCACAAGCTGGGGGCATTTTTTGGTATGAGCGGATGGCTGCCTCTTGCTCACAAGCTTGAAGGCATGGATTTTGGTACAGCTTCCAAGTACCTGAGGGAGCAGCTTGGACTATCAAAGGACCAAACGGACACAGGTATATTCGGAGCACAAGGAACTCCTGTGTTCTTGGGACATGGCACCCATGACCGCAAGGTACCCCTCAACCTTGCTCTTCGAGCTCGCCATGTTCTCACCTCCATGAACATGGACGTCTCTTGGCATCAATATGTCGGTGCTAAGATTGACGGGCATTGGATTAAGTTGCCTGAGGAGCTTGATGATGTTGTGGAGTTTCTAGATTCTAAGCTCAAGATTGACATCGATCAGTGCTCTGAATAGGAAAATTATCTCCTGTTTGTTTGTTTTTAGCTCCCCTTTACTGAATAAAAAATTCAACATTATTCTTGCTCAAAAAGTTGGCGCAGTCTTATTTGTTTTCGTCGTCTTGAACGAAGTAGATTTAATTTCTTATCTTTTAAAGATAGATTGTATTTTGCAGGGCATTTCTTCTTTTAAAGATAGATAGATAAGTAGTATTTTTCACGGCATGCCATGCCACACCTATCTGCATAGTGTTGGGATCTAGTAGCTCCAATTGCTTGCGGTGCAAGGAAAGTTTCTAGCCCATGGACAAGTTTTATGATAACGTAAAAAACACTTAGGGACCATTCTGCCGCATCCGCCAATAGCGCCATGCCACGTAGCGTTGTTTCAAAACCAAGAAGATCATATTTAAAAGGCAAAGAAGTAAATTCTGAGAACCCATGCACCTTGCCTTCAGTTTTTTAGTAGGCTTGCCTAACCTCCCCTACAAATATTCTTGCAATTTTTGCCCATCCACATGGCTTGCCACCATTAGAGGTTTTATTGGATCACCTAAGAGCCATCCAAGCCGTCCCCAAATTTGATTCCAAACTTATTTTTGAACCTGCAGCCTTGGGAAAAATGCCGCCCCCATCCCCCCAACCCCCAAAGTTGATAAACCTAATTATGACGGGTTATTGAGCAGGTTAGGCATGTAATCATGAAGAGAATCGTCTAATTCTTTAAAAACTAGCTTCAAGTTCGCGCACTCCATTAAGCGGGATTAGCCAAAGAACCTCCAGATTGAGTGTCAAATTTTGGAAATCGATGTTCAAATTTGATTTGATGCAATCTATTGCCAAAATCTGAGGGCAAAACCTTGTATTCCCTCTGATTTTGGTAAATAATCCCATCAATTTGGCCGCCGGAACTCTCGACAGTGAGAGTATTAGGGGACCATGGCCGAAATAAGAAGCTTCGTCTTCACACTTTTTCTAACTGTTTTCTTGTTTTTCAGAGCAAGTTTTTTTTTTTTTTTTATCACACCAGCTACAGCCTTTCCTCAAATTCTAGCCTATCCACGTGTAATTTCCATGTCATCAAAATCTGATGTGGCTTATTTTGCACCTTCAGATCAAAATCTGATGTGTGGGCTTATTTTGCACCTTCAGATCTTTGCTTTTGCAAATCTAAGGCTAAGAAAATTAGAAAATCTGTCAAAAATGGGCGCGAAGATGGAAATGGGCGCGGAGATGGAAAGGGTCAAAATGGGCGCGGAGATGGAAATGGGCGCGGAGATGGAAAGGGTCACGGAATATCATTTTTTTCCCTTTTTTTCTTTCAGGCTTCCTTCCAGTGAAGCTCTGCCGAAAAGCTTCCGGCGTGGCGCTAGCACATTCTAGAGCACCATTTTCTATTCGGACGACAAATTTGGACGCGCCAGAGGCCGAGCTTGGTGCTAACTTCTTCTTGTCCAAAGATTTTGAGTATTCCGTTATTCTTTTTTTATTTTTCTTTTCTTCTTAGTTCTAACCCTATTTTCTGCTGGTTTTTCAGGGCTATGAACGAGTTTTGTCGAAATATTGTCTGTTTGGCCCTTTCGAAATTGGCAATGGCTCAGCCGTAGTCTCCAGTGCCACTTCTGCTACTGGCCGAAACCTAATCTACATGCAAAAGCTTTGGTTTATTAGAGTCGAAGTCATCAAAAGATATAGTGGAGTTTCATTTTCTGATTTCTTTCTTTGCATTTGTATGGGTAGTACAACTTTTAAGTCACGGACATGATTCTTTGAAAATGGTGTTGAACGCAAGAATTCAGGCATTCAATACGACTTCTCATTCCTGAAGTTCTACAGATAAGTTTCGATCTTGCAACTTTAAGCAACATTTTTACTCAAATTTAAGTCATGCATTTTGATTGCATCCTGGGTTTCCACTATGGATAGATGAGAAGCACATGGCAGACAAAGATTGAATGCAGTCCCAGGTTGGCAGCTCCAAGTGAAAGCGGTAATACCATCGTCTGTAAAGAAAGTGGCTATCTAACCAAGTTCGAGATGCTTGTTGGACGTTTCTTTGTGCTCATGCTTCCTGCGAACTCACACGTGTGCTGCAAAAGCCAGCTTTTGCAGGTATATATGTGGAGTTTTGTAGCTAAATATGATAAAATAAGAATTACCATATAAATCAGGATAGGAAAGTACAATGAAACTAAGGACATATGTGTCAGCATGATTAACATGAATTAGATGTTTTGGCATGAGTAACATGAACTAGATGGTTTCAGTTTTGCATATATGTTCTGAATGCTAATTAACCGTGATCTGGATTGGTGGACTATTCATCCTTAATCCCTTTCAATTTAGCCTCTGCTAGTGGCTTAGTGATAAACAGACCTCTAAAGAGTTGAAAGTTTCTGCGCAGTCACTGGTCTGAAATTGCAGATTCAGGAAAAACTATATTCCTTATAATAATTCTCTTGTCTCCTACATAGTTGCTGCTGGATTAATTCTGGCAGTAAGCAATGCTAGAATTAATCATGTAGTTAATCCGCCAAGTTATTATTTGCAATATTGCATCTGTGTATCAGTGCACCTAATGCTCCTATTGCTGCTCCTTAAGAGTAGCGTCACGAAACTGATGAGAGCGGCAAAGACACAAGCCTATGATGATTAAATGGATATGCAAATTTAAATAACATAACATCACATCCCTCCCTACTAGAATTCACCTGATATTGTAGATCTTAAAGGTGTGCTGAGGGGTTTCTAGGTACTGGCTCTTGTATTCAAGGTGACGGTGATCATTCCACTTATTTACCATGGTTAACAAATAGTTCCTTGTTCAAGTATGGATTTTTTTTACATTTGCTGTAGTTCAAGTTTTATCAGCATTGTTGGTTTTTGTGGGACATAACTAACTCAGCAAATAGATCTTGTTGCTGCATGTGTACGTGGTCACCATGTTTACATGTTTGAACATATTGCTTACATTTGCTGTAGTTTAAGCTTTATCAGCATGGTTGGTTTTTGTGGGACATAACTAACTCATCAAATAGATCTTGTTGCTGCATGTGTACGTGGTCACCATGTTTACATGTTTGAACATAAGCATCCAATTTCAACAGCAATAAAGGACATTAGACTTGGTAAGGGTTTTCTTTAGAAGAGATGCTTTATGCGCTAAAAGTGCGTTGTACTTTTTCATTGCCCATAGTTTTAAGTCTTCAAATAGTCTTCATAGTCTTTTGTGTTCATAAATATTAGATCAGAGTGTTCTTGTTCAGCATTAGGCATTTTCCAAATGTTATCACCCATGCTCTACACCTTTCTCAATATCTATACTTGCCTTTTTGTCTAGCCTTTTCAAGTAAAGCTTCTGTTCAGGAGGGATAGATAAGCACATGTGTATGACGAAGAGTTCATGCAGAATGCAAGAATAAACCTGCATATGCGCCGCATTGATTTAACAAACCTTTGCCTTGTTGTAAGGTCCATAATCCCTTTGCTTTTACATTTATGTGTTGTGTATATCATTGCTTGTTAAGTGTAAGTGGTTGGAAGGCTTAAGGTATCCGCAATTTCCATAGTTAACCATGCTAGTCCTTCTTTGTCAGATGTCATTGAATATTTCTTATATTTTATATAGTTTAAGCTTATTGGGCATTTGTTTATGAGCACTAACATTTATAAACATCTAGATGTTGGAACCCGTCAACATCTCATTGTTGGATGGACAATGCATTTTGCGAATGCAATTGCGATGGAAAGTGGTAGTGTCACTCATATTTATCTGTAGGAGTCTTGTAAGGGTAAGGTCTTTTATGTTGGATTTAGGTATGGTTTATGGGAGCCTTGGATGAGACCAGTTGGTTATTTGAGAGTTGTTATATGCGAGTATCAAAAACGTGCTTACTGGCTATTTGTCTTGGAACCTTTATGAATTAATTTGGTATTTGATAAACTTGACTCTTGTAGAGCAATTTTTGCTAACCGTGGTTCAAACAAATGCCTTAGAGCTTCTTATCAATTCTTTTACAATTATCAACTCTTTACATTATGGCTTGTAGTTTTTATATCTAGCTCCTCCCTTATCTTTACCATTTTCAAGTGTATGATGTTTCTCATTCTAAATTGTTGTCTTTGTAATTGTCCTTTGTTCGATCCATTTTGTAAGCAAGATCTCTTCACTCCAATTTTCACCGGGCCTCAGACCTTTCCTCAAATTCTAGCCTATCCACGTGTAATTTTCCATGTCATCAAAATCGTGGCTTATTTTTTGCACCTTCGGATCTCTGTTTTGCAAATCTAAGGCTAAGAAAATTAGAAAAATCGCCAAAATGGGCGCGGAGATGGAAAGGGTCACCGAATATCATTTTTTTTCCTTTTTTTTTTCTTTCACGCTTCCTTCCTGAAGCCTGCCCGAAAAGCTTAAAAGCGTGGGCGCTTAGCACATTCTAGAGCACGATTTTCTATTCGACGACAAATTTGGACGCCGCCAGAGGCCGAGCTTAGTGCTAACTTCTTCTTGTCCAAAGATTTTGAGTATTCCGTTATTCATTTTTATTTTTCTTTTCTTCTTAGTTCTAACCCTATTTTTCTTTGGTTTTTCGGGCTATGAACGAGTTTTTGTCGAAATATTATGCATTTGGCGATAATAGGACGTGTTGCGCCGGCCAATTAGAGTCGTTGTGGTGGATCTTTGCATCAAAATAGCGTTGGTAGCTCTTTCCACCAAATCACCTTCGTTGTGTTCGAGCTCTTTCTCTTGCCAAAGCCTTTGTTGGATAATCCACTCAAGCGCGACACCCTAGAGGCCTTCTCTTTTATATTGTAGAAGGAGGCGATATGGTAGATTGAGACTCAAGGCTGAAGCTTGGGAGCCCCGCTGGAGTTCTAGCGCACTTTTTCCGTGATTCTAGAATTATGGTAATGCCAGTTTGTAATGCCATTTTCTTGGATCAGCGACAATATTTTGTATGTTTGGCAGTAAAATCAAACCTCAGCTTTCTGCAAGCTATGTGGGAAGAAAAGAGCTTCTGAATTAAAGCCTTTTAAGCTTGAAAATGTTTTTGGCTTAGGCCATCAGAATGCAGCATATGGATTCAAGCAGTTTCTACAGGATCCAAATCAGTTTTAGCAGCTGTTATAGGCAATGAGGTTCAAATGACATTTTTCTTATTAGATCCTTTGCCTGATCTAGTTGGCCAGCCTGCCCCAGTAACTCAACTATGCATCCATAATGTTTTGTCACATGTACAATTCTATGCATCTCACTCATGGAAACAAAATAGCAATAGTCTTCTCTATCAAGCCCACCAGATCGGCTTGTTGCATATACTTTAAAACTTCTAAGACATCCTTCCCATCTTTCATAGGCTTTTCGCCAATAATTGCAAAGGCTTTTTGCCATAGATTCAAAGGAAAATGTAGCATCATCTTTGGAAACAGTACTTGACTTACATATAATACCATTGTGTTGTCTATCAAATTATATTTCCATGGAGTTAGAGATCAGGCATGTAGCGGTGCTAAATAAATTTAGTGTTGTTGTGTCATGTGTTATTTCAAAAGATATCAACTTTTCTATACTTTGTTTTTAAAAGTTCTACCATGCCAAATATTGTAGCTGGTGACACAGATTAATTTTTGGTCTGAAATAAATTTGTTGCTACTTGATACCAGATGCCGGACTGATGGAATATTTTTGCATTACATGATGTCCATAATTTTTCTATTGCACGAGACTCATTTCTTGCCAATCTTGGTGCTATATTATCAACACCCATGACGCACATTGTAACACCACCACTTGCAGATGGATCATTGTCTATTTTGAGAGATATGTAATGACTCTAGAGGTATGGTTTAGAAGTATTAATGAAGATTTGTGGATTCCATCCTTGCGTCTAAGTGCAGAAACTGTCTAGGATATGATATCTATAGAGAAATTCCTTATGCACAATTATTGAGTGCACAATTCTGATTTATAGATGATCAAACACACATGCCTCCTTCCTACTGATATCTCATAAATCAAAGAGGCGATTTTGTCATTGGTTGTATCACTGTCTCAGAATTTCAGTATAGTATCCACATGTAATGTGCTTTTTGTACTTGTCTTCCTCGTTGGAATGGGAATTAAAATTTTCACATGTTGTGTTGTTTTGAAGGTTGCCCTTTTCAGAAGGTCCAGCTCTATCTATGGCTTCTTCTGTTGCACACCGGGCTGCTATTGTGCCGATCTGCTTGATAAACGGGACATATAAGTTATTGACAAGAGTTTACATAGACTCTCTAATTCTACAACATCAGTTGCAACTGCTCACAAGCTGGAAACCCCAGAATAATTCGACAAGCCTAAATCTACTACCAAGCCTTATCCAGTTTGGCCTTGCTAAAGCCTTCTGGTGTGCCTTTTGCTAGTTTTTTTTTTTTTTTTTTTTTTTTGAGGGTAAGAGATTAGATTCATAAATATATAGTATAAAGTACAAGGTCCCCTTGTAAGGGAAGATTGAAAGAATTGTAACTAAATGAGGAGGGTATCATCCAGGAAGTACTCAAGAGAGCCTCACTTCTTCTCCCCCACCATATGGGTACTATATGGGATATCACCGATCTTCTCCGTGAGGTAGGTACTATAGAGAGAGCCAACTCCTTTTCCACACCCAGACCCCCCACTTGATATAGTTAACATTGAATAGCTGCAACATTAGCAGCAACATTATCAACATCATTTTCCTCCATCACCTTCTTATAGAGCCAATGACACCTAAAGAAGGAATAGAACCCTTCTAAAGTACCTAATCTGTCAAGTCCTCTGTTATATCCCCTGCCTTTCTGCCTATGGTGAGATAAACCCATCAGTGCCACTTCCAGATTAAACATATTTTTCAGTTTTGCAATGGAGATCCCAAGCCCTCCAATACCAACATCACAAATCCAGTTTCCAAATTACCCAGCAATGTTCATGCAAGCGAGGCTTCAATACAAAGATCTATCCGAAATCGATGTCGATCCACGGCCATTTCAGATCAAGTAAAGACAAACCAATAATGGGACTGACCCAGTGCCAAAACTCCATGATCAAGGGGCAGAAGAGAAGATGCCCAGTAGACTCGCGAACCGGACATCCAAGTGAACACTTGTCCTCATCTATCATACCCTTGTTATGTAAACTCACATTTGTACTCAACCCCCCTTGAAGGGCCAGCCATCTAAAGAATTGAATCTTCTTAGAGCAGAGAGATTTCCGGGAATTGGCTAAAGTCGCTTTAGCCACTACATTACTCATATCCAGTAGACCCTTTGCTTTCAAGGGAGTGTCCTGGCCTAGAGACTGATAGATCTTTGACACACTATAATGCCCCTGTCCATCGAGTAACCATCTTTCTTGCAGCCCAACAACTCATGTCACATAGGTAACATTCTCAAAAATCTCTCGTATCTTTGTCCTATCCCTTCCCTGCCGGGGAACTCTCCTTTTGAACTTAGTCCAACAAGTCCATCTACCATCAACCCACAAGTGTTGCAACCTGTGTAATACCTGAATTCTTCCATTTAATGAAGATGCGAGGATGGGAGAGGGCTAGTGGGAGCCCTCCCCTTTCCCAAATCCGTATGTTCCAGAATATACTAAACCCCCCTGCTTCCCTAGGGGGGATCATAGGAGTAAATATGTGTTGTACATCCTTCCAAGCCTGGAGAATCCTTCTCATAACTGGAGATGTTCCAGGAGCCATCTTAAAGCTGTAGTGTAATGCCCCTAGCTCATCTCGGGGTAGAGAGAGCTTGCCTTCCAACTTACCTAACTTTAACCAATAGGATACAAATCTCAAAGCTGGAGATGACTCACCATTTAAAGCTCTCCCATACAAATTTAGCAACTAGGGCTTGCGCTTTGCGCTTGCCCAATCCTCCATCCTTTTGCCACGACATAACTCATTTCCAACCTACTTTGGCCATATATTTAAAATGAATTTCATGACAATAACCTTGCATTTGATTATATACTCCTTTTGGGCCACCATAACCGATGAATAAT
Organism: Isoetes taiwanensis; assembly: GCA_021234155.1. Taxonomy (NCBI): domain Eukaryota; kingdom Viridiplantae; phylum Streptophyta; class Lycopodiopsida; order Isoetales; family Isoetaceae; genus Isoetes; species Isoetes taiwanensis. Next base: position 726,273 of record JAJEKV010000010.1, on the reverse strand, counting down.
AAACATGAGAGGGGCGAAGAACCGTTAGCCACCCGCGGACTCTACGAGGTTGCCAAAGACTTGGTAGACCACAACCCTACCTTATTTCGCAGCTTGTCTAGAATAAGGGCCCATAGTCCCTTTACGATGTCGAGAGGACAAGGGGTAGACCCACTCCGTGTCCCACCAGCGGGAAACCCAAACCTCGGCTCTTGGATCGATGTCACTTTCTAATGCCCATATAATTGAGCACTTGCGGCGTTGAGTCCTACCCCGATATAACTTCAAAAGCCGGTAGAATATCTCGAAATGATCGAAACTGTTATCATCAAACACGAGAAACATGAATGTGCGTCGTCATCTTTGCATGATTGTCGGCTTCTACGCCCCATCGGGGAAAGGTCACCCTTCAAGTGACCTTCGGACTCCTTCAGCTGTACCATTCTTGTTAGCAGGTTTGCCATAATAAGGAAAAAGTGCGGGGCCAATGGGCAGCCTTGCCTGATGCCCTTCCTAAGGTTGAATATTCCTGTTGGTTGGCCATTGACTAGCACCTAAGCTGAAGCTAGATTGTTCATCCCAAGGCTAATTGAACAAACCGCGAGATCAAACCCATCCTGACTCATTACTTCCCGCAACCCCTCCCATCTTAAGGAGTCATAAGCTTTTCTGAAGTCCATTTTGATTAGAACACAATTTTGCTTAGAGGCTCGACACCAGTGCATCCCTTCCCTCGCAGCCAAGTAGTTATCCAAAATGTATCTGCCTGATAGGAATGCAGGCTGCTCTTTTCCAATGACTCTATTTAGAATGGGCTTTAGATGATTAGCAATAACCTTCATCTACTTTGTATATAGTATTAGTAAGAGCGATGGGTCGCCATTCACCAATGCACTGAGGTCTAGAGACCTTAGGAACTAGAATGATGAATCCAGTTGCTAGTGTTGGATGTAAGGATCGGGATGCCCAAGCTCCACGGACAGCTCGAATGAAATCATGACCTAGTACATCCCAGAACTCCACAAAAAATTCTGGAGGGAAACCGTCTGGTCCAGGGGACTTTCCGACTGCCAGTGGACACAGAGTTTTGTGAATCTCATGTCCCTCAGGGGTGCGAAGCAGAAGCTGATTTTCTTCCCGGGAGATCCCACCATCCCAGGCAATTTTGTTCATCCATGAGGTAGTATGATGAAGATAAGAAGAGGGAAGAGAGTCCTCTTTGAATTGATTCTCAAAACTTCCCACGACAAAACGATGAGAGATCTCTTGGGGATCTTTCAAAATGTTTGAACTATTATCTTTAATTGCGTAAATCTTTATTATCGCGCCTATTATCCATTACGAAGAAACACTTTGAATTTTCATGGTCCACCTTAACATACCATTTGGTTTTAGAGCGAATTGCCGATCCCCTAGTTTCAACCTCTTCAATCGCTTTTGCTTTCCCTTCCAGTTCCTCCTCCAATAGCTGCAAGTCAATACTGTAAGGATGCACTAGTAATTCTTGCTTGATCACTCTCAACTGATTGTACACCTTGTTTTTTTTCTCTTTTGAATTCCAAGGCTCGATTCTTGCCCCATATCTTTGCCCAAGCTTTCATCAAACCAAGTTTCTTGATCCATGCCTTCATACTAGGGCGCTTATCGCCAGTGACATTAAGGAAGACACATACAATCTAAAGGGTTTGCAGAATGCCTCCTTCCCTAGCCAGGAGGAATTGAATTTGAACGGCACATTCCCGGTCTTCCTAGCAGTTGGAATGCTTTCAAATATCAAACTTTGGGGGACATGATCAGAATGGGAGAAGGCGAGTTCTCCTTCAACATAGCATTTATCCATAAAAGTAGCTAATTTATTGGCCATATAAAATCTATCCAACAAGCAATATACTCTATCCTGCCCCTTTTGCTTGTTTGACCAGGAGAAGGTGGCATTTGAGGGCGAAAGAAGAGCAAGGCCAAAATTGTTTAACAACGAGTACCAAGCGGAATCCTCAAAGATCGACAAGTTCCCCGTGCAATCCAATCTTCTGGTCCCACACATCGGTCATATTTAGATCTCCCCTAGGATCCAATTGTCAATACCATTCCCATGCTTTGACTAATCCACCTTTCAATTTCCTGCCACATGATAGCTCTTTTGCGTGCCTATTTGACGCATATACATTGATCACCCCCACAAGCAATCACTAGCTTTAAATGAAACTACTTGCCAACGCCCGTCTCTTCCTATATATTGTAATTGGGGTACAAGACTTTTCCAGTATCACGGTACCTCCTTTGGTTCCTCTGGCTGCACATGTAAATGAAGAGTAGTTGTTGCCTATCCATTCTTATTGATCTTGCCTCAAATTGGGAAGCCGATGCTCCTATATGAACACAATATACGCCTTCATTGATCTAATGGCTGCTAGCACCCTTCCACGTTTCAAAACACCCTTTATTCCACGAAGGTTCCATGAGACGATCTTCATGTAGTAAAAAGGTTCACTGTCCTTTGTATCCTCCCAAAAGCTTGATTTTTTATGTGGGATAGGGACCTCAGCCTCCATTCTGACAAGAGGTCCCACCTCAAGATAAACCCTATCTCAAAACGAACAACTTCTGACAAATTTGCACCGGAGCATGAGTGCCTTAGCCTTCGTGGGGATCCATGCAATGAAATAGTATATCCAGAAAGTCTTTTTTCTATTCGTGCGAGGCCACTTTTATGAACCCCCAACACTGTAGCCATTGACCATGTCATTATACTTGCTAAAAGTACAAAGCTTTCACTTTTAAAAATTAGCAAACTCCTTTGAATGACCCCATGTTTTCTTATACCAACATGTCCTTTGAATGGACCATATTTAAAGTTGCCCCTCTCGATGGTACCACCCCCATCAAGAATACCACCATTGTTCCATCTAAGGTCAGAGCAAGTTTGGACAATTTCGAGTGGAGGTACCTAAGAATTGCATGCCTTATAAGAATAGATTCACAAAAGGAGGACGCCAATGAGGATGCTCCATGTAGTTCAGGAGCAATGAACATTGCTATTTGGAAGCCGGGGAACTGTATCACGCTGATCCTGATAGCAAGAAACACCCTAACTCAGCATCAAAGCTTATTCATTTTAAAGGCCAGTAAGACTTACTTGGATATTGGAACAAACTGAATTATGATCATTCTAATCAGCAATTACAAGCAATGTACAATCAGTTGTACGGAGTTCATTGCAAAATGTATTAACGTCATCATTGTAACAGTTACTTGTCCACATGAAGTAAGCATGCAGAAGAATTAGAGGCTTCAAACCAGGAATTGCTTATGAGAGGGATAACACCCGAGTTCTAGGGTGTTATCTGCCTTAAGAACCTGGGCCCGAGAGATTTATGGTGGTTTTGTGGTGATTTTCACAACAAGCAAGGTGTCTATGGCCATTTGGCATAATAAACTAGGTGTTTATGCACTTTTTTACGTGTTATTGGTGGGTAATACCACTGCAATCAAGCATTGAGATCTGATCTCAACATTAAAACTTGAGGATCAGATTGTTAAGGAAGTCGATGAACTAAAGCATAAATTGAAAAGAGTTTCAGAAGATAAAGATAATCTTCAAAGAGATTGAAGATGCCATTGGGAGTTAGGGAGTGGAAAATGAATTTGAAGGTTGTACCTTGGGGGAGGAGGCTCTAAAAGAAGGATCACTGCCATAAAAAATCTCACGAATCCAGCCACATCTGAAAAGAAGAAAAGAAACCTAGTAATATTGCTTCGATATTGAAAATTTTATTACTAAGGATGATATTATAGAAATTAAGGGCCAACCACTTAAGGAAGATTGTAATTGATTAGGTGCTAAATGAGTTAGAAAAGGATCAAAGTTCGAGAGCATGCAAGAGTTGTGTGATAATGTTGGTTTCAAGTTTGAGGGCAAAAGCTTACCTTGCTCTTTTCATTGTTTACGGATGGGATGAAGCAACAAGGTATTATTAAAACCATCCTCCCAAGATTAGTGAGGTTAGGGCGAGCTAATCAAGCAGCAAGTTTCAAGTGTAAGAGCATTTAGGAGCGATGTATCAAATTACTACTTTGGTACGCTTTATTCTGGAAAAATTAAGAAGAAGGATGGATCTGAGATGATTTATTCATTTTTAGTAAAATAAATAATTGTTGGATGGACCCCACTAAAATGCTTCAGTTATTAAGTCGTTTCTATGACTTGAAGTTGGAAGAATGTGCAGGGAAACTGCAAATATGTATTAAGTTGGATGAGATGGAATTCATCAAAGGTGAGAAATTTGAAAGGGTGTCCTTGAGACTAATGAACAAAGCATTGTCAGATTTTGATAATGATGAAGGCAAATTTTCTATTCAGTCAGAGGATCACACTTGCTGGATAGGGATCTTTCAGGTGCCTGAAGAAAATCATGGTGTTCTTCGATGGGTCTTTTGCAGACACCTATTCCTACTTTGATTGCTGCTCATGGAGTTGAAGAGAAGCTGAAATGTTTATGGCTGTGGAGATTATGAGGTGGAATGGTATTATGGACAACATGAAGCATGGATTCGGTGAGGATACTCATGCATGTCCATATTGTTTGTAAGCTAGGGTAGATAAGAATGGGAAAGGAAAGAGTACTCTAGAGTGCTCCCTTGAAACTGAACCAATACGAGATAAGGAAAATAAAGAATCCCATTGAAAAGAGTCCATATATGCACTCTACATGCTTTTTTAAAAAGTAATTGACAAGACAGTTTATATGAGTATTGTTTTTGCTGAGTCCCCTCAACCAGCCAGAGAAAGTTGCATGAAAATGTGGAGAGAGGACTTTCTGATATCGGTCTTAATGGATGTGATTATAAAATACTTCAAGATCATAAGAGGGAAGGTAAATACCATGCAAGCCATCGATGGGATGAAAACAAAAAGATTTTTACTTTGCACTAAATTATGTAAGAATGGAACCTTGCCATTTGGAAGGTGGGGGGCCTACAAAGACCTGGTGGCAGTCGAAGATGACCGGACTTCGCGTGGAAGGGCAAGGATTAAGAAGGCTGTGAATCTACTAAGCACAATTTCATTATAATGGGAAAATTTTTAGTAAACTGGAATTTTTTTATTATGGGGGTTGTATAGACCTTATGCAGGGGTTGTATACATGTGTACAATACCCTGTATCATAGACCTTATGCAGGGGTTGTATACACGTGTAGAGTACCCCTATATCATACATATGTTGTGTACACCATGAAATATTTAGAAAACATATCGGTATCATACACCTTCTGCATGTGTTAGGTAATACATTATGACACCCATGTATCATACATATATTTTTAAGATACATGAATAGATTTATAGACCTTCCAGGTGTATGATACACGTGAGTAGTACACATGTATCATACATATGTTTGTAGCATACAAGCCTCAACCAGTCTTACATCCTTCTTTGGCAACTGAATAAATGCACCTACTGCTTCACCAATGTTATCTCCTGACCCCAAAGATATGATTGAAGTTCAATAGATGGCACCATGATTTCGTGATCTCGCTGTTGCTACATTCAATGGATCAATATCCTTGCCATGAAGGGTGGCTCTCTTTACCCCAAATGACATGTATAATTGCCCTCGTTGGCGCTCCCAAATGGCTCCATGGGGGTGCCCCCGGGTATACCCGCCCCTCCCCTTTCCAAACCCCCATTTGGGGTATACCTACCCCCCGCAACCAACCGAAATGGGAGTATACCCCCCCCCCCCCATACCAAAGACCCCAAATGGCCATTTGGGGGTATACTCCCCCAAAAAATATCAAGATATCATAATATATATAATATCATAATATATATAAAATTACTTTGGATGCCCCCATGGAATAGATATCTATATATTCAAATTGATCTAGGCCGTTCGTTTGGAAATAGGTGAGGTGGTGAACATATAGCCATTGGATCTCCATGGGGGGCATGCATGGGGGCATGCACCACATCCCCAAGCCATTGGATCAAAAGGGGAGAAGAAATCCTAGCCCTTAAATTTTGTGAGGAAAGTGCAAGGAAGGTGTGGATTTGGTGCAACATATTATAACTGTTAGATCAAAGGGTTCGAGGATAAATCCTAGCCCTTAACTTTTTTATATTAAATTGATATTTTTTTTTAAAGAGGTGAGGTGGCACTCTCATTATTAAAAAGTTAAAAAGCATTTATGTATGCACTTTCCAAGAAGCTTCTTCTTTTTAATCGCATTCAAAGGCACGTAACTTGCAGCACAGAGGTCGGATGAAGGTGGGACCTATGCCATTGGATCCCTCTCGTCGAGAGCTTTTCAATGACCAGTGTTTTGGCACTATTCCGTTGCAATTGAAGCCAACGTGATCATATTCTAAGAATCTTCTTAGAATCTTAGAACTTTATAAAATCTATGGTAATTTAAGGGAATCTAGGGTAATCTTCATGGGATCTTTAGGAATCGAGAGGAATTTCAACAGAATCTCAGGAAATCTGAAGAATCTCAAGAGAATCTTTAGGATCCTTGGGAGAATCTTTGGGAATCTAGGGGAATCCTCATAATATCTCACGGAAGCTAAGAGAATCTCTATAGAATGTTGGGGAATGTAGAGGAACCTTGGAATAGACTTTGGGAATTTGGGGAATCTCAAGAGAATCTTAGGGACTATGGGAACCTCAAGAGGATCTATGGGAATCTAGGGGAATCTTCATAGCATCTTAATAAATCTAGGAGAATCTAAATAGAATCTTGGAGAATCTATATGAATCTTGAGAGAATAGTTTGGAATGTAGGGGAATCTCGATGGCATCTTTAATAATCTATGGGAAATCTTGATGGAATCTTGGAGAACCCAAGATCTAAGGGAATCTACATAGAATTGTGGGAAATCTAGATGAATCTTGGGATAATCTTTGAGGATCTATGGGAATCTCGAGAGAATTTATGGAAACTTAGAGAATCTTCATAGAATATTTGAGAATCTAGGTGAACCTTGATAGGATCTTAGAGAATCTAGGAGAATCTACATAGAATCTTTAAAAACCTAGGGGAATTTTGATGGAATATTTTAGATTCTATAGGAATCTTGATGGAATCTCAATCTTCAAAGTATCTAAGGGAATCTAAAGGAATCTCAATAAAATCTTCAGGAATCTAGGGGTATCTTCATAGAATCGAAGGGAATCAAGAGACTATACAAAGAATCATGGAAAATCTAGGTGAATCTCAGGGCAATCTCTAGGAATCTAGAGGAATCTCGAGAGGATGTAAGGATATCGAAGGGAATCTTCATAGAATATTTGAGAATTTAGGGGAATCTTCTTAGGATCTTAGAGAATCTAGGAGAATCTACATAGAATCTTGGGGAATTTATGTGAATCTTGAGAGAATATTTGGGAATTTTGATGGGATCTTTGAGATTCTAGGGGAATCTTGATGGAATCTTGGAGAGCATAAGGGAATCTACATATGATCTAAAGGAATCTTCATAAAATCTTTAATAATCGAGGGGAATCCCTGGGTATCTTGATGAAATCTTGGAGAACCTAAAGGAATCTTCATAGAATCTAGGGGAATCTAAAAGAATCTTCATAAAATCTTTGGGAATCTTGGAGAACCTTGATGGAATCATGGAGAATCTAGAGGAATCTATAAAAAATATTTGGGAATCTAAGGGAATCTTGATGGAATTGTGGAGAATCTAGAGGAATCTTTATAGAATCTATGGGAATCCACGATAATCTACATAGAACCATGGGGAATCTGGATCTTTAGGAATGTAGGCGAGAGAATTTATGGGAAGCTAGGGAATCTTCATAGAAATATTTGATAATTTAGGGGAATCTTGGTAGAATCTTAGAGAATCTAGGAAAATACATAAAATCTTGAGAAAACTATGTGAATCTTGAGAGAATCTAGGAGAATCTTTATGGAATCTTGGAGAACCTAAGGGAATCTTTCTATGATCTAAAGGAACCTAAAGGAATCTTCATAAAATCTTTAGGAATCTAGGGAAATCTTGACGAAATCATGGAGAACCTAAAGGAATATTTATATAAGCCAAGAGAATCTACATAGAATCGTGGAGAATCTTTGGGAATCTCAAGAGAATTTATGGGAATTTGGGAAATCTTCATAGAATATTTGAGAATCCAAGGAATATTGATAGAACCTTAGAGAATTTAAGAGAATCCACATAGAATCTTGGGAAGTCCTTGGGAGAATCTTTGGGAATCTAGGAGAATCTAGGGGAATCTTGATGGAATTTAAGGGAATCTTTATATGATCTAAAGGAATCTTTAAGAATATGGGGTAATCTTGATAAAATCTTATAGAACTTAAAGGAATCTTCATAGAATCTAAAGGAATCCAAGAGAATCTACATAGAATCCCGGGGAGTCTAGGTGAATCTTGAAATAATCTTTAGGAATCTAGGGCAATCTCAATAGAATCTATGAGAATCTTTGAGAATTTAGGGGAATCCAAGGGAATCTTCATAAAATCTTCGATAATATAGGGGAATCTAGGTGAATATTTATCAAAATTGAATGAATCTAGGGAATCTACGTAGAATCTACATAGAATTTTGAGGAATATATGCGAATCTTGAAATAATTTTAGGAAATCTAGAAAAATCTCTATAGAATCTTAAAACTCTAGGGGAATCTTTTCACAATCGTGTGTTTTTCTGGTGGGGGTCACACAATGCTTCATAGGGTGGATTTGGTGTTGCCAATCCGTTAGACCAAAAGGGAAGGAAAAATCCTAACCATTCTTTTTTTAATTAAATTGTAATTTTTTATATTAAAGGAGGTGAGATGGCAAGGTCATAAATAAAAAAAGTAGTGAGGTGGCAAACGCATTTTCCAAATGCACTTTCCTCGTCGAGAGCTTTCCAATGAGTGATGCTTTGGCATCATTCTGTCGCAGTTGGAGTCAATGTGATCGAATTCTAAGAATCTTCTTGGAATCTTAGAATTTTATGGAATCTACAGTATTTTATGGGAATCTAAGGGAATCTCCATAGAATCTTTGAGATTCTAGAAGAATATCAAGAGAATCTTGGAGAAGCTATACGAATCACAAGAGAATCTTTGAGAATCTAAGGGAATCTTGATGGAATCTTGAAGAATATAGGAGGATCTACATAGAAACTTGAAGAATCTAGAGAAATCTTGGGATCTCAAGATCTTAAGGAATAATGGAAAAATCTGAAGAGAATCTTAAGGAATTTATGGAAATCTCAAGAGAATCTTTGAGAATCCAGTAGAATCTAAGAGATATATCTCTCTATTTGGATTCTAGTTGAATTTGTACCGTCCCTAACTCGTACAGGCCCTACATAGTACAAAGACTTGTAATATATATATAATTATTCTATGTGTCCATGGGAAACGATGTACCCATGGATTGTTTATATATTCAAATCAATCTAGGCCGTCTATTTGGGGGCCAATGAGGTGGCACAGCTATGGCCTTAGGATCTACATGGGTTCATGCATGGGGCATGCACCATGCCTCTAGACCGTCGGATCAAGGGGAAAAGGCAAAATCACAGCCCTTGATTTTTTTTAGGGAAGGTGCAAGGAAGGTCCCTAAAGGTGCTTTTTGGTGTGGCCAATCTCGGCCCTTGGATCAAAAGGGGGAGGAGAAATCCTGGCCATTAAATTTTAAATTAAGTTGCAATTTATTTATTAAAGGAGTTGAGGTGGCATCCTCATTAAATAAAAAAGTAATGAGGTGGCACCAACATTTATGGAAGGAATTTCGAGGTCTAAGAATCTTCTTGGAATCTTGGAATTTTATGGAATCTATGAGAATGTAAGAGAATCTAGGGGATCTTCATAGGATCTTAAAGAATGTAAAGGAATCTCAATACAATCTTGAGGAATCTATGGGAATCACAAAAGAATCTTTAAGAATCTAAGCGAATCTTGATAAAATCTTGAAGAATCTAGGGGAATCTTCATAGAATCTAAGGGGATCTGGGAGAATCTACATAGAAACTTAGAGAATCTAGAGGAATCTCAACAGAATTAAGGAATCTATGGGAATCTTAAGAGAATCTTAGGAAATCTAGCAGAATCAGGCGCATCTTCGTAAAGTCTTTGAGAATCTATGTGATCTTTAATGGAATCTTGGAGAATCTAGGGGAATGTACTTAGATCTAATGGAATCTAGGGGAATATACATAATATCTAAAGGAATCTAGGGGAATCTACATAAAATCTATATATAATCTTAGAGAATCTAGAGGAATCTTTGTAGAATATTAGGAATCTAGAAGAATCTTTGTGGAATCTTGAGGAATCTTTCACGTTGGATGTGTTTTCCAAGGGAATCTTCATAGAATCTATGGAAATTTACGAGAATCTACATAGATTCTTGGAGAATCTAGAGGAAATTTGGGTTAATCTTTGAGAATCTAGGGGAAACTCGAGAGAATCTTAAAGAACCTATGGGAAATGATGTACCCATGGATTGTTTACATATTCAAATCAATCTAGGCCGTCCATTTGGGGGCCAATGAGGTGGCACAGCTATGGCCTTAGGATCTACATGGGGGTCATGCATGGGGCATGCACCATGCCTCTAGACCGTCGGATCAAGGGGGAAAGGCAAAATCACAGCCCTTGATTTTTTTAGAGAAGGTGCAAGGAAGGTCCCTAACGGTGCTTTTTGGTGTGGCCAATCTCGGCCCTTGGATCAAAAGGGGGAGGAGAAATCCTGGCCATTAAATTTTAAATTAAATTGCAATTTATTTATTAAAGGAGTTGAGGTGGCATCCTCATTAAATAAAAAAATAATGAGGTGGCACCAACATTTATGGAAGGAATTTCGAGGAAGCTTCTTTTTTGTAATTATCTTCAAAGGTTTTTTTTGTAATTATCTTCAAAGGCCCGTAACTTGCAGCAAAGGGGTCGGATGAAGGTGGGCCTACGCCATTGGATTCCTCTCGTTGAGAGCTTTCCAATGAGTAGTGCTTTGATATCGTTCCGCTGTAGTTGAAGCGAATACAATCTTAGAGATTCTAGAGGAATCTTTATAGAATCTTAAGAATCTAGAAGAACCTTTGTGGAATCTAGATGCTTGACATTATATATGGCCTTGGAAGCATAATTTGGAGCCTAAATAATGTTTTCAAAAACTTAGTTTTTCCAATGGAAAAAAATTCAAATGATGGAATAAAGATAGATAGAGAGATAGAGAGATTTTAACGTCCGCGGAAAATCAATCGGATTATAGGGCCCAATACAGAAGATGGGGCATAAGCCCGATCACACTAACGAAAAGATATAACAAAAACACAGAACACATGCACATGAGCTAAAGGTAGCCAAGCCATGGGTTCTGAGGCCGCTGGTCTCGAATGATAGCCGTGCATCCGTACACACTATTCCTAAGCGCCGTCTCGTCGTGGAGCCGAGAGAGATTCTCCTGAACCGAGTAATCGGGTGTCTTTCGGATGACTTTGAAGGACATAGAGCCTGCCTTGTGGGCTATTGAACCGCAATGGTAAATCGATCGAAAATGATAAAATATAATGCCAATGGCCCCAAAAAAAAAAAAAAAAAAAAAGAATATTTTTCACACCGGCATGGGTTTAGAGTTACCAAAAAAAACGTCTTCACCATGTAGATTGTACACTCTCCAAGAACTTTGAATAGAACTTCCATAATTGATCTTTTTCTGATCTTAAGTTCTTCAGTTCTTAAATGTACTAGATGCTTGATATTTCTTAATGCATGGAATCTATTGAAAAGAATGCTTTGAAATAATGTCAACCGACAACAACAACCTCGCTAATTTCTTGTATACAAAATAAATTACTCCATAAGATTTATTATCTTTAAGTGAGTTATCCCTTCTCCTTTTATTGTTTTCTTCTTTTTCTCTCTCCTTGTTTTTGCATGTTGGTCCTTTTTTCTTTCTGCCTTTATTGCAATTTTATTGCAAGAAACAAAAAAATATGCAGTTCTATATCTTTGCCCTTTAATATGGTTTCAAGGGTAGCATGGCTACCATGACCATCAATTACCAAGAAGTGTATTTCAGAAATAAACCAGCCAAGCACAAAACAGTTCATCAGTCATCCACGCAGATTTCTAATAGCTCATTATGGTATCTTAGAAGTTGCACTTTGGTCTGGCACTTGTTACTTTGATTGAGAATTATAGAAGGTATAGTGTCACATGGTTTATATCAGATGCTTCTTCACCTTTTATAGTTTTAAATCAGTCTAGTCAATAACTAAATAGAAAGCATACATGTCCCAGCCATTTGATGTAATTGAGACAACATGAAAGGTCCACAATTTGTAGACCAATTCAATATATTTCAATACAAGATTCTAAAACTTGTATACCAAATCCTACACTTGTCCATATTAGATTCAAAAAACCTGCATTAATAGCGTGGTTTCATCCAGTCTACTTATTTGGCTTTTCTATAATCAATCTGATGCCCTAGGTGGTTTCATCTAGTCTAATGATTTGGTTATCTCAGAATCACCCCATCCATTCAACAACCAATAATTAAAACAAAAAGTTAGCCCAACATTGTTTGATGATGTTTTCTAGAGAATAAGAAATCTTTATTACGTAAGAACAATAACGGAATAGGAAAGGAAGTTTTGTAATATCACTTATAGAAAAGAAAGAATGTTTGATCCCTTTCAACAGATGTTGTGTGTGTGTCGAATGACTTCGAATTGAGTTGAATAGAATTGGACGAAGGGAAACGTCATGGCAGCAATAAGACTGCTGGGATACATATTTTTTAGAAGATTAGTTATTAATGCACTTATACAAAAAAGGCAAATTTGTTCTCATCTTCATCTTCCATGCAAATGTCCATTTCCTATCCTTCTTCAATTAAGATTCCCTTCATTCCACTCCATCTACAAAGATGATTATATATATGTAATATTTTATTGCACTTGCAAAATTTAGTACCTTGAATCCATTCGACACGTGCTTGAATAATGCCCAACATCACCGGGCACACATCTCTAGTGTAGATTTTATTATGTCAATGAATTATGGACTTCCTGTTATACGGCTTCTTTTTATGTAGCTAGCAGTAGCAAAAGGAATGCATGCACTTTAGATTACTAAGACAAATCAATGTTGAGAGCCATCTCAAACTCAATTCCACACGCAAAATACTTAAATCTTTCTAGGCAGGACACAAAGATCAGTATTGCCATAGCACTCATGCTAGTAAAGATTCTCTTTTGGAAAGGGTAAAGAAAAGGACCGATGTAGATGTTGCTTGAAAAGACATCTTTAAGTAAACTAATCCCACATAGTGCAAAATCTTATACCATAAAACTAGCCCCCAAATTGTAGGTAAACAATGCAAATGGAGGTGGTTAATGAACAATTGACTTCATGCCACCACCCCATTTGTTTAATAGCACCCAAAAACTTTGCATGAAGAAAGGAAGGTATTAGGATGTGGTTGGTTCATACTTGCCCAAATATCTGCAAATCTCATATAAAATAGACCATGTGTTTGCTAGTATATTGAATATACACCAAGATTCATCTAGTTACAGTTTGAATCTTGCCATGAGCCTGATAACCCAAAACTCTATTCTAGAAAATATAAAGGTTCTGCTAAATCTAATGCATTATTTGCTGTAGCGTCAAGATTATTCTCAGATGTAGTATCAAGCGAGAAATATTACAACTATTCCTTTTTCCTACATCTTCTAAGAACTTGCGGATCAGGATGTGAGTGTCTTTTGAATGACTTGTTCATCCAAGATGACTCCATTTTCTTTGATATTACGATCGAATAACATTACATCTCGATTTCGATGTCGTTAATATCAATACCATACTATACTTGTATTGATATTTTTGTATTGATAGTATAGAGTAGTCATACTCTATACTATAGGGTTATCTTCCTGATGTAGGATTGCATGGTTAGGTATTGAAAGCCCTGATCTGAATACGAGACATGTGGTGTGAGATAGAAGCCACATGTCTATGTAGGCATGGTGGAAGCAATGGCCACACTGAGGAAGCATTCTCAACGATTTATTATCCTCAAATTCAGCCAAGAGATCTGGCATATCAAATTAAGGAGGAAAGAAAATCAATCCTATACTTAATATATTAAGGAAGCAAGAAGGAACTTATGCCATCCTCTTATATATCAATCATAAACCCTTCAAAGGAGAAAAACAAGAGAAAATATGTGGTGACTGTTGTAGTCCATGGTCCATCTCGCATGTTCTTACTTGGCTAATCGATATCATACGGACCTCCGAGGAAACTATTTTCAGCTGGTGTAACAGAGCATTACCCCTTACTGGATCTTATTAAGAAAGAGCGCCAACTGAGTTGGTCTTTACTGCCTAATTGCCTAATTAACACTAGACCTGTCCCATGATGGACCATTAAAGGGCATTTTGAAGGTTCACAAAAAAATCATATAAAATCAAGAACACAAAAACTAGCCAAACCCTTTATAGAAGTTCGTATATGGCAGTCATGCTTCACATAAAAAATACACAAAAATGTATCAGCTCCCATTCTTGCGAGTTATGCTCTAGCAAACCCAAGGGGGTCAAGTACCAAAAGCTTCATAACCATCATCCAATTAAATTGGGATTATGTCAACTCCAAAATCACGCCAACCTGCTATTGTCTTCTAGGGGGTTTTTGTTTTTTTTAATCTTTTTTTTTGGACTTCAAAAATAACATAAGGTTGCGATTCACGTGTGACTTTTCATATGCTGAATTGAAATATGCGTAAATGAAGAGCAAGTTGCTAACATAGATGAGACAAATATTGCTTGCTCAATAGATGATAATATTAGGTTTGATAATAACAAATTGCATTATTTATGGGGCAATTCCAGACTCAAATTATCGATACATGGCACAAATATCATACAAAAAATATCATATATTCCAATAAAACATTAAGGGATCAATCCATGTTTTTCCACGTATTTAACAAGGTGTGGTTCCATGTCACCGCTCTATCCAGCTCGGGTAATGAATCTAACACTTCACCCAATCGCCATCCCCATAGCCAAATTATGCATAATAGACACAAACTTCACCGTAAAAATCATCCATCCCCAAAGTTTTTGGATCGTAAGATGGTGGATTCGGGCCTGTGGTTTGATTGTAGAAGCATTTGAGAGCATCATCATCCACTATGATTATATCATCCTTATTCTCGATACCAAGTTCGCCCATCATGTTACTCAAGTGTTTGATGAAGATAGGCTTGCCCGTTGGATCCTTGGGATTAGTGAACTTCACACATTTGTTCTCGATCCCAAAGGGTCAACCAATTTCTACGATTTCCCCGCCTCCAAAGTATCCTTGATGTTCCTTAGTTCCATGGATGACCAAATACCAACTCGAAATAACCCTCAATGCCTCGCCTAGCATCTCCTTCAAGCGTCAGCTGATAGATCCACTTGGTGTTTGATTCTACCGGGTGTCCGATGAAACCGTTCTCTAGCCACTTTATTTTTCGAAAAGTCTTGCAAAGGACTCCGCTTAGGTCGAACACCACAACCTTCTTAGAAAACGCAATGGAAGCTGAAACATCAAACATGTATCCGGGTCAGCAAGATACGATAACACAAACAATACAAACGCCGCCAAGCGTGATTTGAAATAGTCATAACCAAATCGCTGGCCAAATTTGATTTAGTTTGACAACTAAAAATAATCAAAGCACGCCATGCCATTTAATTCAAAGGTAATACAAATTAAATCACGCTGGCGCTATTTCGCCGGGTAAGGCCATACCTATCATCTTCGGTTTACGCTGCATCCCAAGGCCATTCTCCCTCCGCCACCCTTAATCTTCGCTTTCTTTCGATCAAGTAGAATTGTTATTTTCTATTAGTTCCACAAGGCCCTTCACAACCCATATTATTTTACTATTGATTTGGCAAACCTGTGAATCACTAGAGCCGCCTTGCCTTCTCATTTTCGGTTTCCCCACAATTATTTCATTGTTAACCCGTGAATCTACTCTATTGTTGCTTGCATCACCCGCAATGTGGGCAAGGATATTCCCCTAAGTTCGCCGCCATCACAAAGATTTTGAGCAACCAGTTTAGCAGCTATTTGTTCATTACGCTTTCCTTATCGGGCTGCAGATTACTAGTTCCCCTCTCCGTGAGCAACGCCCACTTTCGAATTGGACAAGTCTACGAGACTTTTGATTGCTGATGATTTCAGGTTGCCATAAGGGCCTTTAGGAGACTTGGCAAGCACATGCATGAGGAATGGTTCAAGAAAGTCTTTGGCCTGCTCATCACTCACAAAGCAAAGACATCTTCTTGCACCCATAAGAGCCTCTCTGCAATATAACCTCCAACATGAAGCTCCAAGCAGTTTGTATCAATTGAGCAAATGCCTCGACGAGGTAAGCAGCCATAGACGGGAAATCCATTTTTATTTAAGGGCCCTTCTCCTTAGTTTGTAGCTCGTGACTTGATTTCCCCACTTAGAGGGGGGTCCCGATCCTCATCCTCTTCCTCGACTCATCCCTCGTTTCCGACCGATCCCGATCCGTATGAAAGAATATAGTTCTTAAGTCCGATCATCTAGAAGAAAACATTCCCATGCACCGCTATTGTCACCCTTGGCCTTAGCAATATCATATTCCTCGCCCTGACAAAGATGGATATCATAATAAAGATCACATGTGCCATCTTCCGTTACGCTTCACAGAACATTATCCTTAACATCATATATTAGGCATCCCTCCCTAATAACTTTGAGGCACTCCGCATCATGAGCAAAGCAGATAGTGCATGCAGATGTGACTCACCCGAAGGACAAACGATGACAATAGTGAAGGACCTCTCAGCTTGTCAATCCTATACACTGGTAAAGAAGCTACCGTAGTCCTTCCGTTCATGCCCATATCTCCTCTCCCACCCCCGGGCCCCAACACAAAGAGTGATATATTTTTAAGGCCGAAGTTGAATCCGCAAGAGACCTTTGTACCCAATGGAGACCGAATAATCGGATGCTGTCGCCTTCTCCAAAGAATCTTCTTCACAAGGGCCACTTTTCTTCTCAACTCAGCCAAGCACCTTTAGGGGGTAGAGTCTCCTTATGTTTTGTATTTTTAGCCTTCCAATTCTTTTAGGAAGTCCTTTGACCGTAATATACAAACTTGATGTCATCATTACCGACCTTGTATTTGTCCAAAGAATCCAATTTCGTGATAATGCCACATCCCCCGATAGCCTTTGTAACTCAAATTCTACAAATGACTTCATTGTAATGCATATCCTTTACATGATCAGCAAAGACTCAACGGCGGACATCCTATCCTTGGTGAAAGCACCCTTCTTGTATAAGACTTCCTTCTTTAAGCACCGGTCTAAAACCCAAATGGTCTCAAATACCGCTCTCTAGCCCCCGAAGTCTTTCTCATCTCTCACCACATTCAAGTCAAAGATGCTTACATCAACAGAGGCACTCCTACCCATAGTATCCCGCGCCTTCCCCTTGTGCATAAGCGCCCCTGCATTATTCCACTTGAGCCATACCGCCTCCTTACAAAACACAATCTTATACGAAGTCCGTTGGTCCCGACCTGCCGGATGAGCTTTCGTAAGGATCCGCAATGTCATCACCACCTTTTTCTTTGATTTTCTTGCGCCTTTCTTTCTCTCAGATAATTGTTCATGCGATGAAGTCCGCCCCAGCCAGCTTGAATGCCTCGGACTTTGACCCGCCCTCGTTCTGGTGGGCAATGGGCAGCCATATTCCACCCAATCGCTGACGGGCGTGGCGCAGCTTGTTCAACGTATGGACCGCAATAGTACGCATATTGAATCAAGATCATAGAATAGAAACACGCGATTTGAATAGAATTGATGAAGAGAAAAATCACGCCCGGGCGTGAAATGAATAAAGTTAATAATGCAATTCACGCCAAAGCTTTCAAATCAAACCAATTCAGCCAGCGCATTCAATCATTGAATTATTCCAGCGCAGTTTTCAAATCAATTGGTTGACTTGAAAACACGCCTGGCGAATTGATTGATTTCAAAAAACACCGGGCGGAATTGGTTTGATTTGAAAGCACGCCGGGCGGAATACAATTTATGAAACCAGGTTGATTACCTTTTGTATAGAAATGTCTTCCCATTTCATTCAAAGTTGCACTAATCTCACCAAATCAGCAGTGAAGTATTGGCATCCAAGATACGACACCTCCTATAATGCATAGTGATTGTAGAACACTTTTTGGCCTCGCTTGTTCTCGGGCTCGGCCGATGATGGCCTTTTGTGCCTCAACGGAATGTCGCCCGCGCCGATGATGACATATTTAATATCATCACTTGATAATAGCTCCTGACGCTCGGCCCACACAAAGCAGTTTGTTCGAGATCATATCCCAAGGTAGCACATCCGCCGGCATAGGCATTTGACCTCGATTACTAATCATGCTCAACAATCTCCATGGCATGTGCCGGATCATATCTCCTCGCTAACATAAATGGAGCTTGGTGAACGGATGAGGGACTTCACATGGATCGCAAAAGTTTCCTTAAGACCCAATGGATAATGGTCACCGCATTATTCAAATTTGTTCATGGCCTCTAGTCACGCTTTACTGGCCCCCGCTCATTCTCAAAAATGTAAGCCTCCATGCCTTCGGCTAACCGCAGTTGAACATTCTTCCCTAGATCTAGGACCCTTTTAGAAGCTTTCAAGTCAGCCTAATTCCCTAGCTTGTCGCAAAATAGTGACTTGGTGTCGGTTTAGTGAACATGCCTCTACGCATACCGTAACCCCTTGGCAAATAGATATTGGCGAATCGCTACATTGGTTGGCCAACCATACTTAAAACATGTCTCACCGCTCACATCCGCCTTCATGAACGATCCTTGTATGCGAGTTCTACAAAGGAGTAAGTCCGGAAAGCGCATCTTTCTTCTCGCTTCGCGGTAATCTCCAAGAGCAATTTGCGCGGGTGTCATCCTCTTCCTCACAAGAGATTAGGATCCCTTTGTTTGGCCATCTTGTTCCGCTTCCTTTTTCCTCGAGAAGAGAGTTAAGTCGAAGCTTGCCATTTGTCTTGGCAAGGTCAACGCACCACTCTAAGACCCTCGCCCATTTCCTCTTCGTGCGTGCAGGGTCGCTGGGTTGCTATAAGAATCGCCCCTTCATCATCTAAGGTGAGATCATATGGTACCGCATCCGGGTCGCCTGCCTCTTGCTTTCTTGGCGTGATTAGAACCCTAATTAGTAGGGGTTTTCTTCCTCTTGAGCACCGCAAATGAAGATGAGCACTTTTAGAGTACTTTTCGTAACAAGAGATCACGCTTTGCATTTAAACCTAAATTAGTACAAATCACGCTTTGGCGTGTGGTATCTCCACCATGCTATGCTAATTTGAAACTAAATTATTTTGCATCCACATTTTAAGCTACATACCCTTCATGAATCCATATTTCACACTATTTAACCTCATTGAACATTGCTATCTCCAACCTGCCTAACACCGCTATATTCTATATATAAAAAACAGAGCAAAATTATGTTCTACGGAACGGACAATCAGAGCATTAACTGATGTTAATACTTAAAATTCATGCAAAGCATAATAACTCAAACTCATGCAAAGCATATTAAGTGAAAGGAAATATCTCAAATTCATGCAAGCATAATACTCTCCACACAGTGTGTATTCTGTGGCAAATTAAATACCTTGAATAGGGTTCTCGGTATTCTCGTGGTATTCTCGATCAACGCCCTTCAAACTTGAGAAGAGCCGGTTTAGAGATTCCTCTTCCACCGCCTCCTCTCGCCTGGCCCTCCGACCTCGACATTCGCTTTTAGAAGACATCTCCGAGTCGCCTTAGTAACAGAGTCTCCGAAGGTCGCCGATACGCCGAAGCCGCCAAGAAATAGCTTTTTCTACCCTCAGACGAGAAATAGAGAAATTTGAATTTCAAGAAAACACAAAATGCAAGCTTCAAATATTCTTGACACATACAAATAATAATGACGAAGACCCGTCCGCCGACTTCTTTCATTAAGTTTTTAAAATCCCGCCAAATTTATCCCGCCTAAACGTAGTTAACCTAATCTTTCTTCTAATTCGAATTTTCCCGACCGCCAGAGTTTTCCATAGCTTTCAAATTTTCAAATCAGCTTCAGAGACTCAAATCAGCCTTCTCAAGAATGGCTACTGCACTCGGTACTCATCTCATTCCAATAGCTTGAACATTAATTTCCAATAGTAGGTGTCTCAATAGCAATTTTCTCGCAGGTCGAAGATGAATGTTTCATGTTAACTACAAATCAGAAAAAGGAAAGTAGGATTATGCAAGATCGACTCCATCGATCCGACCAAACCGCCATGGAATTCCGCCGATAAGTATGTCCGAAAGTTACAGTGATTAATCACCGGCGCTATGGATGAAGCTTTACCTCGCAGACACCGGTGGGGATACTGTTGGAGAAAGTGTTGGAACATTTGTTGCATGGCCAAGAAACCGCTTAAAAAGGTATGTAACATGTATTACATTGTAGAAATATAGAAGTAGACAAAATTTGTTGTATTCATTGGAAAAAGATTACAATTGTATATAATCTCGATAAACCGATAAACCGCACAAAAATCCTGACTATCGTTTTCAAGCCCACCATCGAGTAGCCGGGCTATCGATACTCCCCATTTCCATTGCAGGGCATAGTGAATTCTTCCGTAAAACCCCAAAGAAAAACACCAGTGCTCTAGCTCCACCACCCCCGCCGCCCCACCTCCACCTCCCCGCCCCTCCCCGCTTCCACCTCCCCGCCCATTGGTTGAACCTCCAATGCATCGATAGCTCCCCGGTAGTGGTTCCATTGGTTGAGCCATCTCCATTGCATCGTGATACCGCCTGTGGTAGTGGTTCGTGGTTGGGGCATCCGGCATAGAGGCTAACCACTAAGAAACGCAGCCTCATTTTGAATCTCGAAATGACGGATGCGAGATTCACTCTCGATCAATGCATGTACCGCATTCTCGGTGATTAGATAAGAGGGCGAGCCTCCGCGGCGATTGCAAGGGCCCCGTGAGCCCGATCTATCATTGCCCTCGCGCCGCCGCCATCATCATTACTTGATCCAAGTACTCCGTGGGTTGCAAGATCGGGTGCTCCACCGAACCGGTGCTCTACGCGTTCAACCGGACCGAGATTGAGCCGAAACCGAGCTGGGCTGCGGTGATTGCTGGCCCAAATGTAATTCCAATCCATCTTCGCCACCAACCGGTGATTAATGTAACCCGGCATCTATCAATAGGAAGTGAGCTTTAGTATCGCAATTCACCGGGCGTGTTATATTTCTTTATTTATAAACTTAGAAATTCAAGAGACACGCGGTTTTTAGCGTAAAAGTTGAAAGTAGGGATACAATTGTTTGCACGCCACCGCGGTAAACCGCTATATAGGAAAACTATACACGCCGGGCGCGCATTCAAGAGCAAGAGCCGCGGTAAATAATTGCCCGGCCTTTATCTATTTACTTATCTATCCGTATGTGTTTTTTTTTTCCTCCCTCACGAATGCACGCCGAGCGGTATTCATGTTGAAGGCTAAGATTACCCTAAAACACGCTTTAGCGCGAGTTTCAAATATTATCTTTCGATTTTTCTAATGCTTTCTACTACACATTCATAATAGAAACTTCAGATGCAATAGCATGATTAATTCAGAAGAGAAACTCAAGAATTTACTGAAACAAAAGAAGCGATGAAGTTTATAAAAACTATTCTCGGGTTTTCATAAACATCATCCCGCTTCCCTCTCCTCGAAAGCAAATGCAAAAGCTTGTCTTCTTGGATTAAACCTGCCATTGAGATGATACTTAAAACTAAATGAAAACTAACCTTGAGTTCTGAGGCTGGAAGGAGGATAGATGCTTGTGGTTTTAATTCCGAGGCTTTTCGATTCGCAGACCTTAGTCCTCTGCTTTTGGTTTTAATTCTGAGTCTCCGATGTCCTCTGCTACAGATGCTACAGAACAAAAGGCGGAGTCTTTTAGTAAGTTAGGAATTGCCGAAACCAAACATCTAACATTGATGAATATAAATCTGCTCACCAAGATTTCGGATCGCGGATCCAAACACGCCAGGTTTAACCGCAAATCGTATGAAGGAAGGAAGAAAATGTAGGAACTTTGAGAGCGTAAAATGGATTTATATAGGCACAATTAGAAATAAGTTAGCGTGAATAATTGATTGCTTGAATTAACACGCCAAGCATTTCTGGCCTTCCCGCATAATATGACATGTATATGGTATATATGGAGAATATTGCATTTCATGCAATAAATTCTCACCAAGATTTTATTCCATTCATTGCATTCAAAAAAAAGAATTTCAAATTTTATATAGGCTAAATTAAAAAATAATTTTAAAGGCAAAATTATCAAGGCTAAAAAAATGACTTGTTGAGTTGGGGAATTGTTTTAGGTCGATAGGAAAATTTCCTATACCGGGCCGTGGATTGATTTATAGTGTTCCCTAGACTTTGTTGACAAAATGCAGAGACAAAATTTTGGAGAAAACACTTTGGAGACAAAATGCTTGAGAAAAATGGGGCTTTTGATTTCATTCAAAATATTTTTATGTACGTAAAAAACTGCTTTGAAGAAAACTGCTTTGAAGAAAAAAAAGTTTGTGAAGAAAACTATTTGATTTCATTCAAAATTGATATGTACGATGCCAAGAATGGCTTTACAAAATGCCCGGCTTTACAAAATGCCCGGTTGGCTTTTTACAAGATGCACCGGATCTCGATCATTGATCTTCCACGCCCTGAACAAAGAAGAAAGAAAGGTGTTAGAAAAGAAAGAAAGGTGAAAAAAAAAAAAAAAAAATGACATGCAAACCTGCTCATCTCTCACCATTCTAAAAACGGGGTCAATTCTCGACCTTCCTCCTCATCCTCTTCCTCCCCCTCCTCCTCCTCTTCCTCCTCCCTCCTCTTCTTCGATTTCATTCTCTCAAGCTTCGTGGTCAAGCCAACCCTGAAGGCAGAGCGGTTTCATGCTCTTGGGAGGACATCTCCTCCTCTTCCTCCAACTCCTCCTCTTCCTCCTCTTCCTCCTCTTCGTAATCGAGGAATCGAGGAGCTCAATTCCTCCTCTTCAAAATCGCATCATCCTCTCAATCGAATCGAGGAGAATTGTGCAAGGAAATCGATGAGCCGGGGAAGAGAGGGGCTTTTCAACCCGACGCCTTTGACGAGACCTGGTTCTTCATGAAGCGCAGAGGCTAACGCCATGGCGGCGTAAAAAAAAAATTGGGACGTAATGGTCTTGAGAGCGTGAACCGGATTTATATAGGGTTAATTAGCTCTTAGCGTGAATAATTAATTGCCTCAAATAACACGCCAGCGCATTTAAATTCCCGCCAAATATATTATCTAGGGTATATTATTATGGATAATAAATTCTCACGCCTATTAGTTATATGTCTTTTTCAGAATCATATATCCAAATTTTCGATAATTAAAATTTGATATATTTATATAAATGTCATTTCCTTGTTGTTGCCATGAAAATTTTGTTTTAAATGATTTCGCTTTTACTTCCATTGTTATTATTATATTAAACCTATTTCCAAGGAATTTCTTGCTTTTTAAAAAATTTGATTTACCTCTACATATTCCATAAATGTACGTGATTTTTTTTTCTTATGGTGTAATAATTTTTTCTTACTCATTGACTAAAAAGGGTGCAATTTGCCTAGGTCAATGGTGCCCCTCCAACTCAAGATGGTGAAAAGAGCAATATCAATGAAAACCAACTCCTAGCAAGAATGTTGAAGAAAACAATTAGTCCTCTATAGTAGGGGTGCAATGGAGGAACAAGAAGGTGAGAATCATGCACAAGTGCAACAAGGAAATAGTAGGCCAAGGAGTCATTGTGCTAGCGGATCCCGGGTCAAGTCAAGCAATGATGAAAGGCTAGGGGAAGACAATATTGGTATTGCAATTTCGGCGTTGGAAGACAACCGAAAGGTAAAGGTTTGGGTGACAAGGAATGTTTTGGTTGTGTCAAGCAATTGAGGTTCCTTGCATCATGGCATGGCCTATAAGTAGTGTTCAATTTGTGGAGGATTATATTTTTCCGTGAGCCCCGAGGTTGTTGGGGACAATGATTGTCTTGATATTGATCCATTGGCGCTTGGAACTCTAAACCTAGGCAAAAGGGGAGAAGTATCGCCAGCCGACATTATCCTAGCAAAAGAGCCAAGTTGATTAGTGACACCAAACGTGAGACAATGGTGAAGGTTAGGGGCCTGATTGTTGTTGAGTGATTGTATGCAATTCTTCACAATAGAACAATTGGTGGAAGCAAGAGCCACTTTTCAAGAGTACACCGTTGATGAGAGGAGGACCTACATGTACACAATCTTCGAAAGCATGCACTTCAAGATGAAAGAAACCCAAACAAAAGATACCCTTTGCTAGGCAAATGGATATGTGCAAAAGCATGGCAGAGTATCCATGCAATTCCAACTTCTTCATGGCATAATTGGCAAAAAAAAAAAAAGAGGGGAACAGGATTGCTTTACATGGAAATAATGGTTTGTTGAGACCAACAGCTAGGACCCCGGGCTGCCAGGAGATATTTGAAAAATATATTGATTTCAATGCAGAGTCTATGCCACACAAAAAGCGTAAGGGATGAAAAGGGAAGAGCAGCTTGTTGAGAAAAGGTTGCCATCACATTGTACTCAAAAGAGTATTTTGAAGAAGTGAATTCCCTACTTCGAGAATTGGGAATTCTTCCAATATCCCAACCTAGCTTTAGTAGGTTATGGAAGAAGCATTTCAATCATGTCACCATAGCAACTTCAAACAACTTTGCAAAGTGCAATTTATGTGCTAAGTTGAAGGAGACTCTTGATAAGACCGCAAACCTAGTCAAAGGGCTAGGATAAGGGAGCATATGAAGGACCATATGACTGACCAACTATCATGTAGATCATGTTATTGGATGTGGAGGACTTTATCTCGCATTGGAACCCAATAACTATTTATGTATTATACATGACAAGATGGACCAGCAAAAAGACTTGTCTTCCACAATTCAAGTACATACCAAAGTCATGTGGAAGATCATACCCTTTACGATCTCAATGATCAAGCAATCTTGCATGGGCGTAATCAAACCTACTATGGCCATTTTAGTTTGGAGTTGTGGAGTGATGGTCCAGATTTTCATATTGGGAGTATCATGAGGTGTTTGAGAAACTATGAAAATGGATACAATGGTCACCTCCAGACCTTACATACCTAGCCAGCACTACATAGAGCATTGTTAGATGGAAACCCTAACAATATTGAAAAGTTCAAAGAAGGCAAGGTTTAGGAAGCATGGGTCTAATGAACATGTTGGAGCTTCAACTTCATCGCATAAACCTCAAGATCTACCCAAAAGGTTTCTCTTGCAACTTGATAATTGTGCCGCCAAAATAAGAACAGGTGGATGTTTTCTTTCCTATCCTACTTAATGTAAATGGGGGATATTTGAAAGAGTTAATTTAGGGTTTCTATGCCCGGCATACCCATGAGGATGTGGATGCATTATTTGGCAAATATAGTTGTATACCGGGCAAAGAAAAAAAGGACCAACTTTCCTAGGCTAATGGAAATCTTGCATGAATGCACTACTCCAAACCCTATAGCTTCTCTCATAGAAGAAGTGCCCGATTGGAAGAGCTTTGTGGATGGTTATACATTGATCTTGAAGGTCATTCCGTGCCTCCAAGCAGTTCACTTTTGGGTGAGAGATGGGATTCCAATCTTCCAATGGAAGATGAGACCTTCAGAGGATGAGTGGAGAGGAGGGGAGGAAATATGGCGAGAGATGAGAATGGCAAGCCTATGATACCTCTAGGTCAACCAAAAGCTTTAAAACCCATCAAGAAGTGAAGCAATTGGGATTGACTAAGGAAGGAATCCAAGACTATATAAAGCATTGGCAAACCAATCCGTGATGACACCAACCGCCCTTGGTGGCTTACATGAAAGAAGGTGATTAACCCGTTGGGGAGATAGACACATCCTCATATGAATTGAAAGAAGGGTGGTTGCCTAAAACTAGGTGGAAGACCTTAGCAGTGTGCCGAGGATTTTGATGACACCGTAAGTAGCATTCGCAAAGCAATATGCTCCTCCTCCTTCCGACAAACACTATGTTGGTCCTAAGAACAATAGGCCAAAGTTTCTAGGCATGGATGCTTATGAACCTTCCACCGACTTGGAATGCCACCAATTTGTGGTAGTAAAGCCAAAGAGATTTAGATACATATCCAAAGGTGGTTGGGGTTCACTATCTCTCGATATTTGCAAAGAAGAAGGTAATATTAACTTCAACCATGTGCGGGTGGAATGGTGGTGTCCAAAGGCATCGCTTGACCAACGATCGGATAAAGAAAGGTACTCGATTGTTGGACAAAGAAATGGAGGAGAAACCGAAAGTGATCCCGATCTTTGGCTAGACTATGAAAGTGTTTTGTACTCATGGACTCCAAACACTATTCCAGCTAGAAATGCTAGAATTACAATACCTCGTGATGTCGAAGAAGGCTATGATATCATTGGGGTGCTTGAAGAAAGTTGAATAACTATGTAAATTTTTGTTATCACGCTTTTATGATATGGTGCTATATTGTGAAATATTGACTATTTTGTAAATAACATGATATTACGCTTTCATAATTTTGAGGTGAAATGTGTGAATTTGAATATGCTACTAAAAACATGCAATATGAAATTTGTCCCAAAATTAAGACATAAACCCAATTTAATTGAATGATGGTTTCATGTTCACACAAAGTAAAACTGTCTGGACGAAAAGTTTTTTTTGATTTTTTTGGTTATAATGTTATTTTTCTACACGAGATATAGAGCAAGGCACAAAAGACCACATCTCAATTCAAACTCTGTGAAGGAAGATAGAGCAATTCAAACATGACAGGGTCAAAACTGTCCTCTGCCTTCTGAGAACCAATACTGGTCCCCAGAAAGCAGTTGTGATATAAAAACAACAACTTTCAGAAGGAGATCAATTTTGAGTCCATATTTGGCATATAAGTAATTCACGAGGTCCTCCATCCTATAAAAATATTTGTTGACTTTGAATTTGATGTTTTGACTTTTACTTCTATTTTCAATTTTAGGGAATTTATACAAATGAATAGTATTGCTACATATGATTCTAGGTTGTCCTCCAAAAAATCACATTATGAAAGTTTATAAGGATATGAAACCAATGCAAAAATAAGCTCGTGGAAAGAGCAAAAGACATGGTAAAAAAAAAAAATCAAAAACAATATCTCAGACATTCGCCCATTATCGGGTCCATAGTTCATTCAAAAATTGATAATATCCTTATGTTAGTCCATTTCAAGTTGAGTTTTGGAACACGAGTAGCTCTTGGACCACTTTGTTCACAAAAAATATTTGTTGTTCATTATCTTAAGGATTGTACTAGAATAGATAGCATCAATTATATTATATCTTCCATGTTTGTTATAGATTTGTGCCCTAAGGTGTGACTTTACAAAATCACATCCTCAAAATATCTCATGTCAAGAAACCAATGCAAAAAGAACCAAGGAAAAATATGAAAATTTTTTACTATAAAAAATCAAGATAGATTGCTATCTCGCAGGGCCTAGTTGCATCCATCATTGGTCCAGATGACTGAAAGTTTAAAAATTATTAATGGTGCCACCTTATTCAATTTTGATCTCAACTTTCACATATAGTTTACTTGTATGATTCTCTATAGGACAAAATTAATTGATTAGGTCAGCTTGTATAGTTTAAGGGTAAGGTTGAAGCACAAACAATTGAGAATTTATAGGGTATTTATGACAAATTGAACTTACATGGATTTTCACTTACACCTTTCAAAAATCATGTGATCGAAGCTAAAAAGCCATAGTATCATTCTATGGAGAAAAATGGATAAGGCTATTGAGAGATATATGCTCTATACAATTGGTCTCGTGGACCATAAATGGTGATGGGGGCTTATATAAATTAAAATCTTAGAAATAACATGTTACTTTAATATGCAACTAGAGATTTCTATTGTCAAGAAAGGTTTGCATCCATAAAAAATATAATATACATGAAAGATAACTTACATGTAATGTTATTCTACTTGGATAACAATGCTTTATAGCAGTAACACAGATATGAAGTTTATGCTAGTAAAAAGTAAGCAGATTTCATGGTATTTTTTTCAATAAGACCATACAACCTATATAAGAGATCTCTATATATGTCATTTATCACATTTTGAACCATTTTAAAGGCATATTTGGGGAAAAGTAGTGTCTCTTTCTATGAACCAAAGAAGCATATATGAAATGTTATGTGGTCTATTTATATATTGTCATGGCTAAACTTCACAACATCCACTTGAATTCATCAATAAACATCATTTGCTTAATCATTGTGGAGTTTTGGACCTATAATTATGGATTTGACCCAACTTTTTATGCTCTAATGTGTTAATCTGGCTGTTGTACAACATGTTTGAATTCCAAAAAGTGCATGGTTACACCCTAGTTACACTATATGTAAGTTGATAAAAGTTATGTTCTATGTAGATATAAATAGAACGCATCATTTATTGCCCACATGGCATTATGGATGGTTGTTATTGGAGATTTTAACATATACTTTTGTCCAGAATTCTGTATAGTAGATTCTTTTAGTAAATATTAAGGTTAACATGACTTATTTAAACTCCAAAAAATCATCAAACTATAGCTCGTATAGTTAGCAACTCATGGCCACAAGAATTAAATCAAAACTTGTTATAATGAGAGAGTAACAATTCTTAAACCTCAAGCAGCTTTTTTGACCAAAATAGGGTTTGGCGGCTTCCACCGATTTCAAATGATAGCAAGAAAATATGGGAACATAAAACTCAATGTATTCTATGATAAACAGGCAAATACCTCCAACTTTAGCAAGGTTTAGGTCACTTTATGCTAGAAATATCGAAGAAGGCAGATCTGGACTGGTGCAGAAACTGCCAAATTCTCCAATGTTTGAGCAATCACCACAAGGTATAGGTGACCCCATTGGTTTTGAAATTCTCAGATATCATTAAGAAATAAGTGAAGACTCAAATGATGGTGGTATATTATAAAATTGAAATTTCTTTTCGAGTTACGGGGTTTAAGTGGCAGAGGTCATGTGGGCGCCCGGGTCCATGGATCGTGAATGGTCCCGTGGACAGGTCTAGTGTTAAGATCTCCAACATTCAATTCCATATACCTTAGTTGCATTCTTGAAGATGAAGATAAGGATCTTTCAATCCATTTAAACGATAAAGAATAGAATAGAATAGAATAGAGTTTTTAACGTCCACGAAGACCAAGAGGCTTTTTGCAAAGATGCATATCGAAGGCAATCGAACAAACAAGAGCTAGAAAGAAGATAAAGATGGACCAGATGATGGAGACATGATCTAAAATGGAAGCAATTACATGGCAAGTGAGATATGCATATACAAACTTAGCACAAAATTTTTTGGTACAATACCTTCCTATCGATAAACATTAGATTAACAAAAAGTTTCCTTTTGCTTCAATTTTAAATAACTTAAAAGATTCAAAAGGCAACAATAGAAGAAGTACATAGATGCTTGAATTCACAAGCTCAAAGGACCTTTTAAGAGACTTAGCTATGGCAGATGCGCATCCGCTATCTGACATGAAAAGAAGGGTTAACATCTCTACATGCATGCATCCAAACGAGCACGGTTAAAGCTTACGGACTATCATTTCTATATGCATGCATCCAAGCGAGCATCCAAGTGAATTGCCGCTCACTGGTTTATAAGGTAAGGTTATCGATCTGGCCGAGGCTGATAACAAAAAATGCGTGACCCCGAGGCTGAGATTAAAACTGATAACCACCTTATCGGGCTGATAACTAATTATCTCCTAGTACTGATAACTAGTTATCACTTCGAGGAGTGATAACTTAATTATCATACTCTCCCTTTACACTAGAGAGTCCGATAAGAGGGTTTGTAAGGCTTTATAGAGGGATGTCCTCCCGTTCCCGTATTGCATTTGAGCGCTCATTAAAGCTTCTTTGTCAAATATGCACTTTCAACCCTCCCAGCCCAAAGAGGACATAAGGGTGCATCCCCATTATACGTAAAACCGAAGTTTGCCATGTCATCGAATCGAGTTCCTACAACTGCTAGGGTGCATACCATTCCCATAATCAAGTTGAGCTTCTATTTTCTTGGCTGATTGCATTGAGCCACAGTGGACAAACCGCACCGGGCTAGAAGACAAACCCAGTTGCTAGAGGACAAATCCAAATTTGTTAGAAGACAAAACCCAAGGCCCCGACTTGGGCAATTCGAAGTCCTTAAGGACTTCAAGAAAGGGAAGGTGCCCCGACTCGCCGTAACTCCTCCCGTGCCTTAAAGGTAATGGGAATGCTTTTTTCCCCGGGCGGGTTTTGCCATGTGGCAAAGTCACCGATAATCTGGTAATGGGGATGCACCCTAAGGCCTTTTTAGTAGAGACGGTCCAAAGGTGACATCTCTCTTCGTGAGCCTTTCGCAAGATAAAGATGTTAAGTATTTCCACAAAGAGAAGATGGAGGAGCCGCTTCCTCCCCCGCGTGCAAGAGCCAGCTGAGCAGCATACCATGCCATCTTTCTCCACGGAGGCGCAGCCGATGGCCCTCAATTATGGAGAGCGATTAACCGTATGCAGCCCCAGCCTCTTTGCTTCCTTTCCCACCTTCCATTGGGTCTTCCCCAACAAGATCTCTCTGCAGCTGGTCCACCTCGCTGAGATGGAGCGTGAGCTGGTTCGACGCATCGCCACAAAGTTAGTACATATATTTAGTTTTACTTTTAGGATGCTCGAGAGGTTAAAAGAAAGTCCAAGCATTCAGCTTTTTGCCTCTCAAGGGCCTCTAATTGTAATTAGGTCAAGGATTCTGTGAGTTTCGAGCTTTTCAGCAGAGTGCCCAAGTCTCTCGATTCTTTCTACATGTGACCAATTCTCGCCATCGACCAATTTGATTAAAAAAAGAGGCATGCCACTGCTCATATACATGCCATGCCATGCCACCTCTGTCTGATTTACAATACACCCCATGTTCTTATATCTTGCTTAAAATGATGATTCTTATATGTTGCTTAAAATTATTCTTATACGATGATTCTTATTTGTTCTCAAGATGATTTCTTAATTCTTATATGTGCATTATGGTTATTCCAGACAAGAGCCGGAACTTGGAGACTATCTCTGACTAGGCCTCGTGAGCTATGTTTTGGAACCGGTTGATGCCGAGATACTACGCCTAGGGGTAGAGCGTAGAGGGTTGTGTTGGTCGGGATGAGCCGGGGGACGTGCCACCCGCAAGCCTTGCCGTTGTTGTCGCAAAGGCCGGGAGCATTTTTGGGATGAGTTTTGATGGCTGCCTCTTGCTCACAAGCTTGAAGGCATGGATTTTGGTACGTACCTTCCAAGCAAGTTCGGGGAGCAGCTTGGACTATCAAAGGACCAAACGGACACAGTATATTCTGAGCAGCAGAACTCCTCAGTTCTTGGGACATGGCACCCATGACCGCAAAGGTTCCCCTCAACCTTGCTCTTCGAAGCCGCCATGTTCTCACGCCCATGAACATGGACGCCTCTTTGGCGCCAATATGTCGGTGCTAAGATTGACGGGCATTGATTAAGTTGCATGAGGAGCTTGATGATGTTGTGGAGTTTCTAGATTCTAAGCTCAAGATTGACATCCATCAGTCCTCTGAATAGGAAAATTAAGGGAGGGTGCCCACCTATGGCACACTTATGAGAAAACTAGCAATTGTACAGCCCTCCAAGTAATCAAATTCCCTGATTTTTATACCTTTAGAAAGTTCAAGAGTCAAGCAACAACTTGATACAAAAGAAAATCAGAAAAAAAAATTCATAAAAGCAAGAAATTTTACCTCAAACTATAAGGGTAATTGACCCCAAATGGAACAGGGGTGCCCCATATGGCTCAATGTAGCGTGGCACTACTTTAACACCATATTGGCACACTTGAAGACCTTCGTGGCACACCACCTAGTAAGTTTTGGCACTCGCCATGACCTCAAATGCTCCCCCTAGAAGAACTTTCACGGCCACCTTGTGCACGCGTTGGTGGCTCGCACCCAAAACCCGATATGAACAGATCTAGACTTGAATGGCAAGTACAAATCACTAATTTATGAGCAGGGGCAGAGGGAATTGAACCCTCTTTGCACATTAATTTGGCTGGACCACCAAACCCCTGCCTGCACCAAACCATGCACACACAATCAGCAACAATTTGGCCTGGAATGATAGTGGTAGCTCTTGCTGCCACCATCACTCCAGTCCAAGGAAACAATTAACTAAATTGTTAAATTACCTGCAAGAACTAAATCCTCCCAAAACAAAGGAACACATCAGCCACAACCAAATTAAAAGCACTTTAACATGCAAGCACCTGCACTAACAAACTCTATCAAGCCAGCACAAAAAACTTAAAATAGAAGTTACTTAAACAAACTACTTTACAACCATGAGAACTATCCCAAATCTCATAATCCACATAATGTTTGGAAGCAATAATATACGCTTCTACATAAAACAAGAAGAGAGTTAGGCGCATCAATATATGATAACACTTCCAAAAACACCGCGACTTGTGTAACGGGCCCATGGTAGACCGCCGAGTATTCGAACCTTTGAATGTGCCTCAGGGGGCGCCCCGAGACACCGCATAAAATGGGTAGAAGCGACTACTCATATAAATGTCTAGACGGTTTTGCCCAGTTGGTTAAGGGCATGTCGGTTAGGAACGTCACAGTTGGTATCAGAGCAGGTCTCGAATTCGAGTCTCCATGGGTGCCTACATGCATGGGTAATTTGCAAAGACTTAGTAATCATTGTGACATGGTATGACATAGATGCTCGAGGATGAGCATAGTTCTAGTGGGAGAGACTGTAATGGGCCCATGGTAGACCGCCGAGTATTCGATCCTTGAATTGCCCTGTATGCCCCAGGAGACACCGCATAAATGGGTAGAAGCGACTACTCATAAACGCCTAGACGTTTTTTGCCCTGTTGGTTAAGGGCATGTCGGTTAGGAATGTTACATTTATTGTGACATGGTATGACATAGACATGGTATAGCCTTGGATGCTCGAGGATGAGCATAGTTCTAGTGTGAGAGACCAGAATCGGCCCATGGTAGACCGCCGAGTATTCGAACCTTGAATGTGCCTGTGGGGCGTTCCCAAGACACCGCATAAATGGGTAGAAGCGACTACTCATATAAACGCCTCTAGACGGGTTTTGCCCAGTTGGTTAAGGGCATGTCGGTTAGGAACGTTACAACTTGCAAGTTGGAGCAAAATGGGAGCAATCTGCACCGCCATATCAAAATGTTAACATTGTTCATTGCCTTAAAACAAAATAGGCACTTGAACCAATGTTTCAGCTTACATTCCAAGACTTTTTAAATGCTCCTCTGCCTCTGCCCTATAAACGTCATCAAGACATTTTAGTTTCTTCAATTAAACTCGGGACCGAGCTGCTAGCATGTTCTTCCAAGTTTATACCATGGCACACATTCATATCAATATTTCTTCCATGGAACCCATCAGGTTCAGTCCAGTAGTCTTCATCCCTTTCTTTCCAAATGTCCTTCTCTCCAACAGTCCTCAATTTATGTGCACATCTCTCATCCCAAGAACACTCATGTGTGTCTTCCAAGCTACAAGGAAGACATGTATCAGAATCAGAATATGGATTTTGGCTGTCCTCCATGTGGTGTCCCAAAAAGGCATGATCAGACATCTTGCACATGTTCTTCAACTTGTGCATCATATGCACAGCCCCGAGCACATGTTCTTGTTCTTGTTCTCGCATCCTTCTCCAATCCTTTGATCAGCCTTAGCGACCTTTTAGCAAATGCCCCTTTGAATAGCATCCAATTCCTTTTCCCGCTTCCTAGTTTCCTGCAATCTCTTTCTCTCATCAATTCTCTCCTGCCTTAACCTGGCAGCTTCCTTCTTTAATCTCTCTTGCTCTATCCTAGCAGCCACCATTTCATCTGAAGTTACAAAAAGCCTCCCCACAAGTGCATCAGGTAATTTAGACCTCCTAGCTATTGGCAGCCCGCCTACATGCACAACAGGGACTTGTTGCATAGAGGCAACAATAGGAACAACATTATTATGGACATCATTATTGACCTGTTCAACATTTACAACATTATGAACATTAACAGTTTCTGCTGCAGCAATTGGACCATTGTCCATCATATCAGCAATCTGATTCCTCTTCAGAGTCAGCCACAACACCTACATTATCAGCACATGGATCCGGAAGCACTGCCTTGTCATTGAAAGGCCATATCCCTGTTTTAGCAAACTCTGCAGCAATGTTAGACCGAGACAAAGCTGTCACAATTGCCTTGGATACATTGGCAGCCAAATCCTCTTTGGAAGGCTCATGAAGCCTGTTTTTATGCATGTATCTACCCCTCAAGTCTTTAAATGCAATTTTGAAGGGCCCAAAGCATGCTACATCAAGTTGTTGCAGCCTATGACTTGTATGTGGAGGAAGAAGCAAAATGTGCAAGCCAATTTGCCTTGCATGCTGAATTGCACTCAAAGTAATCCGAACCGCGGACCATCACACACAAGTAGGTGTGGCCTATCAACACTAATGTCACCAGGGACATTATTCCTGAAATGTTCTAGCCAAGCATCAAACAAAGAATTTGTTATCCAAGCCTTTTTCTGAAATGACATTGCTGCACCAGGCTCACATCCAGCCATCAAGTCTCTATCTTTAAGTTTATTGCCTTTAAAAACATATAAACCAGGCATTCTGTAACCAGCGGCACTTACACATGATAAAACAGTAAGCCATTCCCTATTTTTGGGTATAGTCATATGGGCATTTCTGATACCTCTTTTTGTCAAAATTCTCATACCAGACCTGTGTCCAGCCTGCACTCCACTTTCATCACAATTCCAAATGGTAGAGGCCTGAAAGTTGAATTCAGTGTACAAGGCTTTGAGAGTAGAGTAAAACTCATCCAAGTTAGTAGAATTCATGGCTTTTACTCTTTGTACCTCCACACACTCAACAGACCTCAAACTAAGTTCAGGGTGTCTGCCTTTGAAGCCTCTCCACCACTTCTTCCCGCAGCAGGACCATCTTTAAAACAAGTTTGTCTATGCAAAGCCATATCACCAACCCTCTCAACAAGTCAAGTGTTATCCCTCTACCCTCACTAGCCATTTGTCGGGCACCAACAAGAATTTCCTCTTCTTCCTTTGTAAGCCCCTTGGGGTTTGCTCCAAACTTCACTTCTGTTTGCCCATTAACCCACCTCCTAAGAGTGGTCAGAGGTATACCATAATGTGAAGAAGCTTTTCTAAGGCTAAGGAGACCATCATCTACACTTTCTATGGCCTCATTTAGCTGATCCATGGTCCAAGAACCTCTAGCCATGGATCTAATTCGTTTCCCTCCCAAGGATGTATTTCCTGAGTGGGTGTGCAGAATGGGACCCTTCCCCTTACCAGTATCTATAGCTCTTGAACCTTTAGGAGCAGGAGGAGTTGGTTTAGCAGGAGATGGTGGAGCAGAGATCACTCTTCCTCTCAATTTCATAGTGGAACAGATGAATAGCAACAACAAGCTAATAGATTGAATCCAAATTGACAATGAAGAACAAACAACAGGAGGTGGCAATGATCTTATCCTCTTATCTCTTTTATAAGCTGCACGAAACAGAAAAGAGGAAAGGCAACTTGGATGAAGATACCAATTGGATGGCTGGATTCGTATCCAGCTTGTTGATCCTTTGTTGAGCGCCAAAAGCAATGGGCAATATGAAGACATGTAGGCAATCTGCATGGAAGTGGAGGGAACTTTTAAGAAAATTCAAGCAATGGAGGGAGTCCATATAATTTGCGAAAGGGATTACCTTTGGCGCCAAAATAGAATGCACGATTTGGAACCCGCACCATTGGGCTATATTTGATTAGCCCTTGCATCTATAAAACAATGGCGTCAAAACACCTTAATCTGGAAAGTACCAGGTCTTAGATGCATGCATGAATCATGCAAAAGGGAAAAAGGGAACTCGATCTTAACCTGGAAAATAAGTTTGGCTTCAAAACTGCCTGAAATCTCCTAGAAACTTGCCAATCTCGAGGTCAAAAGGTGTGCCAAATTGGGTCCTTCGTTCAACCATTCGAAAGTACTTGCATGGTTACATACGGTCACATTGCAAATTGAAGCGGTCGGGAGAACCTAATCAAGCAGAGTGTGTGCCGGTGTAAAAAGCCCTAAACCTTGGGCGTGAAGGAAGAAGCCACGGTCGATTCTAATCTGAGCCGTTATGGTTCCCAGATGAGCCAAAAAGCCTTCCACGTAAGCCGCCATGGTTGCCAACTGGCATCAACGGAGGGTACCTGAACCGATGAAGGGCACCCTCCCTTATCTCCCTGTTTGTTTGTTTTAGCTCCCTTTATTACTGAATAAAAAATTCGACATTATTCTTGCTCAAAAAGTTGGCGCAGTCTTATTTGTTTTCGTTGTCTTGAACGAAGTAGATTTAATTTCTTATCTTTTAAAGATAGATTGTATTTTGCAGGGCATTTCTTCTTTTAAAGATAGATAGATAAGTAGTATTTTTCACGGCATGCCATGCCACACCTATCTGCATAGCGTTGGGATCTAGTAGCTCCAATTGCTTGCGGTGCAAGGAAAGTTTCTAGCCAATGGACAGGTTTTATGATAACAGAAGGAAATCTGCTCTTGAATAACATGTGGTTTCGGTGGACAGATTGTTATATATACTCACAAAGAAGCTAGAATCGTGTGCTTGATATATACTTATAAAGAAATAATTGCTATAGGCAAGATACCTTAAGAATATTTCCTTATATTCCTTCCTATCTAAGTGACACATCTCTAAGCCTGTCCGGGGGAAAAAATCTAGAAAATAAAAGATTGAAAATACCCAGGGCGATAAATTTCCAGCCCTGCTTGCTTCCGTCGCACTACCAGAGATGGGTTACAGGAGATGGTTTGCCTGGCAGAGAAGTCGGATCTGAGAAGCTACAGCGATGGCCGAAGAAGAGATGCAACAGTTTCACTAGACATAAAACACTCGTAGGTTTTCTTTCTCCTTCTACTAGGGCCATGGCACTAGGTATGAATAATGCAGTTATTCTTGTGCATTCATTCAGCTCTATTTTAGCAGGAATAATCATCTCCATGAGCATAGATTTGGTGAGTCTAAAGCTGCAGCCAAGGACAAGTTCTGAGCCTCTGTTGATTGATTCGTTGTTCTGCCAAATCAAATTGTTGAATGAAATGAGTTTGATGTTGTCTTGAAATCCGTCAACATAACATCCATATCATTTGTCCAATCCAAATCAGGTTATGGACCCCTTCTTTTATGGCGACCGGTTTAATAGTAGCTACAGATGTCTGATTCCCCGCCGTATGGTTCCTCGATTTTCATTTGTTTGTTGTACCCTTCAAATTTTTCTGGTCCTAAGGCTAATGATTTCTCTCTTCTTAAGGTTGAGATTTAAATATAGATGCAAGTTCCTTGCTTCGTGAAAACTTTGAGCTTGCAAATATCAGGGTTTTTTAAAGAAAAATCTTGCTTCATATGTGATCTTTAGGAAAGTACACTTGCAAAAATAACTTTCAACCAAGATTCTTGTGTATTTGATCTTGAGAAATGTCTTTGGTGCGTGTTTCATCTCTCGGATGGTCAGGCTTTAATTGAACTCATGGAAGATAGTGGCATATAACCTTTGTTTTTATGATGACGTAAGAATAAGCTTTCGCCTTATTTAGTAAATTTATGGAGAGATTAAAATAGCTAGATCGGTTTTTCCACAGAGGAATCAAGAAAAACGGATCCTAGCACAAGAAGCCCAACAATAAATTAAGTCCTATTTTTTATGCTTCAAATGATAGGAAAGTAAAGAAACAGTAATGTAGATACTCACCTGCAGTGGGCATAAATCTTCTGCTCCTTGAGGCCTCAATAAAAGCAATGTGGGTGCTAGAGAGAGCGCCAAAACAAGGGCTAGCCAAGAGCTGATGTCCTGATCAAGGATGTGATGGAAGGTCTTTGAATTTGTATATTTTCCCTCGCTTTGAAATGAAAATTAGGAAGGCAACAATGATCCGGCCAAGGCCATAGCTATGAGTGTCGAACGGTTCAAACAACAGCTCATTAACTAAGAGGTAACAGTAGAGCTCGAATATTCCGATGGAATGGGCGTCATAAAGCTCCGGTTGCGTCATGCATGTTCAATTTTGTTAATGTTAAAAAAGAGTAAGAAAGAGGAAATTGATGATCTCATTGTGGTGGTTAGAGTTCAGACCCTTACAATGGGGTGTACTCCATCATGTACCTTTTACTGCAATAAATCCAATTGTTTTCTCCCTCACACCTGCACATTGAAATAATATGTTCATTCATGCAGTTTTCAATAGCTTAGTTTCATAACCAGCTCCACATAGAGAGACTTCCTTGATGCCTCCTAGTAATGTAAGTGACATTGGAAATTCAAGGCTAGTAGCAAGCTCCACATAGTAGTGTGGTAATAGTGAGAGCAGGTGTGGGAATGATGCCTGGATTATATTGTTTCATGGGGAGACAAAGATATCTATAATTCGAGTGTGTTTCACAAGTCTGGAAAGGCTAACTTTACATTGTCACTTTTTAATCATGCATTACTTTTTCTAGAACACAAGGTGATAATATCCATGTCTAAACCATGTATGTTTCTAAACATATTGACAAGACCGATGAAGAGAAATGTTCGCGGCGGCCTTGGCCGCCGCGATAAATTTCTTGTACTTATAAAGAAACTAGAATGTGTGCTTGCATCGGCATTAGTCGTGTGAATGCATGAAATAGATAGATGCAATAGTTAATAGAATGGACACAATGGAGTGCGATGGGGATGGGGATAAAATGAAAGAAGTGGGTGTCGGGCATGGGCATTGTGTAAACTATAGTATGCGTGTTTGGCATCGGCATTAGTCGTGAATGCACGAAATAGGTAAATGCAATGCTTAATAGAATGGAACGAGTGGACTACGATGGTAATGGGGATAAAATGAAAGAGATGTCGGGCATGGGCATTGTGTAAACTATAGTATGTGTGTGTGGAATGGGGAGTGGAAGATTTGGGTGGCACATTGCATATGTGTATTCATATGGGTGAATATGCGGGATGATTGGGTGTGGAAGCACATGTTGCATTGTTGCATGATTTTGTGTGTTCTAAACTATTTGGGTTATGGGGGAAAATGGACTTGAAAAACTAATCAAATCATGATATACACAATGGGATAAAATTGTGCAATGTGATTATAGTACAAGGTAATGTTGTGGAACATGTTAAACAATAGGAAACATATGGTCAATCAAGGTGAAATGATCAGACAATGTAATACCTTTGTGTGACTAAGTGTAGAGGTATGCATCCATGGCAAATGATATCAAATTTGACAACCCTCTCTAGTGGGTGTAATTAATAATTTTTTAAATACTATCATATCCATGCCAATTCCAGTGGCTACGACATGGCCAACATATAAAATATTTAATTTTACAAATAATTCTATGCTTTCCGCTCAACCCCATTATGGATTTGGCAGGTTATGCCAATCTCGTCTTCATGGTCTTTATGGTCATAAGGTGTTTTGTTCAATTTAAGAGGGGGTTGGGGGTATCTTATGATTATTGATGCGAACCTAGTATATGTTTGTGAGTTTGTTTGTTTGCTTGAGGAGACTAAGTATATGTTGCACAGTTATGTTTTATACGAACGGTCTCTATAGAAGGATAGGTAGATAGCAAGCAGAGACAATTACTAACTTCCTTCAATGGGCCAAGGTAAAAGGCATAGATGTTGTGTAGTGGATATGAAATGACATCACGAATGACATCATGACAAATAACATTCAAACGGCCTTATCATAGAACATACAGATCATATTTAAAAGGCAAAGAAGTAAATTCCGAGAACCCATGCACCTTGCCTTCAGTTTTTCAGTTTTTTGATATCTCCTAGTGTAGGGGCGTATTCGTCCCCCTGTTGTTCGCTATATATCCCTCAGAGTGAATCTATGTATATCCCGAATAAAGCCTGGGATAGAGGGCATCCCCTGCTTGACGCTTTGTATCACGCCATTGCCCGCCCTCCCTATTCCATCTTTGCATATATCCTATGGTACGCTCTTGCAATTGATCCTACCATGTTTCTTGGAGCATGCATATCTATCAACCTTTGTAGGAGCTTCTCCACAGGGACCGTGGTTTAATGCTTTCCTAAAATCTACAAAGCAAAGAAATTATTTTCTTTCCCGTGCTTTGTTTACGCTCTATTAATATACTGAGGGTTACTAGATGGTCTATAGTTGAGTGTTCTCGTGCGAAACCCGCTTGTCCCTCGTGCCCTCAGTTTCCCGCTTCGCCCATTCTTTCAATTTGCTTTGTCGGGACTTTTCCGAACCATTTTGCGAAGATGGAACTCACCATTATCGTCCTATAGTTTCCGGGATCTTGTCTGCTTCCCCCCTTGTATAGAGGTATGACCTCATTGTATGTTCACCGTCTGGGAGCCCTAGATATATTATGCCATTGAAAATGTCTCGTGACTTGTTTCCCTATTCTTTGCTTTCAAAGAAACTTTAGTAATTCCACTGTTAGTCCGTAGAGATCCGGGGCTTTGTGATTAGCCATCTTGTTTAAGGCTATCATTACTTCCTGCATGCTGAAGCACGGTTTATCTATATTCTGCAATGTTGGTATTGGCATTGGAGATGCCCCTATCCTGTATAATTTTTCCAGATATTTCTCCCATCCGGCTGCTCCAATGTATGTCCTGCTCTTTCTCTGTTTTCATATTCCCACCTCCCCTCCTTTTAAATCCCTTCCAGAATCTTCGGGATTGTCTTTTTAGCAATCTGGCGAGACCCCATTGGTGCTGCACCAAGTTTTTGTTCCGTTTTAACTTCAGCAGTCTCAAGTATGCTGCTCTTTCTAACTGATATGTCTCCTTTCCTATATGTTCTTTGACCCTTCTTTTTTATTCCCTGCATTCCTCATCATACCATATAGAGGCCTTAAAAGCATTGCTCTTCCTGGGTCTCTTTCTTTTCCCGAATGCCTCTGTTGCCACTCTAACCATAATGTCATTAAGGCTGTTGCCGTTGTCATCTGCCTCATGCTTTCCCCATTCCCATCTTACCATTTCTGCCCTGACCAATTGTATGAATGTATCTGTATACTTTTCCTGAAATTGGATTTTTATCTTCGCCTCTCTTTCTCCTTTTCCCCTGTGTTATCAGCTTGTGTCGGCACTCCCCCTTTGAGTGTTAACTGTATAGGTCTGTGGCTTTCCCTTTTCCTAGTTGGCCATTCCAGTAGCATAAACCCTGCGACGATTTCCACTGCTTGGTTATTCATAATTATATAATCCACTATACTCTTCCCCTGTGTATTCTGGCTCGTGAACTTCTCTGATCCTCCCCATTTTGCACCCCATTAGCTATGATTACCCCTGTCGCCGTACACACTTCGAACAGTAATTCACCTCTGGCATTGATCTCTACCTTGTCTTCTGTATCTCTCTTCCACTCCTATGTTCTTGCTGTATATATCATCTGACCATCTGTCTCATCAGTGTTTGTGTTTTGTGCCTGTTCCTGTCCTGTTCTGGCATTTAAATCCCCTATTAGAATCATTGGTCCTTGTTCTTTCCATTTCATCATGCTCTCCCCGTGCTCTAATTGCTTCTAGCTTGTCCTTGTTTGGTAATATGCTATGATCGAATTAGGTCTTGTTTGTTTTGCAATTGAATGTTTAAGACCATGTATCTTTTATTGATATCTGAATGTAAAATACATGCACAGTTAGCTACACTATTCTTCACATAACAGGCCAGGCCTGCACTTCCCCTCCCTATCTTGAAATCTTTATCTTTCCAACACGCGAATAGGAATACCCCTCTTCCTCCGTGCCTCCTGGACGTTGTGCTCCCATGTCTCTACTAGATATATTATGTCGTAGGCCGGGACTCCCTCGAGCCTCTCTCCATCGTCACACGGGTATCCGGTACAATTCTAGTACCATATTGTCAGCGTCTCTTCCCCGAGGTTGCTCCTTTGGGGTCTCCGTGTATTCTGTCCCATTGCCTGCTCTTCTTGGTCTTCCTCCGGTCTTCATTGTTGGAGTTGGGCCCATGACCCCGGCGTGGTGTTCGGTCTTCGGCCGAACCCATTTCCGCTTCTTCTTTACCTCCTCGGCCGACTCCCTTCTAAAGTTATTGCTTTTAGCGCCCCCCCAAGACTCTGCTCTCCTGCCCCTGCGGCATGGTCAGCAGGGGGTTTATATTTTCCTCCTCCAATTCTATTGCTTTTGTTAATCCCTGTGCCCCCATATTTCGTTTTTGCGTCGGGATCCCCCGTTCCCTTACCCTCTTGTGAAGGTATACTTTAAGGTTCCCGACACCCAGCGTGTATTCCTGCTGATTCAGCTCCTGGCCTTGGCTAATTCCCTATACGACCCACTGCATAACTGTTAGAGCCTCCTGTACTTTGATCCCATTCCTCAGTCTGGATCCCATCCGCAGTATTCTCTTCTTTGGCGCCGGTCCGGGTGTCTGTCGTTTATGTGCCTCGACCGCCCTCGCCATTGGCCTGCCGCATTGCTTTGACAATGATGCTC
Source organism: Isoetes taiwanensis (assembly GCA_021234155.1). NCBI lineage: Eukaryota > Viridiplantae > Streptophyta > Lycopodiopsida > Isoetales > Isoetaceae > Isoetes > Isoetes taiwanensis. Next base: position 683,476 of record JAJEKV010000010.1, on the reverse strand, counting down.
CGGTGTTCCTTGAAAACTGTCTCTATTATCTCTGCAGTCACTCGATATATGTCCTTATTCGGTTTCTCCGCTACTCCTATCAATCTAACGTCATGCTTAATTCTATTCTGCTCTTCAAATTCCATGATATGTGGCTTTATCCTATCAAATGACTCCTATGCATCTAACTCAACATTTGATTTCTCTAATTCAACCAACCTCTGCATAATTTTAGCCTTTTCTTCGCCATTCTGCGCTGCATCTCCTTGCTTGTCCTCTCAACCCCTCTTATCCTCACGTCCATACTGGAGATGGCTATTATGTTGCGGTTACACGTAACAAATTTTTTGTATAGGATGGTGATATAAATGGCTTTAGTGAGTTGGCATGATGATGGCGTTTTTTTTTTTTTTTTTTTTTGGAAGGAACGAAAAACATTTATTCAAAAAATTGGAAGAGTTTACACCGAAGTAATCCCTCAAGGATTAGATAAAAATACAGCACCATTGCATCTTCCTTGGAAAGACTACTATAGACGAAACTCAACATCTTCATCTTTCCAATTCCAATGCAAGATATAAAGACCCTTTCTAGTCAGATAGAATGCAGCACACGGTGTCCACTACAAAAGCTGAAGGACAGAAAGAAGAGTAACCAAATCTTGAAGTCTGCCATGTTGATTCACATCCTTCAAAAACAAATCTTGTAGCACAATCCTCATCAATGCTGCCAGATACTAAGGTATAGCATTGTCTTAGCAGAAATAGCCATTCTGAGGCATATCAGTACCCGAGTGATGTTGGGCATATCAGAACCCAAGATAAGAACATATTGGGCATATCAGTATCCCATTTTAGGCATAGCAGCACCTGAATAGTGGTAGATATAGTATCAAGATTAAAAAGAACTCAAGCGTGGCAATACTTGAGTTAAATATGGGCATATTTTATCTGTCATCATGCTTTGGAGTGCTGCAAGAAAGGCTCTAGAAGATTGTTCATCATCAAAAACAGAAACAAGCTTTGCCATTAATCATTCTAAATCAAATAGCTGATCTTTCTCGCTAGTAAGAAAGAATGGAGCACCTAGAAAGCATAAACCATCTTGCTACCAAATCACATAATAAGATAATCCCTGCTTATAGAAAATATCATGGCTTTTCTACATGATGACCTTCATTTGCAGCTTCTTTTCTTCGCCTTATAGGCCAATATCCCATACACGGGCATACCCTTTTGGCATGACAAAATCCGAGGAAGAAGTCATAGCAATTCACAAAAGATAGTGAATCACCAAAGAAAGAGTCCACGTTAGTGGAATACCTACTGTAAACAGAGGAAAAAGATCATGACCACCTGAGAAAAATCGAGATACTAACTGCAGCAGATTAGAAGCTTTGATTGTGGATAGCAGGATGGAATCGCTACGCTCGCATCAGAAGAAACCTCAATCGGTGCATTTTCCGCTGTCAGGTTCAGCCAAGAAAGGGACGTTGTCGCCTACCTAGCCGCTCCCGCTCAGTGCCATGAAAGAAAACCATCCCATCATTTTTAAGTTTTGCCTCAAATATTAGAATAATTATGCACGTGTTTTAAATCATGGCATTTTGGCCCCAAAGTGCACCGCGTCTTTGCTTGACATTACATACGGCCTTGGAAGCATAATTTGGAGTGTAAACAATGTTTTTCATCAAAAACTTAGTTTTTGCAATGGAATAAAATTCAAATGATGGAATAAAGAGGGATTCGATCGAAAAGATAAAATATAATGCCAATGGCCAAAAAAAAAAAAAAAAAAAAAAAACCATATTTTTCACACTGGCATGGGTTTAAAGTTACCAAAAACGTGTCTTCACCATGTAGATTGTATACTCTCCAAGAATTTTGAATAGAACCTCTATGATTGATCCTTCGTGATCTTAAGTTCTTCAGTTCTTAAATGTGCTAGATGCTTGACATTATATATGGCCTTGGAAGCATAATTTGGAGCCTAAATAATGTTTATCAAAAACTTAGTTTTTCCAATGGAAAAAAATTCAAATGATATAGATAGATAGAGAGATAGAGAGATTTTAACGTCCGCGGAAAATCAATCAGATTATGGGGCCCAATACAGAAGATGGGGCATAAGCCCCATCACACTAACGAAAAGACATAACAAAAACACAGAACACATGCGCATGAGCTAAAGGTAGCCAAGCCATGGGTTCTGAGGCCACTGGTCTCGAATGATAGCGGTACGCTGCCCACTTCCGCTGTAACCTAGCCTCTCGCGCCTTACACAATTCCTGGCGTCGTCTGGTCAGGTGGAGCGGAGAGAGATCCTCCTGAACCGAGTACTGGGTGTCTTTCAGATGACTTTGAAGGACATAGAGCCTGTCTTGTGGGCTATTGAACGGCACAACGAATCGATCGAAATGATAAAATATAATGCCAATGGCCCAAAAAAAAAAGAATATTTTTCACACTGGCATGGGTTTAGAGTTACCAAAAACGTGTCTTCACCATGTAGATTGTACACTCTCCAAGAACTTTGAATAGAACTTCCATATTGATCTTTTCTGATCTTAAGTTCTTCAGTTCTTAAATGTACTAGATGCTTGATACTTCTTAATGCATGGAATCTATTGAAAAGAATGCTGAAATAATGTCAAATCTGACAACAACAACCTCGCTAATTTCTTGTATACAAAATAAATTACTCCATAAGATTTATTGTCTTTAAGAGAGTTATCCCTTCTCCTTTTATTGTTTTCTTCTTTTTCTCTCTCCTTGTTTTTGCATGTTGGTCCTTTTTTCTTTCTCCCTTTATAGCTTTTTGCAATTTTATTGCAAGAAACAAAAAAATATGCAGTTCTACATCTTTGCCCTTTAAGATGGTTTCAAGGGTAGCATGGCTACCATGACCATCAATTACCAGGAAGTGTATTTCAGAAATAAACCAGCCAAGCACAAAACAGTTCATCAGTCATCCACGCAGATTTCTAATAGCTCATTATGGTATCTTAGAAGTTGCACTTTGGTCTGGCACTTGTTACTTTGATTGAGAATTATAGATGGTATAGTGTCACATGGTTTATCTCAGATGCTTCTTCACCTTTATATAGTTTTAAATCAGTTTAGTCAATAACTAAATAGAAAGCATACATGTCCCAGCCATTTGATGTAATTGAGACAACATGAAAGGTCCACAATTTGTAGACCAATTCAATATACTTCAATACAAGATTCTAAAACTTGTATACCAAATCCTACACTTGTCTTTATTAGATTCAAAAAACCTGCATTAATAGCGTGGTTTCATCCAGTCTACTTATTTGGCTTTTCTATAATCAGTCTGATGCCCTGGGCGGTTTCATCTAGTCTACGTATTTGGTTATCTGTAATCACCCCGATCCATTCAACAACCAATAATTAAACAAAAAAGTTAGCCCAACATTGTTTGATGATGATGTGTAGTAATTTTTTTCTAGAGAATAAGATATCTTTATTACGTAAGAACAATAACGGAATAGGAAAGGAAGTCTTATAATATCACTTATAGAAAAGAAAGAATGTTTGATCCCTTTCAACAGATGTTGGTATGTGTCAAATGACTTCGAATTGAGTTGAATAGAATTGGACGAAGGGAAAAGTCATGGCAGCAATAAGACTCCTGGGATATATATTTTTTAGAAGATTAGTTATTAATGCACTTATACAAAAAAGCAGGGATAGGTTCTGTACGTATGAAATTATTTTTTCAGACGTATAAAGTCCAAAAATACGTATTTTTGGGAAAAATACGTTTTTTAAAATTAAATACTGCCCGGGAAAAAAGTTTCGTGAAGTTTAAACCTTCTATTTAAACTTCTTTTTTTTTCAAAGTAGTTTAAACCTCTTGTTTCACTTTACGCGATCTCCTTCCGACTTTCGGCGTGGCGAAGTCTTAAGTTCGCTATCGAAACTTTTTCGCGTAGTTTAAACAGAGGTTTTGCTTACGCATTTTTTTCGCTCAGCGTAAAAGCAGTTTTTTTGAGGTTTTGCTTACGCTGAAGCGGCTTCGCGAAAAGCAGTGGTTTCGCTTACGCGAAGTTTTCTATATATATTTCGAGGCGCATTCCTTTGGTTTTTGCGCAGAAAAAGGTAAACCACCTGCGCCCTCCTTCACAACCTGTGCCCTTTTCACCTTTTTTTCGTTTTTTCTTAGTTTTTAGACAAACCTAGTTAGTTTTTTGTTGTTTTTTTATTGTAGGTCTAGGGTTCCTCCATAGTGAGGCCCTCGCCTGTTGCCCCCCTCCATTGAGGGGCGTGACGATGGTGAGCGTCTCGTTCTATGGTCGAATTCAGACCGATTTTTGTAAAAAAATAACGAAAAACAAAGAAAAAAAAACAATAGAACAGAAACAATAAAAAAAAGAAAAAAAATAATGAAATACAAATAAAAATAAAAAAATAAGAAATAGAAATTTGGTTGCCTACCCTTTCATCGACAACAGTAGCAGTGAGGGTAGGGAGTTCCCAAAGAAAGAGTAGGTTTTAGTTCGGAGTGATCTTTGGCTGAGGTAGTGACCCTCGCCTGGCGTGCCACATTGAATTGTGCCATGCCGAGGGTGGGTGTCATTGCTGATGTCGAGGATTGCTAGGGTCAACCTCCCATTTAGGTGTATAGCCCTCTCCCCGCCGCTTGTTGGTTTCGGTCCTGTGATTGCTAAAAGGTGGGTGTTGTTCTCTTATGGAAGGTTAGGAGAATATTTAATGAGATATACCCTATTTCCTGACGGTGTTGTTGACGAAAGTCCAACACTAATATAGGGAGTGGCGTATATTTCATTAAATATTCGTGACTTTTCTAGGTGGTCTTATACAATACTAGAAAAAGTGCCCAGCGTTGCTGGGCTTTTCATCGTGCATAAATTAAAAAGGTAATAAACATGGTGGATTTTAAGTTGAGAACATCTGAAGGGGCAAAAGTTGTGTAAGTGAAACTTACATTGTTGGCTTTAAACTCAAAACACATTTGGTATTCCAGTATTTCTCTTTCCTAAGCATTTGTCTTTCTTAACACTAGAGTTGTCCCGGGGACCATTTCTGGTCCATGGACCAGAAATGGTCCACCATACCCCCTGCCACTTAAACCGATATATCTCACAAGATAAATTTTAATTTTAAAATATACCACCACTATTTGAGTCTTCACTTGATTCTTAACGACCTGTGAGAATTTCATGACCATTGGATACACCTTTATATTGGTATGATTGTTCAAACTTTGAAGAATTTGGCAGTTTTCAGAAGCACTCTAGAACTGCATTCTTCAATTTTCTAGCATAAAAGTGTCTAAACCTTGCTAAATATGAAATTAATTGATGTATTATGATAAAACATATCAATTTGCATGTTTCCATGTTTTGCCACTATCAATTTGATTTTAATTGAAGTCGCCAAACCCTATTTTACTTAAAAATGCTGCATGAGGTTCAAGAATTATTTCTCTCTTATTATTACAAGTTTTGACTTAGTTTTTGTGACAATAAGTCCTTAACTAGGTAACCTATAGTCCAAAGAATTTTTTTATGTTTATATGTTTTATTAGTATCGTTATTAACTAAAGAAATTATTGTACGAGAATTCAAAATAAAAAATATGGGTTAAAGTGCTTCAATAAATCCCATCCATAAGTCTCATAAGGATAGTAAATGATGCATTCTAATCAACTCTGTGTAGGAATTTACTTTATCAACATAAATATAGTGTAACTAGGGTATAACCATGCATTATCTAGATCTAAACGAGCTCTAATATACTTGGGATGAACACAAAGAAAGGTTCCAAAGTGCATTGATTATACCTTTATAGGTCTAAAACTCAACAATAATGTAGGTAGTGATAGTTATTGATGAATAGAGGACAATATCCGCAGTTTAGCCATGACTATAAATAAATAGATCAAAAAGACTTTTCCGCACTGTTTTTCTAGTTCATCTCAAAAATTAACTTATTGCACTATAATTCTTCCATAAGCCTTTTAAATGGCGCAATGTATGATAAAAAGGGATATTGAGATCCTTGTTGTGGTCTTATTAGGAAAAAAAAAATGAAGAAACCTGCTTACTTTCCAATATTATAAAGTTAGACAATGTGTGGCTGCTCAAAATGTTGTAGTCTAAGTAGGACCATAGTACATGTAGATCAACTTTTATAATAGGCTATAAATTTTGTAAATTTGAACCTTTGTTGGCAATATATATCTCAAATTTCATGTTAGGATAATATATTATATACAAGATTTGAATATAAATAAGCATGGACTATGTATAGGTCCGTGGATTAAACCAAATGGATTGAGAAAATTTCTATTTATTTGCATTGGCTCTATTCATTTTGTTCCCTACAATAATATTATGATTTCTCATCGTCTATAAGATAATCTTTGAAAGGTGTAAGTGGACTTTCTCATACATTCAAAGTAGCCCTTAACTACTTAATTTTTGTGTCGATATCACCTTTTAGATAGACAATCCTCCCTAATCAACTAATGTTATCATATATAATGTGATATAAACTATATTCTAAAGAATTGATTAAGATGATGATGTTTTTAACTTTTAAATGAGAGGTCATGTGGACCAATAATTGGCATCGCATAGCGGTCTATCTTGATGTTCTTTAGGCATATCTTTTCATATTTTTCCTTGGTTCATCTTGCATTGCTATCTTAACTTTGGGAAGCTTTGAAATATGGTGTTTGACGCTCATTTTCAAGGCACAAATCTAGAGATCAAATATGGAAAATATTTGATGATAACTTGAACTAATACTAAAAGTTTTAGCCCAAACCTAGCAATAGATATTTTTATTGATAGAGGATCTCATGAAATACAAATATCCTCAAATTCGCTTGAGATCCAATAAGGTAAAGAAGTTATTGATTTAAAATGAACCCATGGACCAAGAATGGTCTTATGTACGAAAACCTTTATTGATTTATCATGATCGTGCCTTTTGCTCTTTTTCTTTACTTGTTTTTTCATTGGTTTCATATCCATGTAAGCATTCATATATTATTTTTTCAATGACATACTATTTCAATAAATTTCTTTCAAATATAACAAAATAGACATCAATTAAAAGTTACTTAAAAAGTGTTATTATAAGTTAAAGTCAAGCTTCAAATTACAGCCCAACAAATATTTTTTTATGCATGGACCAATTAGTCAAGTACTTATATACCAAATTTGAAGTAAAAAATCATTTTCATGCAAAAGTTATAGAATTTTAATTGAAAACAGCCTTAAGAACCATTATTGGTCCACGAAGAAAAAAACTGCTTTGACCCTGTCATGTTTGATGGCTATATCTTCCTTTCTAGACTTCGGATTGGAACAAGGTTTTTTGTGTATTAATCCTTATCTCGTATAGAAAAATATCATTACAATGAAAAAAATAAAAAAAAATCCTTTTATTGAGACAGTTTTACATTATGTAAACATGAAGCAAACTGGACTTGACCCCCCTTGATTCACCTAAACATAACTTTCAATTTTGGGGGTATATGCATTTTTAACTATTTTTCCTGTGCAACATGACTGCCATATATTAACATGTAGAAAGGGTTTAATGAATTTTATGTCATTGATTTTATATGAATTTTAAAAGCTTAACTCGCACAAATGAACCATTTATGGTCCATCAAGGGACAACTCTAGTGTTAAGCATAGATTCTTCAAACTTTGGGTTTAGACTTTAGATTCAAAAGCTTCCTTAGGGGATTGGAATTTGTTATCACACTTCGCTAACAAGCTACCATGTGTAAAGTTAGACCAACAATAAGAATCAAAGATTAGAGCTTTGATTTTAAAACTTATGGGATGAAATTCCATATGCGTTATTCCCATTTCCTTTCATCATCGAAGGAACATGCCATCTCATTTTTCTTCTTCCTCTAGCCTTGCCTTTAACATTTGGACTAAAAAATTTCACTCTCTTTTGGCATTCAATTTTCCTTAAGGAGTTCTTCTAGGGTTCCTTTACATCGCATATCAAAATGACAATAAGCTATTTTTATCCCAATAAATATGTGAATAACATCTCAATTGTACTCAGTAATTTCGAAAATCATTTCTAAAGTATGTAAGTCAAAAGAACACGTGCAAATATATGAATAGCCCTACATGTGAGGAAATAAATAGGGGGTTTGAGACTTTTGATTCTTGCATAAAAAATTAAGAGAATGCAATGCTCCAACCCTCATTCATAAATCCATCTTTCTTTTCCAAATTCCATCAATTATCTTTTAAAATAAGAACAGATCAATGCATTGCTTTGAGGTCATTCCAGTACACCAAGGGATTTACAGACATTCGATATCTCTTTGTGATAGATAAATTCACAGATTAGCACCTATTAATTGTCGAATATAGAATATTGGAGAATTATGTATTTGAAGATACGCAGTAAAGGCTTATGTTTCATTTGCTTATGCAAAAGCCTAAGCAAATTAATAATCGTTTGTAGCCTAGAGGCGCACTGGAGATGGGGGGGTCGTTATCACCAAAAACGTTTGGATTTTTTTCGGGTTCGACACGTTCAAATGGAAAATTGCAGGCGATTCCCAGTATCAAATAAACAAATTCCCAGTATCAACTAAACAAATAAGCTAATCAGTACCTGCTCCACATCTTTTCACTGATTACCTGCTCCAAATTTATTCTGACACCTCTCTTTAGCTCCTTATAATTCCCAACATCAATCCGCATAATTATTTCATATCCCTCACTGTAGTGCTTTTGACCATTCGGATTTGCCACACAGTAAATGTCTCCCACACAGTAAATGTCCCACACAGTAAATGTCCTTCGGATTTGCCTGCAAAAAGAACCCAACAAAACAGAATAATTACATTATAGGATCCCCATAGCCTTTGACATGCTTAATAACATGGAGGTGAGAGCACCGCCTAGAAGTAACACATCGTAATGAGAATATCATTATTTGGCTTTATATTCCAACCATTCTGAGGACCCTCAGATCTCCTTGAGGATCCCTCATACATCCGATTGAGAAGAGGAAACAAAACATTTGGCAACCGAATTTTTTTATGGCGTGCAATGCCCATTGCTCCAATGCTTGAGATATTTTTGCAGCCATAAATCTTAACGCCAAAACGTAACCGTCACTAAAAGTGCCCATGAAGGCAAAATTACCCATTGCAAAAGCGCTTAGCAATCAAGGAACTCTGCATTCTTGAATTTTGCATTGAAAGGAGATTGCAAGTACATAAAAGCTTCAGTTATGTGTTTTCTTGGTTATAGTTATTTAATCTTACCATCCAAGTTCAAAATCAATGCCTCTTTGCGCTTTTTCTATATCTTTGGTGAATTACTAAGTGGCTCCATCCATCTTGCCTAAAAAATGATGCCTCTGTACCCCCCCTTTATTTTGCCTCAGATCATGATATAATAGCAATAGTGTGTCGGGGTTGTCTTAAAAACTACCATTTCCACCTTTTAGTTAACAACTCACCGGAATTGTTCCCTCTGACGGCAACAATATGGGCAAGCAACATATTATGATGACAATATCTGACTCAAACTGGGTCGAATTGTTATCGAGGACCGAAAGATAAAGCGTGAAAGAGCATCATTGGGGTGGAAGTATTCCAATGTTATATCCCATGGATGCCAAGGCTATTAGGCTCATTGAATGTTATCCGAACATATTTGGCATATGAACATGCTCACCAAATGCTTTAAAACATACTTTGGCATATGCAAGAACGCCCCATCGAAAAGAAAAATACAAATTCTTGAGGGATTTGGATAAGGTGATTGTAATCTTTTTAAATGACAGGTAAGCATGCATGATGTTTGGACTTAACTGACCTCCATATGCTTCTTCCATTCCAAAGGGCGGATCCCAATGACTTATGGTCACATCGATTGATGCCTATGAACCTGAGAATCATAGACTTTTTGAAGTTATGCTACAAGAATTGCAGATATTAAATACCTTTTTCCAATAAACTGTTTATTCACTCATTATAGTGCCTCATGCCCTCTAGGTTTACTGGACCTCCTCATCACTCTGTACCAGGAGCACCGGTAAGTCGTGATTTGTTAGTAAATTTACAAAAGGGAACAAAATGTACAATTGATATATAGCAACATCAAGATCATCAGTATGAAGTACTGATCATAAAATTGTGTTGTGAAGAAACCCAATACAAACGATGGCAAAATATGTATGCTTTAGAATAAAAGGAAAACCTGGCAAAATGCGTGCCCAAGCAATATAGGCTGCAAATATACAGATATAAATTAATGCAGATGTCTCTAGACATAAATCAGAGAATACCTTGATGTTGAAAAAAGAATCAATTTATGATGAAAGAGAAGCCATAGCTAGGTTCATCCGACTTTGTTTGACTCCATAAGAAGTATTGGTCGGATATTTGTATTGTGAAAAAAAGCTCTTTCTCTGCACGTTGCTTTGGCTGGTACCTTTCTTCCATTGCTCACAATTACATCACAAAACTCTGCATTTGGAGCAGGTAATCAGTGAAAAGAATAAATACAGGATGAATCTCGTGGTGAAATGGTATCTGATAGGATATTATGGTAAGTGATCCATGAAGCCTAAATGTCTGACCCATGCTAGCTTTGTACGCCACTTCATCAGTGTAATACGTAACAGTAATCTGTAATATCAAAATAATTATAAGTTGCATCAGCATCCAAAATAGAACAATGGGGCTGTTTAGAAACTCACATTGTGTAAAAGCACCAGAAGTCCTGTGAGTTTTGGCATGCTTCCTCTAACGATGCTCCAAATTGCAACCTAACGAACTTAGAAGAGATAAAGCTTCTGGTCCAAAAACACGTGCCTCTAGAATCATCTCTTCTTAAGCTTTGCATTGCTTCAATCAGCAGAGATGTGCATTAACAAATTTGCGTTCAGCGATTGCTCTATCCTGAAATGTCCAATCTGCATCTTTGTGTTGCATCACATTGGCATTATAAAGAAAACTGAACATCATATCACATGGCCTTCAAACAAAAAAATTGACCCTGCCATCTCTTTTAACGGCTCATGGGTGTTCAATTGACCCTGCCATATTTGCTAGCAGCTCATAGATAAAAATACATTGGTATAACACGACTTATAGAAAACTTCAAAAACATACCTCAGAATCATTCAGAATTAGATGCCAGGCCCGACCTCTCGGCCAAACCACCGGGAGCATTCCATTCTACTGCGTTTGCCCATGTATTGTAAATCTGAAACCTAGCCAGGCGGGTGCAAATCCGACTAAGTGCAAATCGACTATTGCAACTGGTCCTAGCCAGGTCGATTTAGATAGCCTTCAAAGTGCAAGTCCGACTAATATAAGAAATGAACAGTGCAGTATAAGGATCAAGGATGAAGCTGCTTGATCGTTCGTGGCAAGAGGAAGAAGATCATCATTGCCCGAGGAAGACATCGCCATGGAAAAAAATGGTTTCTCTTCTAACGTGGAGATAATCAACGAACAAAAAAAACCCTAAAAAAATTAGACGCGCGAGATTTTGCGCACAGATTATCCCAAAACTCCTTTATTACTATATATAGACTAGTAATGGTGCCCAGCGTTGCTGGGCATAAGTTGGAAACTTGTAAATGATAAGGCAACAATAATACTGAGTTGTCCAGCTAGTGCAACTCCTCCAATCTTCCCTTTATGTTGGTATTAGCAGATTTTGTGCCATGTTATTCCATCCAAGACTTTAGAGTTTGCTTTTATTGTTTAGCATAGTGCCCATGCCAATTTGGTTGGTTTTGTTCCAAGAATCTATTGGTTGATTGTGTTCAAAGAATGTATTGACTTTGTATAATGAAATGCATAATTTATTTACGAAATGACAACATGCGACATTATTGTAGATATTATTCTATTCCATTGTAGTGGCATGCTAAGCATAAAGGTCTTTTGAATTTCAAAAGCATTAGTTTTGTATAGAAAACGAAGTTCAACATTGTTGGGCTAAGTTTGGAATCAATGAACAAAGACTATTCATAATATACATGATGATACTGCATGCATTTGGCCTAGATAAGGTTTCTTGGTTGTGCATTTAGCCCGTAGTGTTTAATGTATAAGACATTATGTTGGTTCTTTGTCTTTAAAGAGTTTTTGTTGGCTAGTCCCTTACATCATGTCCTTTCATTTAAATTCATTTTGCTTTCTTTCTTTTCCATTTCTTTGAAGTCAGTTTCTTGGTCATTGCTAATTTAAAAAGCTTTAGTTAACAATTATGATGGAGGCATTGAATTTGTTGAATGCGTTTGGATTGTAGTAATTGCTCGTAGAAGTTTTGACCTTGATGCCCACCTTAAAGAGCTTGAAAGAAGTTAAATAACAAACCTAAAATATAAGTTGCCAAGCTTTCCCATCTTATTAATCTTCACAAATTCCAAGTATAAACTCTAGAAGGTGTGCTATTTTTGCAGAAATGTAGGTAGAAAAACATTTCTCATGGATGTACAATGTGAACAATAAAAAGTGCCAATTTGAGATTTGAACATCAAAGTATGATGCAAGGATTGTTGTGCACTTGTGCTGCTAAATGTGGTCCAAATACATACATAGTGAATGCTCCATCGATTGTTACAATCCATTCAACACCAAGGTCTGCAAATAAAGGAAATGGGATCAAGCTACACCCATTGGCTATGGCATCTCTTTTTGAAATGTATGGGCACAACATTTGAATATCTGTATAGCGTGTATACATGTTAATGAATTTTACCAGATTAAATGTTAGGCCAGACGTTGACCATAGTTTAGGCAACCATAGACACTGGAGACCATAAAAACTGGTCTCAAACTTCCCAATGTCTTCATGCTGCCAATGCAAGGAGAGCTTCTGATAGTTGCAGAAGCAACATGATCAATAGAAGTTTCTATCTTCTGGACATGTTATCCATATCAATCGCCCCACTTCCAGATTCTCACATAAAATAAGGGCTTACTAAAAATACTGCATTCATCATAATCAAGAAAATGTCGCAGTCCAAGTAATATATGCTGCATATGATCACCTTTTATGACTTGAGCAGGAGACCGTGCTTTCTTAAAAGATGTGCAAATCTGAACTATAATCTACTTGCTTCTATTCTCAAAAAACAATTGTTCTGACATTGCTACAGACATGTTAACCTCTGTATTCATCAAAGTTTTATAAAAAAGGTAACTTTCTGTTGGTGCTGAAGAAGTAGATTACTCAAACCTGCACTGCTCATCAAAATCGAGGGTGTGGTGGTACAATCTTTCTGGATCAGTCCATCTGTTGCTTTTGTATTTCTACTGTTCTGAGGCTCATACTGACCCTGTTTTTGCCTGCAATCCCCTACTTCGTTTTGTTTGTTTTGTAGTAAGAGAAATTCAAAGAGCAAAAGCAACCGATGGTAAGGCAAGCAGGTCCGGCAGCCGCTGCCTCCTCCACTCAATCACGAAGAGGATCAATTTTCCTTCTTCCAGGAGATTTAGGGCTTCAATCTAAGCCGTCCAATTTTAGGGCTTAGATCCATCAAACTCACGCCTCGTAAGACACATTGAATTTGTTAACACAATAGAAGATGCATTACTACCTCATTGAAAGAAAAGAAAAAGGAGCTTCGCGCAAAGAAGCTCTTTTCGGACATGAACAACCTCTACTTGGACAACTTGTTGCGCTTTCCGAACAGTCTGGTACAAATCCTGCATGTTACCGGAAAGACCTGCCTATGATGCAAATAAGGAGAGCTTAGTGGAACTTTAAACTTGTCAGTGATACTATAATAAAAGAAGCAAATGCATTATTGGATGGTTGTGCTCAACAGATTTCTACTGGCCATTCTCCCAGAAGAGCGAGAATAATGCAACCAGGATATACCTATATTATATATTGAGACAATAAATCTCACCTTTTTATCAGCTTCCTCTGGATTTTCGGTGCTCTCCTTCTTTTCTCCTCTTCCAAACAGGCTTCTTGTAACCAAACTATCCCATCTTTGCGTTGGTTGATTCTCTACATGGAAAAGCCTCAACTTCCCAAGGTTGTGCCTGGATAGTCATGGTGTCGATTGCATCTCAGAAACGACCCTTGTATCAGGGATCTTGTACTCGACATTTGTACTCGGATAAGAAAGAATTAAAACGGAGTAAATCGTCCAACACAGCTCTTCCTCTAGGTTCCTTAGCATATACCGGAGCAGAAATACCCTGGAGGTATCAAATCAAGTCGTTCAGCATCTTTCTGGCTTTCATTAAGCTATCTAGCTTCTGGCTATGGCAAAAGGATCTCCCAGAGACTCCTGGGCACCCACACAGAAGCGCCCCATCTCTACCATTCCTCCTACTTTAGCTTCCGAAGCAGATAAGGGAGAAGGGCTTGTTGTGCTCACTGGGTATGCCCTCCTATTTGAAGTCTGTAAAACGGATGCAAAGGGGGATTGTAGAGCACAGTGTAAAAACGACATCGTAAGCCAAGGCTACACCTGGCTACTGCCCGAAAGCTTCAGTTTCTACGGCATCTCCGGTCCGGTGGCGCTGATGCTCGCTGGAGGGCTCGCCAAATTGTAGAAAGTGAGAACCATATGCTTCAAGACATAACCACGACCTTTTTTTTTTCACAGCCGTCAGATCTGTAGCCGTAAGTCTCAGCCACACGATCTAGGGCAACACCCAAGACAGACATACAGTAAAATTTTATAATATAGGATGTTCAGTTGAGTGCCGCCAGGGAGTTTCGTAATGGAGTCAGTAGCTGGGTCAGATCATAAGTTAAACTTGTTGAAGAGAACGAGAGAACTTGTTAAACTCAGTAGGGTGCCTACAACTGTCAAGCTTTAAACTTAGTAGTTTACTAGAATCTTAATGAACTATTTTGGCATTATTGACACTCACTAAAGTGGGTTTTTTTTTTCCCCAGACTTGTAGGTATTGTTGCTGCTTTGCTACAGTTGGCATATCGCATATCGCTATCTATACACAGTTTCTTCTAAAGCTGCTAGAAGCAGCAGAGCCTCACATTAGCCCTAGAGAAGGACCTAGGGTAGAAGCAGAGCCTCACATGAGCCCTAAAGAAGGACCTAGGGTAGAAGCAGAGCCTCAGATGAACCCAGAGGCTGAGTCCTCTACTAAGATGCAGAGAAAAAGATCAAGGCCCCAACAGCCATGGTCCTCCTTAAGACCTGCTTTAATGAATTGGCTTTGTGAGCGAATATGTGCTGCCACCCCATCTGAGTTAGAGTTGATTACTACAACAGATGAAGGATGGCTAGACTTCCACTCAAGTCTCATGAGAGATGCTGAGAGAGCTTTTGGGCCTCGAATGATAGACGTAGAACCTGAAAAGACTCCTTCTGAAAGGTATGCTTGGATAGATGGCAATGTATCCCGTGCAACTGGAAATATGATTCATGCAGTGGCAAATCTAACTAGTCCCCTTTGAGAGAGTCTTTAAAAAGATAAGGTCGTGGAATGGAACACGCCTTGGACGAATCGAAAAGTCGAGAAAAGAAACCCATCAACCCCTCACCTAGTTAAGAAAGTGTTGGCAATGAACTATTAGAGCCAAACGTCCTGGTGAGACTGAAAAAGAGTGGGAAGCAAGAAAAAGGGCAGATGCCAAGACTATATGGTTTGCAATGGTGGATTCCTCTCAAATAATGAACAGGACCAGAATTGGTTCAGGAACATATGGAACGGTGTTCAAATGCAATATCTTGGGTTCTAGTTTTCTTAAAGACGAACCCTATTGTGTTAAATTTCGAATGAGGATGTGCGGTCGTGCACGCGGCCGGACCTTATGTGATAGTAAAGGCCATGATGAAAAACATGAGGGAATCACAAATGCAAAGTTAGACATGGCTCTATCATACGTTTGCATTGGTCGTATTAACCGGGTTGGAAAGAACAGGTTGATATTTCCCCATCGAATGGGGGTTCTTGTGCATCTCTTTTTGTGCATCATGGAGATAATGAGTTTGCCAGGCATGCATTTAAGAGATTAGGGTGTAAACCTACTGTCGAGGTTGACGTCCATAAGCTTGAGCAACGAAGAAAGCAGGAGTTATATGTTGCTCAAAGAGTGGGTGATTTAACTATGTCGTTTTTAAGCGGCTTGCTTAAGCTTCATAAAGAGCACCATCTACACATGGACTTACACCCGGGCAATGTCTTGCTTCATTTTGAATTTGGAAAAGAGAGAGGATGCACGGACCCCGTGCTGTTTATATTGGTATATGTGGATCGGGGAGAAGAACGCCTAATAGGCGAGCCGGGAAGTGAAGCATTGGGCATACAAAGGCATGGATGCTGCTGCCAAAAAGGCCATTGAGAATGAAAGGCTTGCCTATCCATACATGCATGATGATTTGTATTGGGGTCCAAAAAGAGATGGAACTAAGACGGTCCTTGCAAGGGTAGACTTCGATCTCTTAGGGGCAGCCTACTTTATCTATTACCTTGCAGATTTTGCACGCAAGCACTCTTTCTTGGAGAGTATGGGTACCAATGAACAAAGTCAGAGGTTTCGAAACATGTGTGATTATTTGAAGCACTGTGTCGAATCCCCAATACGAGATAAGGCACGCAAGTTTGATCTGAACCAGCTACTGAACACCATGCGGAGCACCTGGAATTGCTCTCCAACACATTGCACAAGACCCCAAACGGAATCAGATTTGATTCCTCAAGTTGGGTTAGGGGCGGATGATGCCGAATTGCCGGGACCAAGTCACGCTTAGCGTGCCATTTATGAACTCTCTTGTATGCAACCAAAAAAAATAATCATTGAACAATTGCTTTAAATACATTCAATAGAACAGATTTGGCATTCTTCTATATTTATCTTTGTTGCACTTTTGTTTTTTTATAGTTTATAAGTCATATTGAGTTGTTTTTTATTTCGCGCAGTTAATGTAAAGCCTATCCGCAAGAAAACAAACTCACAACTACCTAGTGCCAAACACTTAAGAATGTCTCAACGACCAACTTCGTCCCATCAAGAATCGAGTTCTTCTCATCAAGACATGAGAGAAGGGGCTGATGAAACCGCGATGGAGGAGACTTCTGCGCCGCCGGACACTTTGGGAACTCTGCACTCCCGATGGATTTGAATTGCCTTCTCTACCTACATTGTCGAGGTTAGGGCACAACAGATATACGTAGCGTGAGGAACATGCTAGAATGAATGAAGCGCCGCAAAAGAGTTGTTAAGGTTGAGGGCAATGGCGAAGTGGCCAAGAAAGAGGGTGTCACAATTACAGAGGTGCATGGAGTTGCATGTGACATGGGCCCGTGTTGTTGCCCACATGGAGCAGATTTTGAGGATATTGAGGCCAATTTAGTCGCCAAACAAATTGACGTCGACCGCCAAGCAGAGAGCAGGTAAGTATAAGGCATAATGACCGCAAGATCCCTCATGTTCGAGCTAAAAGCTTTGGAGAGGTGGGTGCAAGTAAAAGGAACAATGATAAAAAAACACGAATTCAGCAAGACGCTTGCCAAGCAAGTGTACTATGAGATTGTGAAAGGGGAGCCCAGAAATTATGCCAAAGAGAAAGTGGAAACAAGGAAGCGGCAAGAAGGTAGCAAAGAAGAAAGTGAAGCTCATGACGATTCCGAAAGCGCTGGTGATGAGCCCGACTATAACCTATCTCGCTTAAGATGCCATAAAACTTTTAGATGTGGCGGGGTTGCAAAGAAGCGAAAAGCATGCTGATGAGATAGAATCAAGGCTCGCTTAGAGAATGAAAGAAGTCAAAACCTCACTCGCCGAGGAAAACTTGTGCTTAAAAAGATCGTGCAAATGCTCATGACAAGATGGCTGCACTAATTATTAGACACAAAGAATCAACTTGCAGCTTTGGGTAGGGAAAATGCGGTGTGAGAGTAGACAATGAGCACATGCGCACAATATCAAGAGTCTTAGATTCTGATCCCTTAGAGTCTCCAAGGAGCAGTGGTATTGCATACCTCCCTCCCTCGAATACCTATATGAAAGTCGGTGGATGTAAAGAACCGGGGACTTAAGATATTGTCGGTGTGTCGCGGACAATCTAACCCAAGTTGGTTGGTATGCCTTAGGGTGTGGACATCGTGCGCATTTGAGGTGCTTGTTGGATTGGATGATGGGCGAGGGGTTCTCATCCCAAGCAGATGATGGTTATATTATACCAGAGCGCCAGTATGCAATGCTCAACCTGCAATCACGCATGCCTCCCTTGCCACCTCTGGTTGCTCGCAGGAGGGATGGAATGGCTCATGTGTTCCAATCCCAACGTGAAATGGACCTTTGGAGGGGGGTAGAAGAACCGCGTGAAGGTGAAGAGGTACCAGACATCAATCAGTACCTGCCGCCCGCTCCTGGGCCAGCAGGTGACGAAGGTGTGAACTTGGATGCAGACGAGTACTTGAACCCATGAGCTATCAGCTATCTACATTTATTTTTTGATATTTTTCCCTAAGATCTCAGATGCACACGAACGAACCAACGCTCGTTGACGAGGATTTCTTTTGTCTTAATAAAATTTTGGGTTTGGGCTGCCGCATTGAGTTGTTTGTATTATAGTTAAGTAAAGTAAGTATGTGAGGGAGTCAAACCATCTGCACACGCAACCTATTTGACATCTGGACCTCATGTTAGGCTTAGTCGCTTTTGTTTGTCCTGTTTGACGTGTCTAAATTGCCCCCTAGGATAAGGTCGCTCACTCATTTTAGGTGGCGATTTAGATACATCAAGCAGAAACTCGAGAAGGGAGTAAGCCAAGAGCGCGACCCTCTTGAATGGTTGTCGCATTGAGGTGTCAGGCTTAGTCGCTTTTGTTTGTCCTGTTTGCTGTATCTAATTTGCCCCCTAGGATGAGGTCGCTCACTCATCTTAGGTGGCGAATTAGATCAGCAAGCAGGAAACTCGAAAAGGGAGTAAGCCTGAATTAGATCGCGACCCTCTTGAATGGTTGTCAGGTCACCAGGCTTTATATTCTCCATGGCAAACAATATAGACTTCTCGAAATTCTTGTTACCTCCTTTAGAAGGAGCGAGCTTTGCTCGCACTCTCTTTTGGGTGTCTCTGTGTCAATGTATCTTAGATACTTTGCTAGGTTATATTACACAAAGACGCCCAAAATGGGGGTGGGAGCAGAAATCGTTCCTTCTAAAGGAGGTTACAAGGTTTTTGAGTACTCTATTTTTATTGTACTCTATTTTTATTGTGGCCACGGAGGATATAAGGCCTAGTGACTCATAGCGATTCTGTGGGTTCATTAGGGGTTAGTGATTGATGAGTTCAAGTATCGAGACTTCCCAGTCTTTCTTTCCCCTCCTCTTTGGGCAATGTAGCTTAGTTTACATGCTAAGTTCCATCGTCCAAAGAGGGGTGAAAGCAAGGCTTGGGAAGTCTCGATGCTTGCACTGAGGTCGCTTTGGGAATCCGCATGCTTTGACTCTTGAATTCAAGCATCGAGACTTCCCCGTTTTTCTTTCCCCCCGGCTCTTTGGGCAATGTAGCTTAGTTTACATGCTAAGTTCCATTGTCCAAAGAGCCGGGGGAAAGCAAAGATTGGGACGTCTCGATGCCTGGACCCAGGTCTCGAGGCGTCAGAGGTGAGAGCGCACTCTAATTTCAAGCCAAAATGGTGGCTGGGCGTTGTCCATCTATATAGCGGCTGTTAGGCACCAAATCATGGAACATCCTAACTCCTTCTATTGATGGAGAACCTTGAGCATCACTATGACTTGAAATTGGAGGATGTGTCCCCTCTGGCGAGCTGGGTTCATTTGAGATTAGTGATTGACGAGTAACTTTGCTACGCCAAATCGGCATTTGAATGCCATCGGGACCTATAATTTGTACCTCCATTCCTTTGGGTGGCACATGCCATGCAAACCCATTTGGTATTCAGAGCATGTGCCACCCAGAGGAATAGAGTACAGATTATAGATCCTGATAGCATTCAAAGCCCAATTTGGCGTACCGAAGTTATTCCCAATTTGGCGTACCGAAGTTACGTGAACCATGATGATACATGAAAGAAACATCGTACATGAAAGAAACATAAAACAAGGTGACGAAATATATAGAAGACAAATACTTGTAACAAAAAACTTTACTTGTTATTCATAGTGCCAAAATGGTTACAATAGTTTGAACATCCGTCATCGCATCGTCTTTCTAGACGTCACCGTCTTCATCAGTTGCATCATCTGGGCTTCCGTCCTCTTCTGCATGCTGGCCTAGGTTCAACCTCCTTTGGCCCTTTCCCTTACTGCAACGTCCTCGAGTTGTATTTCTTCTGACACGTTGCCTATTTGTCTGGGAGATTGGCATTGGAGAGTCCGCTCACGCATTACTATTAAGTCCTCAGCGGATCTCCTGTATTATTTAGACCTGGCCCTTCTGTATCAGACTCCTCTTCTATATCTTCGCTGTCGTCTGAGTCATCCGAGAACATGTTCTTGTCTAAATCATCTTCGGCATCGACAAAATGGGTACGTTGAATGTCCTCATCGACATGGTTAGCGGCATTTACAACAAAGCGTCGTCCTCACCGTCTTGAAGTTGTCCTCTTCCACTTCAGAATCTGCATCCATAAAAGGAAACTGTAGCTTATCAACTATGGCTGCACCACTGTTGCGATTCAAGAGCCGCCAATTTGAGAAGTTATATACAAGTTTGTCGACCTTCTTATGCAAGAGGCGATTTAGTGTGTCACACTATGTATGTACTTATAAGCACTCCGGTTCCTCTCACTTGCACTATTGGAGGATACCAAGGAGAGGATAGTCATTGCAAGGGCACATAACGTGTCGGAACTTTGTCTATGGGCTTGCCACCATGCATAAGATTCCATATTTGGTTCCTTCTTGTGACTCTCGATTGCATCGTGGAAGCTCTTCATCCGCCCATCTTCCACTCAAGTTCGGTATTCATTAACTTCGGCAATGAAAATTTTGTAGTCCGAGCTGTTGGGGTAAAACATTTTGCAACCTTCTTGATGAACCCATCACTTCTTTATCTCGTATGCTGGTCCATATCGTGGGTTGTGTGGGTCTAAAGCATGTGCGGCGCCATGAAGATCATTGTAGGACTTCTTCCATCGTTCATTGAAGTCTCTAAGCACCTTCTTTAGCTTTTAGCATTGTCAAAGGGTGCATTGGGGCCATCACGCTATTTGTAGAAAGGATTGAATGGAGTGCCGGCACCTCCGGACCTTTCCGATTAACTTTGCCTTCAAGAATCAAGGGTTTTGATGGCATGACAAACGGGTTGCATGCACTTGACAACATTCTTTACGCCTCTCAAAATGTCTCCCGTAAGCATTTCTCGAAGGGTGGCAGCTTGTCGCCGGTTTTGAGGCATTTTTTCCCTCTCTCCTCTCCCATTCAAAGAACTCAGTATGGTTGAAGGTCGAGATAATCGAAGTCGCGACACCTCAGCACTCTTTTCAAGACAAATGTAATTGGAACCAAACCGAGTCCGCCAGGATTCATGAGTGCTAGGGCCTTCCTCGCGCGTGACTTGTATATGGCGTAAATTGCCTTGCTTCTTTGTGATGAATTTCACGAGACGACGGGCCTTTTGAATGGGATCTTTGAACCAAGTGTCTCTGTGAAAACCGGTCCTTCAAAGAATAAGTTCAGTAATGACATTGGCACCGGTCGTGCAATCGAAATTCAGACTCCAACAATTCACCCGCTAATTTACAATTAGACGCTGCGTTGTCCATTACGATCGAGAAATATTCTCTTGCCCAAAACTCTATCCACGACCTTTGTTTTTGAAAAATCCAATCTCCCTGTGACTTGGTCGGGTTTTGGTTTCTACGTTTTCAAGAATACTTCCCCCATATACACAATCATGAAATTTATAAGATGGTCCTTGTTTACATTGCTCCAACCATCACTACTAGTGAGGCCTACCGCTTCAAGAATAACACGACTTAACTTCATTTCCACCCTCTCGACCATTCTCCGTGTATTTCATCCACCATTTTGTTATTGGCATGTTTGTATGAAGGCAATCTAAAAGCCGGCCCTGCTTTGGCAACTTCCCGGAAGGCTTCTTTCATTGCTTTGTGCTCCAAAATATGTGGAGACAACCCGGCATATAAAATGCCTCTACAACCTTCATTCGTCTTCTTCGCTTGCTCGATGTTAAGCAATCGGTCAACCCTCTGTTGTAGTCGTCTTTTCCACTATCTCAATTGTCTACGCCATTCTTTTTTTTTCACCGTGCTTAACCCCTCCTATCGACCCTAGTCCACCCTCTGTTGGTACATTGGCGCGGCGCCGCAAGGAGGGGTGGTGTAATTGATCTCTTCTTGGCATGGTGAAGGTCCTTGGCTATCCCTTGGTCAGGTTCTTCTCACCGCTATTCTTTTTCGACCCAACACTTCAAATGCATCTTGTCGTATGTCGCCAGATGCCAGACATGTTTGCACCCCAATTTTAGGATCCCGTAAAAGATGAGCTCGTGATTCTTGTCGCTGATCCATTTATTGACGTGTACCCACAAAAATAATGATTGCCACTCATTCGACCAAATTCCTTCACAAATCCCCACTCGGGACCTCTCGCTCGACCACCAAAGATTTCGACATATAATTCTTCCACGTGCTGTTCCAACCCCCGCGGCCCCCTCGCATGACCGCCGGGATGGCCGCGCACCCTAGAACGATGATGCATGACTGCCCGGCCGGCCGGGATGTAGATGCATTAGCGCCACGGCCAGCCGGTATAGATGCATGACCAGCTGCCATCCCTGCTGCTATCTAAAATTACTGTCTCTGCTCTGGTATACTAAAGGGTAAAGACTCCTTGATCGTCCGAACTAAAGGCCGACGTCTATATACGCGAAGGAGCAAGCTCACTACGCATATGTTACATCGACGTCCCGTTCGAACGTAAGGAGTGAAGGACAGAACCTATAGGTCTCTAAGGAATGTGGTAGGAACCCAAGGTCGGAAAACTCGTGAAGGAGGAATCTCACTTCACAATTCCGACGCCGCCCCTGGGACGCAAAAACCCACACCTCAAAGGCCGACCGCTTCCAAGGAGTATGTGGACTCGACCTGGTAGTCAACGTTCGAGGCGAATTCTAGAGCTAAACACGTTTTTCTTATATATAATATTTCACATGCACAAAATAGACCAAACAGTGGCGCAAAAAAGTTTTTTTCCCTAGCAAAATACCCCAATATGCTTTTAAAGTTTCACGTAGTTTAAAACAACTGCTTCGCGACACCGAAGTCTCTTTTTCGCAGAGTTTAAGATCTCTTTCGCTGTAGTTTAAACAGCTTTGTTTCACGCTGGGTTTAAAAATTACCGAGTTTAAAACAACTCGCTGGGCTTACGCTACAGAAAAGCGAACAGTTTAAACAAATTTTCATTTACGCTTCTTTAACTTTTTTTTCGCTGTGGCGAAAACAACTGCTTTCGCTTAAGATACTTCAATGCGAAGATAAACAAATTTGTTTTCGCTTACCTAAATTTTTCCGACGCCGAAATTTTTTGACGTATTTTTGACGTGTTAAATGTCAAATTTGTGTCAGATCAAACGAAAAATACGATTACGATAAAAAACGATACGATGATTGAACCTATCCCTGCAAAAAAGGCAAATTTGTTCTCATCTTCATCTTCCATGCAAATGTCCATTTCCTATCCTTCTTCAATTAAGATTCTCTTCATTCCACTCCATCTACAAAGATGATTATATATATGTAATATTTTATTGCACTTGCAAAATTTAGTACCTTGAATCCATTCGACACATGCTTGAATAATGCCC
This sequence comes from Isoetes taiwanensis, assembly GCA_021234155.1. NCBI lineage: Eukaryota > Viridiplantae > Streptophyta > Lycopodiopsida > Isoetales > Isoetaceae > Isoetes > Isoetes taiwanensis. The sequence continues at coordinate 659,703 of JAJEKV010000010.1, read as the reverse complement.
AACATCACCGGGCACACATCTCTAGTGTAGATTTTATTACGTCAATGAATTATGGACTTCCTGTTATATGGCTTCTTTTTATGTAGCTAGCAGTAGCAAAAGGAATGCATGCACTTTAGATTACTAATGTTGAGAGCCATCTCAAACTCAATTCCACACACAAAATACTTAAATCTTTCTAGGCAGGACACAAAGATCATTATTGCCATAGCACTCATGCTAGTAAAGATTCTCTTTTGGAAAGGGTAAAGAAAAGGACCGATGTAGATGTTGCTTGAAAAGACATCTTTAAGTAAACTAATCCCACATAGTGCAAAATCTTAGACCATAAAACTAGCCCCCAAATTGTAGGTAAACAATGCAAATGGAGGTGGTTGATGAACAATTGACTTCATGCCACCAGTCTGATTTGTTTAATAGCACCCAGCAAACTTCGCATGAAGAAAGGAAGGCATTAGGATGTGGTTGGTTCATACTTGCCCAAATATCTGCAAATCTCATATAAAATAGATCATGTGTTTGCTAGTATATTGAATATACACCAAGATTCATCCAGTTACAGTTTGAATCTTGCCATGAGCCTGATAACCCAAAACTCTATTCTAGAAAATATAAAGATTCTGCTAAATCTAATGCATTATTTGTTGTAGCGTCAAGATTATTCTCAGATAGTATCAAGCGAAATATTACAACTAAGATTCCTTTTTCCTACATCTTCAGAAGAACTTGCGGATCAGGATGTGAATTTGAATGACTTGTTCATCCAAGATGACTCCATTTTCTTTGATATTACGATCGAATAACATTACATCTGGATTTTGATGTCGTTAATATCAATACCATACTATACTTGTATTGATATTATTTGTATTGATAGTATAAAGTAGTCATACTCTATACTATAAGGTTATCTTCTGATGTAGGGATTGCATGGTTAGGTATTGACTGATCTGAATACGAGACATGTGGTGTGAGATAGAAGCCACATGTCTATGTAGGCATGGTGGAAGCAATGGCCACACTGAGGAAGCATTCTCAACGATTTATTATCCTCAAATTCAGCCAAGAGATCTGGCATATCAGATTAAGGAAGGAAAGAAAATCAATCCTATACTTACAAGAAGGAACTTATGCCATCCTCTTTTATATCAATCATAAACCCTTCAAAGGAGAAAACAAGAGAGAAAAACAAGAGAAAATATGTGGTAATCAAGTTGTAGTCCATGGCCCATCTCGCATGTTCTTACTTGGCTAATCGGTGTCACATGCATGGACCTCCGAAGAAGCTATTTTCAACTGGTGTAACAGAGCATTACCCCTTACCAGATCTTATTAAGAAAGTGCGCCAGCTGAGTCTTTACTATTTAATTGCCTAATTAAGGTCCCCAGCATTCAATTTCATATACCTTAGTTGCATTCTTGAAGATGAAGATAAGGATCTTTCAGTCCATTTAAACGAGAAAGAATAGAATAGAGTTTTTAACGTCCACGAAGACCAAGAGGCTTTTGCGACATGCATATCATGAAGGCACTGAACAAACAAGAGCTAGGAAGAAGATAAAGATGGACCAGATGATGGAGACATGATCGAGCTAGGAAGAAGATAAAGATGGACCAGATGATGGAGACATGATCTAAAATGGCAAGCAATACATAGCAAGTGAGATATGCATATACAATCTTAGCACAACTTTTTTTGGTACAATACCTTCCTCATCGATACAACACTAGATTAACAAAAAGTTTCCTTTTGTTTCAATTCAAATAACTTAAAAAATTCAAAAGGCAACAAGTATAGATGCTTGAATTCACAAGCTCAAAGAACGTTTTAAGAGACTTAGCTATGACGATGCATCCGCTATCTGACATGAAAAGAAGGGTTGCACCGTTAAAGCTTATGGACTATCCAAGGGTTTTGCGCGGTTAAAGCTTAAGGACTATCATTTCTACATGCATGCATCCAAACGAGCACAATTAAAGCTTATGGACTATCATTTCTATATGCATGCATCCAAGCGAGCATCCAAGTGAATTGCCGCTCACTGGTTTATAAGAGTGTTTATAACTTCTAAGGTTTTACAGAGGGATGTCCAGGCCTCCAGATTAGATTTTGCTTAAACCAAGAAAAATGCCGCTTTGTTGCTACTATCATCTGATTTTTCGAAGGAAAATATCCTCTAATTTGCCGGATTTAACAAGCATTTTACAAAATTTTGACCGAATTTGCCGGCATCTATTAAAGAAACCGGATTTTAACAACTTCAACCGGAAATTCTAGGAGGAACCCCCCCAATCTGGAGCTCTAGTCAAAATTTTGTAAAATGCTTGTTAAATCCGACAAATTAGAGGATATTTTCCAAAAATCCGACAAGTAGCAACAAAGCACCAGATTTTTGCCGGGATTTAAGCAAAATCTAACTGAGGCCCCGCCCCTCGGGATGTCCTCCGTTATTGCATTTGAGCGCCATTAAAGCTTCTTTGCCAAATATGCACTTTCAAGATTCACTACGACATTTAAAAGTCGAATATTTAATGTTGGTCAATGTCAAATTGACATGTCTAATTTAATTCGCAGGATACTCTGTGTTCCCAGAGCTCCAGATTGGGGGGGTTCCTCCCCAAAATTTCCGGTTGAAGTTGTTAAAATCCGGTTTCTTTAATAGATGCCAAAGAAATTTCCTACAAAATTTTGTAAAATGCTTGTTAAATCCGGCAAATTAGAGGATATTTTCTAAAAAATTTAACTTTCACACGCAGCGTGGAAGTTAAATTTTTTTCCAACATGGCATTGCCAAACCTATTTTGTGGAAGTTAAATTTTTTTCCAACATGGCATTGCCAAACCTATTTTTAAAGTCCAGGCGATATTGGCTGGCCCTAACAAATCCAACCACGTGGTCAAGGAAGCCCGCCAAACCCTCTTCTCCCGAAGGTCTAGATTTTGATTGATTTGTTGTTCTGGCGCCAATCAGCTAATTTTCTCTCTATATATATGGCCATCGTTTATTCTCTTCTGCATCCAATTTCTCCGGGGAACAATCGTATGGCTTTATAATCTTCCTTTTCTTTTCTTTTTTGGCAGCGATCTTTGCTTCAATTGCTAAAATACGTGCTATTACAGGAAGTGCAAAACGAAAACAAGGACCAAAATATACAAGGTACTAGGAACTGCTCACGATGGAGCATACTTAAAATGGTAATATTTTTTTCTGGCTCTGGCTTCTGCTCAATTAATTTACCCAGAAAACAGCTATGGATACACAGGAAATAGCTATGGATACACAGAAAACAGCTATGAATGAGAGGCAGCAAACCTTTATGTACAGGTGAGTTTGCAAATCTAATTAACAACGTTTTTTCTAAAGCTTTGTCTCTAGAATCTGCTTCAAGATTAGCTCACAGTTAGTTGTTCCATGACATGCATACTTATGCACGAGGCTTCTGTTTGTCACCTTCTTTCTTGGCTTTTAACCTATCTTAGGTTTCACTACTTTCCCCTGTCTGATTTTAGAAAGGTATATGTTTTTGGTGTTCTGGAGTTTGGTAGATGTCTTAAATAGATTTTTAGAGCATCCTCTTATTATTTCTGCAGTTTAAGGATTGTACATTTATATTCTATCATTTCAACAAGTTGCTAATTTCCAGAGATGCTTCAAAGTTCAACTTAATGGACGCAGTACTAGTATATTAGACTTTCCACCTCTGTTAACGACTTCTTGCTCCCCTCTTATATGCTTTTTGGAAACTGCCTTGGATTTAGACATATCTCCTATGGTCACTATCCTTTTCTTACCAGTGGTATTGGCCTAGTTTCGATCTGTCAGATAAAATAGGCGAGCACAGAAGAGTGAAACGTATTCCAGTAGAGATAAATTAGAAGTTGTCAAGAGCATACCTTATTAAGTCCAATGAAGATGACCAGCAGCTTGCCCGTGTGTTTTCCCAACGCTTCGCCATCCGATCAATAAGCCTAGAAACAGAGTCTTAGCGCAAACACGTAGGCTATCATCTGCTGTCTCTCAAGAATGTAAGATCCTGTCTCTTATATAAAATGTCTTGCTCATGCATTCTTGCTAGATAGCATTCTGGCCACTATTACTGTTGCTGCTGTTGTTGAATATATTGCGGCCATCAAGATATTTCTCCAAAATATGCAGGTGTTTTTCTTGTAAATCTTCTCCTGCTCTAAAGTGAAATCGGAGTAGATTTGCAATATGTATATGATGTTGCAAAATGGTGCAGGGTATTACAAGCACAGCTGGAGCCTTGTCAGGCATTCTGGGTATTGCTCTATGCGGATATCTTTATGACCAATCACATTTCTGGGGTGTAACTGCAGTTTTAGAATATCATGTTTTAACAACGGAACCTGTGATCTGTCCTACAGCTAGAAACAAAGATCTTATATGGTGAGATTCCACTACGCTGATAATCTCCTCCCTCCAAAAAAGGACAAAGCTTGTTTTAGTAGAGACGATCCAAAGGTGACATAACTCTCGTTTCAGGAGCCTTTAGCAAGATAAAGATGTGAAGTATAAGTTAGAAGGTAGAGACGTTGTGAAAACATTATTCCACAGGAGAGAAGATGGAGGAGTGGAGCGTTCCTCCCCGTGTGCAGGAGCCAGTTTCGGAGCACAGTCACACAGTCATCTTTCTCCACGGAGGGGGCAGCGATGGCCCTCAATTATGGAGAGCGATTAACCCGGATGCAGCCCAGCCTCTTTGCTTCCTTCCCCACGCCCGTTGGGTCTTCCCCAGCGATCTCTGCAGTGGTCCACCTCGCTGGAGATCGAAAGGTAGCCAGTGGTTTCGACGACCGCCACAGGTTAGTACATATATTTAGTTTTAGTTTTAGGATGCTTGGAGAGGTTAAAAGAAAGTCCAAGCATTCAGCTTTTGCCTCGCGAAGGGCTCTAATTGTGATTAGGTCAAGGATTCTGTGAGTTTGGATCTTTTCGCAGAGTGCCCAAGTCTCTGATTCTGATTCTGATCTACATGTGACCAATTCTGCCAATTCTGTCACTGACCAATTCCAGTTCTGAAAAAGAGGCATGCCAGCTCTGTCTCAGTCTCATATACATGCCATGCCAGCTCTGCCTAATATACAATACACCCCATGTTCTTATATCTTGCTTAAAATGATGATTCTTATATGTTGCTTAAAATTATTCTTATACGATGATTCCTATCTGTTCTCAAGATGATTCGTAATTCTTATATGTGCATTATGGTGATTCCAGGACAGTAGCCAGAACTTGGAGACCATCTCGGCCCAGGCGCCTCTGTGAGCTATGTTTTGGAACTGGTTGATGCTGAGATACTGCGGTAGGCGGTAGAGCAGAGAGGGTTGTGTTGGGTGGGATGAGCCAGGGGCAGGCCACAGCCCTGCAGTCCTTGCTGTGCTGTGAGCACAAGCTGGGGGCATTTTTGGTATGAGCGGATGGCTGCCTCTTGCTCCAAGCTTGAAGGCATGGATTTTGGTACAGCTTCCAAGGCACCGAGGGAGCAGCTTGACTATCAAAGGACCAAACTGACATTGGTATATTCGAGCACAAGGAACTCCTGTGTTCTTGGGACATGGCACCCATGACCGCAAGGTACCTCAACCTTGCTTCTTCGAAAGCGCTCGCGATGTTCTCACGTCCATGAACATGGACGCCTCTTGGCATCAATATGTGGGTGCTAAGATTGACGCATTGGATTAAGTTGCCCGAGGAGCTTGATGATGTTGTGGAGTTTCTAGATTCTAAGCTCAAGATTGACATCGATGCTGTTCGTAATAGGAAAATTATCTCCCTGCTTGTTTGTTTTAGCTCCTCATCAATAAACCAGCGTAATCATAGGTTGGGAAGAAGGCTAGGCAAAATGTTCGGCGTTGTTTTTCTTCCGCGGTGTAATTCAAACGACTTCATTAGACTGAAATAACATGGTTGTCTTTGCAACCTGATCAGAACTTTGAGGACCCTTTTATGCGGTGTTGATTAACCGAAATATAGCATTTGGATATGATTAACCCGCAACTTATTTACATAGGATCAAGTAAAGCTCAATTTTTGACCTTTTGATTGGGCATGTTTTGAACCCGGCTACATTAGCGCCGTCTTGTTCGATTGGAAATCTGCCCGTCGCGGATATCGACGATTGCTTCCCCGGCCCCTGATTCGCGAGCATCATGCACAAGCACGGACGGAACAGCCCTCCTCACGACCATGATTGCGCTTGCCTAATGCTCTAAGCGAGGTTGGCAAGGTTGTTAAAGGGAAAATTCATCTTACATTGCAAGAGCACATATTCGCCTTGATGCATGTAAGTCCACCCATGTATTAATATATGAGTCAAACCATGAATTAGTGATGAGCTAGCGGTCTATTGATGGTTAAAGCAAAACATTACGATGCATAGTGATTTGTAAAGATGCATTTTACTGGATGCAACTCTAATACTTTTCAATCCAAAGGGGTTCAATATGGTTTCAACAACATCGTCTCATGAAGCTATAAATTAGCTGGCATTGACTATATAATTGGTATTGTAAGGTACATTTCCAGTGTCAAACTCCGCTTAAATTGATATTACTATTTAGTATCATCATATGAATGAATGATTATACAATATAACGTAAAGCTCTCAATAATAGCGTTGAAGGACAAATTTAGACCTTGTTAATCTTATTCAGATAGTTATCTATCAGACAACTCTTCATCTCATAGTTTCAGAGGTAAGGCTAGGATCCGCACGTCCCGACTACTCAATCATGTCTAAATAAGCGTTTGGTAAAAAAGACTAGACTATTATGGTCAAAAGTCCAAGTGGAAAAAGTCCAAAGTTCTATATAGGAATCGAAAGCCTTAGTATTGGGCATCAAACAACTACTTGAACATGCTTTAACGTTTAATGTGTTTGGAGATGTACCGCTTCCCTTTGCACGACAAAATGGGGGTTGCCACAGGTTTTGAAATCCGCCATACATTAGCAAATTGGTTTCCTTTACTGAGTCTGCTTATCGCGGATCTGCGACACAATTGACGGTTGCTTCTGGTCCTGATTGGCGTAGAGAGCATCACGCAGATAAAGAAATTCGCGTGAACGCCCTCCTCATGACCATGGACTGTGTTGCCTTCTATCGCGAGAGTTTCGGCTCTTATGCCCCGTCATGAATGGCGCAAGCCGCGGAGCGAGAACGTCTTCTTTGAAGATGGTCCCGCCCCCTGGGTGCCCATGACTTTCGACCGGCGTTTGCCGACGCGTGCATGTGGTGGAGGGAGTCGCCGATGTGGACCGAATGCCTTCGCTTCCCCGATGCGCTGGTCGGTCTCTATGGCCTGCTGACCGGTTCGCCGGATTCATGACTACTTCTCGCATGTCGATGTTGGTGACGATTACGCATCAGATCCCACCTGCATGGTGGAACGCGTCGGGCCGTCGATCCAACCGCATCCCGCCTTCTCCGGCGTTGCGTTGGTTTGTACTTCATTCCTGAGACACGTTTGCGGAAACATCTTGATCATGGCCATCGTTGTAATGCTCCGACGTCCTCGCGGGTGGGTGCCTGACACCATGGTGTGTTCGGTGATCTTAAGGAGCCTTCCTCCTCTTTGATGATGTGGGAGCCCAATAAGCAGTGCAAATATATTTTACCTCGAATTTTTAAAGTGCAATTACTCTCAAAATGTAAGGCATTCAAAAAAATGTTCATGGTGTTCCACATGAGTTAAAAATGTTGTGAGAAAAACCTTGGTCTTGGAAAAGTTGACTCAATATGTTAGTGATTTAAGAGAAGCTACTTAATGCATGCGCTTGCTTTTACGTATTGGCTAGTGTACGGCAAGCGAAATCATAGTTGCTAAGTCTTAGAAACTAAATGAAGGAGATATATGCATTGAATTATATGCAAGAACTCGGTCTTGACCAATAAAAGCAATGAATATTATGAAGGAATACTCTTGGACCTTGGTGCGACTCCTTAGATCCGCTTTTGGAAGACATTGCCTAGATTCCGCCACAATGATCACATTGCCATCTTCTCGCTCTTTCATCCATTTGTATACTCACACAAAAATAGTCATGCATTTCACCAATTTGGTTTCAATCTTAGACGTAGCTCCAAGGATGCTTGTATCTCTAGGATTTGGCTCCAAGAGACCATATTTTATGATCATGAGTTAAATTTTTCTTCCTTGCATTGAGTAGCAAAAATACTTTTTTAAAAACAAGATGCTAATGCATGGAGAGTTGTCCTCTCAACGTAGGGTGGAATTGTTTAGATTAAATTTGATATAGCTTTTTGGTTTATTTGAGGGTGTACCGTTTGGTTATGGATTTACCGTTTTGTTTCACCTGCCTAAAAATTATGGAATGGTTGCATATGTCAAAGAGTGTGGGCGGATGATAATATTTAATGCATTTGTAACATGTAGTATATTTTTTCAAATGTCTCGAGAATTTTCAAATTTTGAGCATATGTTGGCACACTTTCCTTGACAAAAAGGACTTAAAATATATTTGCTTAGGATGAAGATCCCCATGTAGCACTTTTATAGGGCAAACGTATATGTAATTAATATATGGATGTAGATGATCCGGAATTTTTTTTGTTTCTTCATGTGAGTCCGTGTTTCCATGCCTTGAAGTTAATCCGGATGATGGTGAAAGAAAAATGAAATAACACAATCAACCCACACTATCCTCCCACATTACCATATAACATTGCAATCAAGCCCATTATATCTGGATTCCAACTTTAATACTTTTTACAATAACCTAATGTTCTCTTCTATCACAGAATGTTCTCTTCTATCACGCCATACAGATTTCAATTTCATTACTTTCGTAAATTTTAAATGGCCTCTTCTAATCACACTAAACACATTTCTGGGATAACCCATCCCACGCCTTATGATCATGCTTAGATTGCCCATGTTTAATATTTATGTGATCATTAACTGTCAATCTCAAAGGCCCAACTATGGAGCCTTGAATTACTTATATGCAAAGAAATTGTCTCATCTAGGCATTCCTCGGCAGAGAAATTGCCCTTCGCGACACGTATGTCGTGTGTAAACAGTTTCCGGCTCTTAAAAGGAGGAGCAGAGGGCGAGACAAACAACCATCGCCACATGATAAAGTAAGGACTTGCTCTTGTGGGGATATTGGAAATTCAAAGCAGCTGTGAGGTAGGATAATAGGAACCTCATATATTTAACTTTGGTTTTGCTTGAGTCGAAAAGATGTCATGGGACCTTTACCTACAGAGATGGATACTCGCCTTATGGCACCACATTTAAACCATTTGGATTAAAAAACCTCAACAATAGTTCGAGTTTGTCCCTCCCCGGTAAAGATCCATTAGTATCTAACATGCCGATAAAAAGTAATTATGTTTAGTGTATTACCTTCCTACCATGTGTCGAAAAGAGTTCCAAAGATGTCATGTTGGGCCTCGAGTATTCATAAATGGTAGTTTGTCTAACCATGTGTGCAGAAGTCCATTATGCACAACGTGAACTAACGCTAACTTACCAAATAGAAGCATCCTGTGAGCCGATTACGCATTTGGCCCCTTTATATTTCCAGATGTGTGTGACGCTAGTTAGTCTCTAACCCGGGCCAGAACCAAAGAGAATGAAATCACGCTTAACTTGAGATGCAAGCAATAGAGACGCTTGAGATCCAATATATTGGTAATAATATTTAAAGCTTACCTTATTTTCAAAGCTCACTTATAGTCGCCACAAGATGATCCGCAATACGATCGATTTCTCCCTCAGGAGTCGCCGGATGCTTTGAAAGGGGGCAAAGAGTCAGGAAAGCCAATTTAAAGAACGAGTAGGCCTTTATCCACCACCACCAATGGCCAAAGGATTATTTACCAAGAGTAATTTTTCAACCTTCATATTTTTGTAGTAAATAATGTAAGGCCATTCCCATCCTTAATAAAGACGTATAGAAACATGCCCTATATAATTGTTACATTTGGGTGCTTCTTGTATTATTCGCAAAAAATAACCGGGCTAACCGATTAAACCCCCACGCTGCTTTGGTTTATAGCAATGACGATTTGTTCATCATTTTCCTTTTAGCATCTTTAGCATCAGAGCCTTGTCACGAAGCATGCTCAAGTGTGCTCGCAAGGCTTTGTTATATTCCTCGCAAGGCATATAAACACCGAGCCTTCCTAAAGAGGCTTTCCACATGGGTGCATCAAACTTTAGAGCATGACAAGATCCGCAAGGGCTCTTAAGCATAGTTAGGCAACTTCATCCGTGCCTCCACATATTAGAAAATGATTGCATGACAAGTTCTTTTGATTCCCGATGCCCCGTGATCAATGCATTTGGTATAGGCATCGGCGGCACTCTTTAGTCATTCTTACCAAACAAACGATTGCCCCTCATCCATTAACTTTGCCCTAAGATCCCTCAAGAAACACGCCAAGAAATCGGACGCTCGCAGGATGCAAATGAAGAGAGGGAAGCCGACGTAAGGAGAGGGATGGAAATTACTAATTTTAGAATTTTCGTAACCGCTGATGCCGAAATAAAAGATCCAATGGATGAGTTTTTGGTCGACGGCACGCCCAGACGGCATATCTAGAATTGCAGTGAGGCAGGGTGGGTTAGGCAACCCCGCTAAAAATTCAACATTATTATTCTGCTCAAAAGTTGGCTAGCCTTATTTATTTGTCGGGCTGCCTTGAACGAAGTAGATTTAATTTTTATCTTTTAAAGATAGATTGTATTTTGCAGGCATTTTCTTTTTTAAAGATAGATAGATAAGTAGGGGTATTTTTCACTTGATGCCATGCCAATCTATATCCATGAAGTGTTGGTATCTAGTAGTTCCAATTGCTTCATGCGTAAGGAAAGTTTCTAGCCAATGGACAGTTTTATGATAACGTAAAAACACTTAGGGGACACCAAGATCCTCCAATAGCGCCATGCCACGAAGTTGTTTCAAAACCAAAGTTTTGGCTTAACGACTCGAGTTTCGGCCGCAATACCGCCGCAGCTTTACATGCATTCCAAGAACTCATCTACGACATTTAACAAAGATTCCTACTTTACCCAACATTCCAAGACTTACCATGCATTCCCGGGTTTTGACCGGGTGCAAAATGGTCCCTAAGTGTTCTTTCACGTTAGAAGACGTCGGCATTGCCATTATCCTCGATAATACAGGGCTCGCGCCGCTCTGGCCGCCGCCTGCTTCCATCCCGGATGGCAAGTAGATTGCCATTCCTCGACATGGCCGTAAAAATCTGCTTTTTGTCTCTTGAATATGTGGTTTCTGGTGGGATGATTGTTATATATATATACTCACAAAGAAGCTAGAATCATGCCTTGATATATACTTATAAATAAACTAGAATGTGTGCTTGCATCGGCATTAGTCGTGAAATGCATGAAATAGGGTAGATGCAATAGTTAATAGAATGGAAACAATGGAGGCGATGGGGGATGGGGATAAAATGAAAGAAGTGGGTGTCGGACATGGGCATTGTGTAAACTATAGTATGCGTGCTTGGCATCGGCATTAGTCGTGAATGCACGAAATAGTTAAATGCAATGCTTAATAGAATGGAACGAGTGGACCGCATGGAATGGGGATAAAATGAAAGAAATGGATGTCGGGCATGGGCATTGTGTAAACTATAAAGTATGTGTGTGTGGAATGGGGAGTGGAAGATTTGGGTGGCACATTGCATGTGTTTTTGTATGTGTATTCATATGGGTGAATATGCGGGATGATTGGTGTGGAAGCACATATTGCATTGTTGCATGATTTTGTGTGTTCTAAACTATTTGGGTTATGGGGAAATGGACTTGAAAACTAATCAAATCATGATATATACACAATGGTGCAATGTGATTATAGTACAAGGTAATGTTGTGGAAGATGATAAACAATAGGAAACATATGGTCAATCAAGGTGAAATGATCAGACAATGTAATACCTTTGTGTGACTAAGTGTAGAGGTATGCATCCATGGCAAATGATATCAAATTTAAATGATATCAAATTTGACAACCCTCTCTAGTGGGTGTAATTAATAATTTTTTAAATACTATCATATCCATGCCAATTCCAGTGGCTACGACATGGCCAACATATAAAATATCTAATTTTACAGATAATTCTATGCTTTCTGCTCAACCCCATTATGGATTTGGCAGGTTATGCCAATCTCGTCTTCATGGTCTTTATGGTCATAAGGTGTTTTGTTCAATTTAAGAGGGGGTTGGGGGTATCTTATGATTATTGATGCGAACCTAGTATATGTTTGTGAGTTGTTTGTTTGCTTGAGGAGACTAAGTATATGTTGCACAGTTATGTTTTGTACGAACGGTCTCTATAGAAGGATAGGTAGATAGCAAGCAGAGACAATTGCTAACTTCCTTCAATGGGCCAAGGTAAAAGGCATAGATGTTGTGTAGTGGATATGAAATGACATCACGAATGACATCATGACAAATAACATTCAAACGGCCTTTATCATTTTAACATACAGATCATATTTAAAAGGCAAAGAAGTAAATTCGAGAACCCATGCACCTTGCCTTCAGTTTTTTAGTAGGCTTGCCTAACCTCCCCTACAAATATTCTTGCAATTTTTGCCCATCCACATGGCTTGCCACCATTAGAGGTTTTATTGGATCACCTAGCCATCCAAGCCGTCCCCAAATTTGATTCCAAACTTATTTTTGAACCTCGCAGCTTGGGAAAATGCCGCCCCCGCCCCCAACCCCAAAGTTGATAAACCTAATTATGACGGTTTATTGAGCGAAAGTTAGGCATGTAATCATGAAGAGAATCGCTAATTCTTTTTAAAACTAGCTTCAAGTTCAAGCAAGACTCCATTAAGCGGGATTAGCCAAAGAACCTCCGTTAGTGTCAAATTTGGAAATCGATGTTCAAATTTGATTTGATGCAATCTATTACAAAATCGAGGCAAAACCTTGTATTCCCTCCGATTTTGGTAAATAATCCCATCAATTTGGTCACGGAATCGCCGACGTTGAGAGTATTAGGGGACCATGGTCAAATAAGAAGCTTCGCGGTTCACACTTTTTCTAACCTTTTTTGTTTTTCAGTTTTTTTTTTTTTTTTTTTACTCACACCCCTCTACCGCCCCCAAATTTTTTTCCTCAAATTCTAGCCTATCCACGCAGTAATTTCCATGTCATCAAAATCCGATGTGGCTTATTTTGCACCTTCGCATCAAAATCCGATGTGGCTTATTTTTGCACCTTCGTATTTTTGCTTTTGCAAATCTAAGGCTAAGAAAATTAGAAAATCCAAAAAAATGGGCGGAGATGGAAAGGGTCAAAATGGGCCAGATGGAAATGGGCTGAGATGGAAAGGGTCACGTAATATCATTTTTTTCCCTTTTTGCTTTCGTGCTATGGGGTAAGAAACTCTCGCCGAAAAGCTGCGGCGCCAGTACACATTCTAGAGCACCATTTTCTATTCTGGACGACAATTTGGACGCCGCAGGGCCGAAGCTTGGTGTTAACTTTTCTTGTCCAAAGATTTTGAGTATTCCGTTATTCTTTTTTATTTTTTCTTTTCTTCTTAGTTCTAACCCTATTTTCTGGGCCGGGTTTTTCAAAAGTAATGTGAACGAAGTTTTATCGAAATATTGTCCTGCTTGGCCCTTTCGAATTGGTAAATGGCTCACCAGAGTCTCCAAAGTGCCATTCACATTTGGAAACCTAATCTACATGCAAAAGCTTTTGGTTTATTAGAGTCAAAGTCATCAAAAGATATAGTGGAGTTTCATTTTTCCGATTTCTTTGCATTTGTATGGGTAGTACAACTTTTTAAGTCACTGACATGATTCTTTGAAAATGGTGTTGAACGCAAGAATTCGTGCATTCAATACGACTTCATTCCCCTGAAGTTCTACGGATAAGTTTCGATCTTGCAACTTTAAGCAACATTTTTACTCAAATTTAAGTCATGCATTTTGATTGCATCCCAGGTTTCCACTATGGATAGATGAGAAGCACATGGCGCATAAAGATTGAATGCACCCCGTGTTGGCGGCCCAAGTGAAAGCTTTCGTGAATACCATCGTCCCCAAAGAAAGTGGCTATCCGACCAAGTTCGAGATGCTTGTTGACGTTTCTTTGTGCTCATGCTTCCCGCGAACTCACCGGCCGCAAAAAGCCGCCTTTTGCGGTATATATGTGGAGTTTTGTAGCTAAATATGATAAAATAAGAATTACCATATATAAACGATATAGGAAAGTACAATGAAACCAAGGACATATGTGTCAAAGATGATTAACATGAATTAGATGTTTTGGCATGAGTAACATGAACTAGATGGTTTCAGTTTTGCATATATGTTCAATGTTAATTAACCGTGGATCCGATTGGTGGACTATTCATCCTTAATCCCTCGGCTAATTTAGCCTCTCGCTAGTGGCTTAGTGATAAAATGTACCTCTAAAGAGTTGAAAGTTTCGCAACAATCGGTCCGAAATTGCGCATTCGAAAACTATATTCCTTATAATAATTCTCTTGTCTTCTACATACGCCGATTAATTCCTCGTAAGCAATGCTAGAATTAATCATGTAGTTAACCGCCAAGTTATTATTTGCAATATTGCATCCGTATCAAGCACCTAATTCCTATTGCCGCTCCTTAAGAGTAGCCGCCACTAAACCGATGAGAGCCAAGCAAAGACACAAGCCTATGATGATTAAATGGATATGCAAATTTAAATAACATAACATCACATCCCTCCCTACTAGAATTCACGATATTGTAGATCTTAAAGGTGTGCCGAGGGGTTTCTAGGTAATCGCTCTTGTATTCAAGGTGATGGTGATCATTCCAATTTATTTACCATGGTTAACAAATAGTTCCTTGTTCAAGTATGGATTTTTTTACATTTGTCAGAGTTCAAGTTTTATCAAAGATTGTTGGTTTTTTGGGACATAACTAACTCAAGAAATAGATCTTGTTGTCGCGATGTGTACGTGGTCACCATGTTTACATGTTTGAACATATTTGTTTACATTTGTCGTAGTTTAAGCTTTATCAAAGATGGTTGGTTTTTGTGGGACATAACTAACTCAGCAAATAGATCTTGTTGTTTTCATGTGGGTCACCATGTTTATATGTTTTGAACATAAGCATCCAATTTCAACAGCAATAAAGGACATTAGACTTGGTAAGGGTTTTCTTTAGAAGAGATGCTTTATGCGCTAAAAGTGCGTTGTAATTTTTTCATTGCCCATAGTTTTAAGTCTTCAAATAGTCTTCATAGTCTTTTTGTTCATAAATATTGGATCAGAGTGTTCTTGTTCAGCATTAGGCATTTTCCAAATGTTATCACCCATGCTCTACACCTTTCTCAATATCTATACTTGCCTTTTGTCTAGCCTTTTCAAGTAAAGCTTCTGTTCAGGAGGGATAGATAAGCACATGTGTATGACGAAGAGTTCATGCAGAATGCAAGAATAAACCTGCATATGCGACGCATTGATTTAACAAACCTTTGCCTTGTTGTAAGGTCCATAATCCCTTTGCTTTTACATTTATGTGTTGTGTATATCATTGCTTGTTAAGTGTAAGTGGTTGAAGGCTTAAGGTATCCGCAATTTTCCATAGTTAACCATGCTAGTCCTTCTTTGTCAGATGTCATTGAATATTTTTATATTTTATATAGTTTAAGCTTATTGGGCATTTCTTTATGAGCACTAACATTTATAAACATCTAGATGTTGGAACCCGTCAACATCTCATTGTTGATGGACAATGCATTTTGCGAATGCAATTGCGATGGAAAGTGGTAGTGTCACCATATTTATCTGTAGGAGTCTTGTACGGGTAAGGTCTTTTATGTTGGATTTAGGTATGGTTTATGGGCAAATATTTTTGAGAGTTGTTATATGCGAGTATAAAAACGTGCTTATCTGGCTATTTGTCTTGGAACCTTTATGAATTAATTTGGTATTTGATAAACTTGACTCTTGTAGAGCAATTTTTGCTAACCGTGGTTCAAACAAATGCCTTAGAGCTTCGTATCAATTCTTTTTACAATTATCAACTCTTTACATTATGGCTTGTAGTTTTTATATCTAGCTCCTCCCTTATCTTTACCACTTTCAAGTGTATGATGTTTCTCATTCTAAATTGTTGTCTTTGTAATTGTCCTTTGTTCGATCCATTTTGTAAGCAAAGATTCTTCACTCCAGCCCTCTAATGGGCCCCTCATGACCTTTTCCTCAAATTCTAGCCTATCCACGTGTAATTTTCCATGTCATCAAAATCGATGTGGCTTATTTTTGCACCTTCGGATCTCCTCTTTTGCAAATCTAAGGCTAAGAAAATTAGAAAAACCGCCAAAATGGGCGGAGATGGAAAGGGTCACCGAATATCATTTTTTTCCTTTTTCTTTCACGCTTTCCTTGGGGTGGAAGCCCCCTCCGAAAGCTTCGGGCGTATGCGCTAGCACATTCTAGAGCACGATTTTCTATTCTGACGACAAATTTGGACGCCAGAGGCCGAGCTTGGTGCTAACTTCTTCTTGTTCAAAGATTTTGAGTATTCCGTTATTCATTTTTATTTTTCTTTTTCTTCTTAGTTCTAACCCTATTTTTGCCGGTTTTTTCGTGGCTATGAACGCTGCTTTTGTCGAAATATTGTCCTGCTTGGCGCATTAGACGCGTTGCGATCGCCGCTGAGTCGTTGTGGTGGATCTTGCATCAAAATAGCATTGGTAGCTCTTTTCCACCAAATCACCTTCGCTTGGCTCTGAGCTTTTATCTTGCCAAAGCCTTTGTTGATAATCCACCTGCCGACACCGAGAGGCCTTCTCTTTATATTGTAGAAGGAGCCGAGTATATGGTAGATTGAGACTCAAGCCGGGGCTTGGGAGCCCCGCTGGAGTTCTAGCAAAGCTTTTTCAGATTCTAGAATTATGGTAATGCCAGCTTGTAATGCCATTTTCTTTGATCTCAAGACAATATTTTGTATGTTTGGCAAGAAAAGTAAAATCAAACCTCGCCTTCGCAAGCTATGTGGGAAGAAAAGAGCTTCAATTAAAGCCTTTAAGCTTGAAAATGTTTTTGGCTTAGGCCATCGAATGCAAGATATGGATTCAAGCAGCTTGGCTGTGATCCAAATCGCTTTTAGCAAACAATATATGCAATGAGGTTCAAATGACATTTTTCTTATTAGATCCTTTGCCCGATCTAGTTGGCCACCTGCCCAAAGAACTCAACTATGCATCCATAATGTTTTGTCACATGTACAATTCTATGCATCTCACACTCATGGAAACAAAATAGCAATAGTCTTCTCTATCAAGCCCACCGGATAAACATTGCATATATTAAACTTCTAAGACATCCTTCCCATCTTTCATATATAGCTTTTCGCCAATAATTGCAAAGGCTTTTTGCCATAGATTCAAAGGAAAATGTAGCATCATCTTTTGGAAACAAAGACTTGACTTACATATAATACCATTGTGTTGTCTATCAAATTATATTTCCATGGAGTTAGAGATCGTGCATGTAGCTAAGCAAATAAATTTAGTGTTGTTGTGTCATGTGTTATTTCAAAAGATATCAACTTTTCTATACTTTGTTTTAAAAGTTCTACCATGCCAAATATTGTAGCCGGTGACACGTGACAATTTTGGTCCGGAATAAATTTGTTGCTACTTGATACCGAATGCCTGACCGATGGAATATTTTTTACATTACATGATGTCCATAATTTTTCTATTGCACGAGACTCATTTCTTGCCAATCTTGGTGCTATATTATCAACACCCATGACGACGTTGTAACACCACCACTTGCGATGGATCATTGTCTATTTTGAGAGATATGTAATGACTCTAGAGGTATGGTTTAGAAGTATTAATGAAGATTTGTGGATTCCATCCTTGCGCCTAAAGTCGTAAACCGCCTCTAGATATGATATCTATAGAAAATTCCTTATGCACAATTATTGAGTGCACAATTCGATTATAGATGATCAAACACACATGCCTCCTTCCTACCGATATCTCATAAATCAAAGAGGCGATTTTGTCATTGGTTGTATCAATGCCTCGTAATTTCAAGTATAGTATCCATGTAATGTGCTTTTTGTAACTTGTTTTCCTCGTTGGAATGGGGAATTAAAATTTTCACATGTTGTGTTGTTTTGAAGGTTGCCCTTTTCGGAAGGTCCAAAATCTATCTTTCTCTGGTAATTTTGTGGCCGCTATTGTCCGATGCTTGATAAACGGGACATATAAGTTATTGACAAGAGTTTACATAGACTCTAATTCTACAACATCGGTTGCTGTAACTCTGGTAGCCGGAAACCCTGAATAATTCGACAAGCCTAAATCTACTACCAAGCCTTATCCGGTTTGGCCTTGCTAAAGCCTTCCCTTTGTGCCTTTTTTTTTTTTTTTTATTATAAGTATTGATGGAATGCATTTACACCGCATGCAGGGCAGTATTATGTGGTGTTCTAACAATTTTGTATGCAAGAGATGTGTGCACATGTGGAACCTTGAAATTTAAAAAGAGTATGTTATTTGAGTAGCCTTTTGAACTTAACACGGTTGGAAATTTGCTTTTGGCACGATTTTCTAGACCTACTTTTATATCTCAAAGCTTTTTGTGAACTCTCGAAAATGCGTGGTCGTTGGATCTGGATTCTAGTTTGAGATGTCGATTACAAATGAATATTAGGGTTTGTATACTTCAGATATGTGGCTTACGGCTTTGCCTTATGACCATTAGCAGTAGTCCTGCCTTAAGGTTTGTTGCCCAGATCTGAACGATGTCGGGCTTCCCTTCTTGCAAGAAAGGAGATTTTGCAGAAGATTGATATTTCACACTCTTGTAATGGAGAAGCAGACTGGTGGCGATGAAGCAATGGAAGCCAACCCACATATAATATGAAGCCGACCATTTGCAGCAATAGGAATGACATTGATGTAGCATTCCTTGGTGAAAATCATGTTTGGGATAATTTCCATTGAGAAAGCAACTCTACGGCAGCCTGATGCAAACTTGGAGCAGGCAGCACCAGAAATGATGTCATGGAGAAATTATTCAATCTTCAACGTCCTACTCAGGTTTGAGAATATTGCACATGATTTAAGGATTCAAGTTGATGCACACGATAGATCTAATATTTTGGCATGAAATAAACTGTAGCTAAACTAATAATTTTGTATGAAGGAAAATCTAATGGCATAGACTATTTATAAGGCATTACCCTCATGCAATGGTGCTAAATCTACTGTTGGATCTAGTATACTTGGAGCTGATTATTGAAAGAAGCCTTGTGCTGATAGGTACATTGTTGCAGTGGTATCTAAACTAATATTAATGCGGAGCAGATTGGGTATAACAACGAATTTGCAGCCATAGGGAATGAATACAATCTCCAACGACATCCAGAGGTTGGAAAATGGCGGATTATTTCTATTTTGTTGCACTTGATATAGATCTGAGTATCTTAGTGAGTTAATGCAAGCAATTGGGTCAAAGTAGAGTATAATTTTTCTTATTATGTTGCACTGGCCACAGATCTATGAATTTGAGTGAAGTGATGTAGGCATTGAGTTAGAATTGGCGCTATGAAAGCATCTAACTTAGAGTGCAACTTTTTATTATTGTAACAATTATGCAGCAAGGAATTGCTGGGAAACCTACACCAGATTTAGGGATTTGTTTACATCATCTGAGTTTTAGTACATGACCAGGTTGGGAATAATCAGTAAGTGAAAATGAAGGATTAGTCGCAACATGCATAGTCATGCAGATATAATTTTACCACTATGGGCTACTGCATATAGTCGTGGACAGGTGACCTTGCTATTCTAATATGTGAAATCACAATACTGGCAACTGGAAGCTTAATACATGTACTTATACTGAATATAGATGGTCTTCTAGATTGGCAAATTCAAGAGGGAGTCTTACTGAAGTTATGAACTGCAAGAGCTTTGATGCATACTGCACTGAGTTCGGTAACATGCTAGCCTATAAGCCAGGTTAAGTAATAGGCTTAGTAGTTACTCGCAGATAGTTACAGTTTTAACCTAAAAAACTTAACATGGAAACTTAACACCATATATAGGGACCTGTTTGCAGCAACTTGTGAATTTATGAGACGTCTCGGCCAAGCTTGTTTGTGACTGAGTTGTGTTTAAGGATGTTCTAGATGGTAAGCTGGAACATGCAAAGCCATGCATATGTGCCACTCATGGCTTTAACATGTCATAAGTCATGTGAATATGAGGCAAAACGTGTTCTCTATAGTATGAGCAAATTGCCTAGCTTTTTTAGAATTGTAAATTGAATTGTATATTCAAGGCATACAGTTTGTGCCGTGCCTTAGTTCTAAGAAAATAGTTTGTTTCAAATTCCTGTTTTTTGTTGGTAACAAGCAGGGTGAAGGGTGATAAACTCAAAAGACCCAATGACACCTGCTACCAAATGCATGACAACCATGTCTAATGCTTGTTTGTGTATTTTTTGGTGCAGGTAACAGGTTCTTTTGCTCCCTGCTATGTATGCTTTAAAAAGTGGAAGTTAGATGAGAAGCACGGATTCATACTGACGATTGGAAATGAGCCCAAGAATATTTTATGTGGAGCTCTGTTTAAGACTGGTTTGATTTGATTACATGCTGAGGCTTAATGTAATAGACATGTTGAGAAGTTATTTGAGATGTTATGTGAGTACAACTGTCTAAAAAATAGACAAGTAGTATTTACAGGAAAAATGTTGATGTTTGAAGGTTCAATATAATGGAAATATCTTATGAAGTACGAAGTTTAAATATAATCCAGTATTTTCAATTGTATTTGGTTGATGGTAACATAGTCATTGCCTAAGAATAGTTCACCTGACTAAAGCTTAGGGCTGCATATTGTATCGAGTTATCTCCTTGCAAAGGTGTAACAAGATAAAAGTCTGGTGAACAGATTTAAAAGGTTTTTTTTTTGTGTCTCTAACTCAGTTTCTTGGTTATACCAAGGACCTTGGCTATGTTATGACAGATTCAGGTGGATACTTTAATTTGCTAACACTGTGCTGATGATCATTATAGGAAAATACAAAGGAATATGTACAAGAAGTCAATAGTGGATAAAGGAGCTCATTGCACCTGATTATAATAAATGTAGACATTGGCATTGGCGAGAGCTACGACATGAATAATCAAGCAGAAATAAGGAAATCTATTCAGAAATAAAGGTATAATTTCCATTCGAAAATAAAGGTAATAATTCCATGGAATTATCCCAGTGGAAATTGATATGGAAGTTGAATCATAGACTGAGTTTTGGCTCCTTAATTTAGTCATTTGGCATTGGCCCAGGCTAGTGCTCTTACCAAGGGGTATATCCTATTTACCCTTTGATAGACAGATCATCTTCTTAAAGAAACCCAAGTGACTACTATGATGTCCACTTGTTTGCCATTTGGCTCTTTTAGAGAAAAATAAGCACTTGTGCAATAAGGCAATATAGGTAGGGTAGGGCTTTGGCAACAAGGTCCTACTCTCCTTGTTGCATTTATGACTTTGGCCCACCCTGACCTACGGTAGGTGGCAGGCTTTTTTTATTATAAGTACTGATGGAATGCATTTACACTGCATGCAGGGCAGTATTATGTGATGTTCTAACAATTTTGTATGCAAGAGATGTGTGCACATGTGGAACCTTGAAATTTAAAAGAGTATGTTATTTGAGTAGCCTTTTGAACTTGGGTAAAGTTCTGTCACTCTAACACGGTTGGAAATTTGCTTTTGGCACGATTTTCTAGACCTACTTTTATATCTCAAAGCTTTTTGTGAACTCTCGAAAATGCGTGGTCGTTGGATCTGGATTCTAGTTTGAGATGTCGATTACAAATGAATATTAGGGTTTGTATACTTCAGATATGTGCCTTACGGCTTTGCCTTATGACCATTAGCAGTAGTCCTGCCTTAAGGTTTGTTGCCCGGATCTGAACGATGTCGGGCTTCCCTTCTTGCAAGAAAGGAGATTTTGCAGAAGATTGATAGTATTTCACACTCTTGCAATGGAGAAGCAGACTGGTGGCGATGAAGCAATGGAAGCCAACCCACATATAATATGAAGCCGACCATTTGCAGCAATAGGAATGACATTGATGTAGCATTCCTTGGTGAAAATCATGTTTGGGATAATTTCCATTGAGAAAGCAACTCTACGGCAGCCTGATGCAAACTTGGAGCAGGCAGCACCAGAAATGATGTCATGGAGAAATTATTCAATCTTCAACGTCCTACTCAGGTTTGAGAATATTGCACATGATTTAAGGATTCAAGTTGATGCACACGATAGATCTAATATTTTGGCACGAAATAAACTGTAGCTAAACTAATAATTTTGTATGAAGGATCTAATGGCATAGACTATTTATAAGGCATTACCCTCATGCAATGGTGCTAAATCTACTGTTGGATCTAGTATACTTGGAGCTGATTATTGAAAGAAGCCTTGTGCTGATAGGTACATTGTTGCAGTGGTATCTAAACTAATATTAATGCGGAGCAGATTGGGTATAACAACGAATTTGAAGCCATAGGGAATGAATACAATCTCCAACGACATCCAGAGGTTTGGAAATGGCAGATTATTTCTATTTTGTTGCACTTGATATAGATCTGAGTATCTTAGTGAGTTAATGCAAGCAATTGGGTCAAAGTAGAGTATAATATTTCTTATTATGTTGCACTGGCCACAGATCTATGAATTTGAGTGAAGTGATGTAGCATTGAGTTAGAATTGGCACTATGAAAGCATCTAACTTAGAGTGCAACTTTTTATTATTGTAACAATTATGCAGCAAGGAATTGCTGGGAAACCCACACCAGATTTAGGGATTTGTTTACACCATCTGAGTTTTAGAACATGACCAGGTTGGGAATAATCAGTAAGTGAAAATGAAGGATTAGTCGCAACATGCATAGTCATGCAGATATAATTTTACCACTATGGGCTACTGCATATAGTCGTGGACAGGTGACCTTGCTATTCTAATATCTGAAATCATAGTACTGGCAACTGGAAGCTTAATGCATGTACTTATACTGAATATAGATGGTCTTCTAGATTGGCAAGGGAGTCTTACTGAAGTTATGAACTGCAAGAGCTTTGATGCATACTGCACTGAGTTCGGTAACATGTTAGCCTATAAGCCAGGTTAAGTAATAGGCTTAGTAGTTACTCGCAGATAGTTACAGTTTTAACCTAAGAAACTTAACACCATATATAGGGACCTGTTTGCAGCAACTTTTGAATTTATGAGACATCTCGGCCAAGCTTGTTTGTGACTGAGTTGTGTTTAAGGATGTTCTAGATGGTAAGCTGGAACATGCAAAGCCATGCACTTATAGATGTGCCACTCATGGCTTTAACATGTCATAAGTCATGCAGTTAACAAAAAATATGAGGCAAAACGTGTTCTCTATAGTATGAGCAAATTGTCTAGCTTTTTTGGAATTGTAAATTGAATTGTATATTCAAGGCATACAGTTTGTGCCGTGCCTTAGTTCTAAGAAAATAGTTTGTTTCAAATTCCTGTTTTTTGTTGGTAACAAGCAGGGTGAAGGGTGATAAACTCAAAAGACCCAATGACACCTGCCACCAAATGCATGACAACCATGTCTAATGCTTGTTTGTGTATTTTTTGGTGCAGGTAACAGGTTCTTTTGCTCCCTGCTATGTATGCTTTAAAAAGTGGAAGTTAGATGAGAAGCACGGATTCATATTGACGATTGGAAATGAGCCCAAGAATATTTTATGTGGAGCTCTGTTTAAGACTGGTTTGATTTGATTACATGCTGAGGCTTAATGTAATAGACATGTTGAGAAGTTATTTGAGATGTTATGTGAGTACAACTGTCTAAAAAATAGACAAGTAGTGAACGTATTTACAGGAAAGTTGATGTTTGAAATAGGTTCAATATAATGGAAATATCTTATGAAGTACGAAGTTTGAATATAATCCAGTATTTTCATTTGTATTTGGTTGATGGTAACATAGTCATTGCCTAGGAATAGTTCACTTTCTTTGCTAAAGCTTAGGGCTGTTACATATTGTATCGAAGTTATCTCCTTGCAAAGGTGTAACAAGAAATGTAATAACAAAGATAAGATGGTGGTTATGTAAGAAAAATGACTTATTGATGGGCAAAAGATGAGCAAATTATGACGGCACAATTTGGAGTCAACAAAGTGCCTAAGACCTAGGTGGAAGTTGATACAATTTGGTGAACTATGGTCTCCCATGACATGTAGGCTTGGCCTTGTTTCGTTTAAATACATTGGTTTTGCCCAGTAAAAATCCGAATCATTTCATAGGGAAAATACCATGACATGTGGGCTTGGACTTTTTTCGTTTAAATACATTAGTTTTACCCAGTAAAAATCCTAATCGTTTCATAGGGAAAATACCATAGGGAAAATACCATGGACGAACATAATGGATAACCCTAATTATTTCATGCATGCTCTCTACTTGAACAGATGCGATCTGGGAGCACCATACATCTGGCATGCTTTATCTTCGATCTCGGCCATAGATGAAAGGTATGGCTCTGATTGCTCAAGATTTAGGTATTCAAGGATTTAAGGAAGCCGCTGTATAAAGCAATTTCGGAACTTGGCCATATACAGTGCATTGGTTGAACCCTAATTAGGGTGGACAGATGTAATTCTTGCGGCTCAAATGGCAAGAGGTAGATGCTGTTTCGAGCTGCATATGGTTCTTTGCCAATATTAGATTGTAAAGCCAAATATTGCCTGCCTTGTATATTCCTGTAGTTGTGGGAAATGTTGACACAAGCATCTGCTGCTGTTTCTATGATCAAACAAGACATTGAAGATGCTTCTAGGAATACACAAATCATCAAAACTAAAGGCATTTCTGCTGGAACAGAAGGCTTCACACAGGTTTGACGATTTTCATTTGTTATGTACTTCCATTGCTTAAATGCACTTCCACTGATTATTTTAACGAGTTAAATGGTACTCAATTTATTCAAGGCATGCATAGCCTATATACATGTGAAAAAACGTGGAAGATAATCTGATTATTCTGGATTATTCTGTAATTTCACAATTTAGCATTATCTAGATGCTTTCCAAAGGAAATAAATCTAGCTTAGCTTGTACTCACAGGAAGATAATTACAGGAAGATAATCTAGCCTTGCAAGGAAGTCAGCTTGCTGGCACTACACAAAAAGGTGCAGATAAGGCGTTAGCACTCTAGCAGCTGGCCAAACTAAGGATTATCCGGCATCCTGGAACTCAGGTTGGATGCATAGTCAAATCTATATTATAGCTTATTTGCTTCGAAATGGTAGTATATTGCTTAGATTATATGTGATTGCACTTGTGTAGGATATAGCTGGGGTCTAGACCCTGGATTTGCATTGTTTTATGGTCTACCCTTGATCTGGAAGAATAGCCTAGACTATGATTACATGCTCATGCATGTTACTGGTCTACATGACTGTTTCCAGATTCAACAGTCTGCTTGAGGTAGGTTTTGTGATTTATAATTTTGGCCAAATATGGTGGAGGTGTATACATTAGATTCTGCCCATGCATGATGAAATGTGCTGATATGATTTCCAAAGGAAGTAGACCCTGTGTGCTAGTGCCACAGCTGATTAACATTTTGTAGGGGATCTCTGATATGGTGAATGGACATTTGGGAGAAATGTGCCATAGTAAATTAAATAGTAAATTAAATAATGACATAGTAATGGATGGCAAGTAATGGATGCTATAAACACGAGCTTTCTCTTGATGCTTAGGCTTGAAAAATAAGTAATATACATGCTGAACATTGCTGCAGATCAAAACACTGCACGTAATATGTATAGACCTATGCTAGGTTGTCTAGATCTTTAGAACTATGAAGATTTGACTAAGACATGTTCTCTTGCATGGATTTTAAATATTTTCTCTTGCATGTTCTCTTGCATGGACCAAGACATGGGCAGTGTACTTTAAATATTTTCTGCTGACAGGATTTTCTGCTGCTTATAAGTAGAGGGCAGTTTATAAAGCACTCAGGGCCGATATCTGATACTCTAAACATAAGCATCCTATGCTTGCTGGGCCAGATAAAATGGTAGATGTATGGGAGGATTAACATGCAGGCTAACATTAAAATTGCTTGGGAACTATATGTTAAAGGCAGAGTGAGTTAGGCATTCTTTGCTATCTTTCTATTGTGTTGAGGATTACATCCAAGGTGAAGGGCGAAAAGCCCAAGAAATCTAAGCTTACCTGTTAGTGACTTAGGCTCTTACCCTTCTTAGGCTAACTGTCCTCTGGTTTCACTGCAGGTAACGGGATTTCTTGCTCCTATGTGTGTTTTCCATTTATTCAAGTTGGAAAAGCTACAAGACAAGACAAGAGGACATCGAAGATACATTTTTGACAAATTTGCTGAGCTTTATAGTGCTGATTTGGAAGACAAGGAAAATTCTGAACTCTATGTTTGCTGGATATTCTAATCCCAGTCTAGAAAAAGCAGTCTTTTAGACTTTAAAAAGTATTTAACATTGGTAATATAAAGATTTATGGAGAACTTTTTGGATTATGAATGAAATTATGTTTATAAGCTCTAGAGAATGGGGAACTTCTTGTAGATTGTAGAATATGGTAATTGCTTTTGCCTTGATAAATGCTAACCATTTTAAGGCTTAAGTCAAATGTACACCTGATTTGGCTTAAGGCTGCATATTGACCGGAAGTGGTCTTTGCAAAAGTCCATGAAAGGTAAAAGTCTGTTTTAACAGGTTTAAAGGGTTTTTTTCATTAACTCAGTTCTCTAGTTATACTAGGGACCTTAAAATGGTTGGAATACAGGTGTTTATAATTTCTTATTAATACTTATTGGATATTTATAGGGATTGGCATAGGCTGGACATGGGAATTATGATTCTATCCAAGCTGATTTTCGCTAGTGGCTTGCAGCAGACATAAGGAAATCCATTCAAAAATAAAGGTAACATGACATTTGTTTTTGAAATTATGCCGATTGAATTTTTACACAAATTGGATTATAGAATGAGTTCTGGCTCTTTTAAACTAGTCATTTGGCATTGGCCCACTAGGGTTATTCTGCTGCCATTTGGCTCTCTTAAAAAGAGAAATAAAATACTTGCAATAAGAGTTAATTATAGGTAGGTAGCTTTGCAACAAGGTCCTACTCTCCTGTTGCTAACTATGTATGACTTTTGCCCACCCGACCCATGTAGGTTTTTTATTATGGCCCATATGTTACAATACAAACTTGTCAACATATTTCATGTTTTTGAAAGTGTATTATATCTGCATAGGGCTGCAGGGCGAAATTTTTGGCATATACACTTGCTACAGGCCATGAAATTGGAAAATTTTAAATTGATTGGTAATCCATGAAAAATCAACAAAGATAAGATGGTGGTTATGTAAGAAAAAATGACTTATTGATGGGCAAAGATGAGCAAATTATGACGGCACAATTTGAGTCAACAAAGTGCCTAAGACCTAGGTGGAAGTTGATACAATTTGGTGAACTATGGTCTCCCATGACATGTGAGCTTGGCCTTGTTTAAAATACATTGGTTTTACCCAAGAAAAATCCGAATCATTTCATAGGGAAAATACCATGACATGTGGGCTTGGACTTTTTTTAGTTTAAATACATTAGTTTTACCCAATGAAAATCCTAATCGTTTCATAGGGAAAATACCATAGGGAAAATACCATGGATGAACATAATGGATAACCCTAATTATTTCATGCATGCTCTCTACTTGAACAGATGCATCTGGGAGCACCATACATCTGGCATGCTTTATCTTGATCTCGCCATAGATGAAAAGGTATGGCTCATTGCTCAAGATTTAGGTATTCAAGATTTAAGGAAGCCGCTGTATAAAGCAATTTCGAACTTGGCCATATACGATTGCATTGGTTGAACCCTAATTAGGGGGTGGACAGATGTAATTCTTAGCGCTCAAATGGCAAGAGGTAGATGCTGTTTCGAGCTGCATATGGTTCTTTTGCCAATATTAGATTGTAAAGCCAAATATTGCATGCCTTGTATATTCTGTAGTTGTGGGAATGTTGACACAAGCATCTGCTGCTGTTTCTATGATCAAACAAGACATTGAAGATGCTTCTAGGAATACACAAATCATCAAAACTAAAGGCATTTCTGCTGGAACAGAAGGCTTCACAGGGTTTGACGATTTTCATTTGTTATGTACTTCATTTGCTTAAATGCACTTCCACTGATTATTTTAACGAGTTAAATGGTACTCAATTTATTCAAGGCATGCATAGCCTATATACATGTGAAAAAACGTGGAAGATAATCTGATTATTCTGGATTATTCTGTAATTTCATTAATTTAGCATTATCTAGATGCTTTCCAAAGGAAATAAATCTAGCTTAGCTTGTACTCACAGGAAGATAATTACAGGAAGATAATCTAGCCTTGCAAGGAAGTCAGCTTGCTGGCACTACACAAAAAGGTGCAGATAAGGCGTTAGCACTCCAGCAGCTGGCCAAACTAAGGATTATCCCAATCTGCGACTCAGGTTGGATGCATAGTCAAATCTATATTATAGCTTATTTGCTTCGAAATGGTAGTATATTGCTTAGATTATATGTGATTGCACTTGTGTAGGATATAGCTGGGGTCTAGACCCTGGATTTGCATTGTTTTATGGTCTACCCTTGATCTGGAAGAATAGCCTAGACTATGATTACATGCTCATGCATGTTACTGGTCTACATGACTGTTTCCAGATTCAACAGTCTGCTTTGAGGTAGGTTTTGTGATTTATAATTTTGGCCAAATATGGTGGAGGTGTATACATTAGATTCTGCCCATGCATGATGAAATGTGCTGATATGATTTCCAAAGGAAGTAGACCCTGTGTGCTAGTGCCACAGCTGATTAACATTTTGTAGGGGATCTCTGATATGGTGAATGGACATTTGGGAGAAATGTACCATAGTAAATTAAATAGTAAAATTAAATAATGACATAGTAATGGATGGCAAGTAATGGATGCTATAAACACGAGCTTTCTCTTGATGCTTATAGGCTTGAAAAATAAGTAATATACATACTAGAACATTGCTGCAGATCAAAACACTGCACGTAATATGTATAGACCTATGCTAGGTTGTCTAGATCTTTAGAACTATGAAGATTTGACTAAGACATGTTCTCTTGCATGGATTTTTAAATATTTTCTCTTGCATGTTCTCTTGCATGGACCAAGACATGGGCAGTGTACTTTAAATATTTTCTGCTGACAGGTTTTCTGCTGCTTATAAGTAGAGGGCAGTTTATAAAGCACTCAGGGCGTCATCTGATACTCTAAAACATAAGCATCCTATGCTTGCTGGGCCAGATAAAATGGTAGATGTATGGGAGGATTAACATGCGTGCTAACATTAAAATTGCTTAGAACTATATGTTAAAGGTAGAGTGAGTTAGGCATTCTTGCTATCTTTCTATTTAATGTTGAGGATTACATCCAACTGACCATTTTTATATTTTTCCCTAAGATCTGAGATGCACAGTGAACCAGCGCTCGTTGGCGAATTCTACACATCACAACACAAAATTTTGGGACTTTGGGCTGCGCATTGGAGTTGTTTGTATTATGAACAGAGGAAATGAAATGAAATTGTGAAGGTGTCCTACTTTACATAACCTATTTGACTTATCCCGGACCTCTTGACATTGCTTTTGACATTCTTTGTTTGGCATTCTAAATTGCCCCCTATAGGATAGATTGGCTCACTCATTTGAAGGTGGTTAGATCTACATCAAGCGAAACTTCGAAAAGGGAAGTAAGCACGAAGCCCTTGTTGACTTTCCTCTTGAATGGTTGTAGCATTGAGGTCATGTCGAGCTTAATTAAACTTTGTTTATCTGTTCTTTTATCTAATTTGCCCCTAGGATGAGAATTAAACTCACTCTCTTAGGTGGCGATTAGATCGACAAGCGAGAAACTTCAAGAGATAAGCACAGTCAGCGACCCTCTTGAATGGTTTATACCGATTCACGAAACTTTATATTCTCCATGGCAAACCAATATAGACTTCTCTCGAAATTCTTGTTACCTCCTTTAGAAGGAAGCGAGCTTTGCTCTCACTCTCTTTTAGGTGTCTCTGCATCAATGTATCTTAGATACTTTGCTAGGTTATATACTGGCCCAAAATGGGGAATGTGGGCAATCAATTACTAAGGAAAATTCCTAACCTGATACTCTATTTTTATTAGCACTATTTTTGTTTGGCACGGAGGATATAAGGCCTAGTATTCCTCCGTCCTGACTGGGTTCATTAGGGGTTAGTGATTGATGAGTTCAAGCCACTTTCCGGGCTACAGTCTGCTTTCCCTCCCTCTTTGGAGCATGCCAACTGGTTACATGCCAGACTGTAGTAAAGAGGGAGTGCTTTAAGGCAGGAAATCTCGATAACACTAGCGGTAAGCTTTGGAATCCGCATGCACAGCTCTTGCGTTCAAGCATGAACACAGTTTTCTTTCCGGCTCTTTGGGCAATGTAGCTTGATTTATACTAAGTTCCCGACCTCCAAAAACGTAACTAAGGTGGGGCACGTCTCGATGCACGGACCCAGTCTCAAAACGGAAGGTGAGGCGCACTCTAATTTCAAACTGCAATGGGTAGGCTGGCGTTGTCCATCTATATGGCGTTAGGCGCAAATCATGGAACATCTAACTCCTTTATTGATGGGAACCTTGAGCATCAACACTTGGCTTGAAATTGGAGGATGTGCCCTCTGGCGAGCTGGGTTCGACATTTGAGATTAGTGATTGGCAGAGTAACTTTGCTCACGCCAAATCCGGCATTTGAATGCCGCCGGGACCCCTATAATTTGCACCTCCATTCCTTTGGGTGGCACATGCCATGCAAACCCATTTGTGTCCCGAGCGTATTGCCACCCGACCAGAAATCTGAGATTATAGATCTGATAACATTCAAAGCCAATTAGCGTCTGAAGTTATTCCCAATTTAATGCAATTCTGTGACCATGATGATACATGGAAAGAACGCTTGGTACGCAACAGTATAAAACAAGGTGGCGAGAATATATAGAAGACAAATACTTGGCAAAAACTTTACTTGTTATTCATAGTGCCAAAATGGTTACAATAGTTTGAACATCCGTCATATCGTCTTTCTATAGGCGTCAAGTCTTGTAATGGGCACATCTTAGGGCTTCATTATAACCGCATCTTTGGCCACAGTTCAACCTCCTTTGGCCCTTTCCCGCTAAAATCTACCAGAGTTGTATTTCTTAAGACACGTTGCCTATTTAATGCAGGATTGGCGTACGGAAGTCGGCTCCGTGCCTATTAAGTCCTCAAGCGTCTGTATTATTTGGGCTGGCCCACTTCACGGCCTCCGGACTCCTCTTCTATATCTTGACTATGCATGCGTCATCCAGGGAGCATGTTCTTGTCTAAATCATCTTACGACATCGACAAAATGATTAAAATTGGTAATATACCGACGCCGTTGGCGGCATTCTGACAAGCTGACTCGTCCTCGCACATATGCCGAGTTGTCTCTTCCCGCCGGAATCTTTCATAAAAAGGCCTTGGCTTATCGGCTATAGCAGCTTGCACCCGCATGGAATTCAGGCGCAATTTGAGAAGTTATATACAAGTTTTATTGACCTTCTTATGCACGAAGCGATTTAGGTGTCACACTATGTATGTACTTATAAGCACTCGGTTCTCACTTTTTCTGGGGATACAGGAGGATAATCATTGCAAGGGGCACATAGCGTGTCGATTAGCTTTGTCTGGGCTTGCCACCATGCATAAGATTCCATATTTGGTTTCCTTCTTGTGACTCTCGATTGCATCGTGGCGGCTCTTCATCATCTTATCTTCCCACTCAATTCCCATTATGATTAACTTTCGGCAATAGAAATTTTTGCGGTAAATTTGTTGGGAATTACTTGTTTTGCAACCTTCTTCGGTGAACCCATCACTTCTTTATGCATGCACTGGTCCATATAGAGTAGTTTGTGTGGGTCCTAAAGCATGCGGCGCCATGAAGATCATTATGGGAAACTTTGCTATGGATTCATTGAAGTCTCTAAGCCTTCTTTAGCGCTTAGCATTGTCAAAGTGCATTGAGGCCATCCATGGCTAATAGAAAGGATTGAATGAGTGCGGCACCTCAGAACCTTTCGGTGCCTTGAGAAGAATCAGGGTTTTGATGGCATGACAAAGCGAGTTTACATGCACTTGACAACATTCTTTCACGCCTCTCAAAATGTCTCCGCTACCGAGAAGGGTGGCAGCTTCTTTGCCGGTGTTTTTGAGCATTTTTCCTGCATCTCCTCTCCCCATTCAAAGAGGCTTCTGTATGGTTGAAGGTGAGACAATGTCGAGGTGGCGACACCTGGCCACTCTTTCAGGCAAAATATAGTGGGAACCAAACCCGAGGAGTAAAGCCGGGATTCATGAGTGCTAGGGCCTTAGCAGCTTGTTTGGCAGTGCTGAAACTAACTTTGTGATGAATTTCCGCAGCGAAGGCAGCAGACGCTTTGAATAGGATCGAACCAAGTATACCGCGAAAACTGAGTCCTTCGGCAATAAATTTGAGAGCGATGACGATGGCGGTGAGTGTGATGCAATCCACGGAAATTGAGACTCAATGAATTCACAGCTAATTTACAATTAGGCGCGTTGTCCATTCACAATACGAAATATTCTCGCATTTAAAACTCTCTATCCACGGCCTTTGTTTTGAAAAATCAAATACTGTGACTTGAGTGAATTTTGCAGTTTCTCAGTTTTCAAGAATACTTAAGCCTTTGGATGTTCTCACATGAAATTTATAAGATGGTCCTTGTTTACATTTGCTCATACATAGATTCTAGATGAGAGCCCATTTTGGCTTGATAATACGACTTAACTTCATTTCCTGCCCTCTCGACCATTCTCAGGTGTATTTTAAATACCATTTTGTTATTGGCATGTT
Organism: Isoetes taiwanensis; assembly: GCA_021234155.1. NCBI lineage: Eukaryota > Viridiplantae > Streptophyta > Lycopodiopsida > Isoetales > Isoetaceae > Isoetes > Isoetes taiwanensis. The sequence continues at coordinate 626,649 of JAJEKV010000010.1, read as the reverse complement.
TTGCTGAAGGCAATCTAAAGCGGCCCTGCTTTGGCAGCTTCACGGAAGGCTTCTTTCATTGCTTTGTGCTCCAAAATATGTGGGAACAACTTGGGCATACCTCAAAGTACCCTCTGACCTTGATTCGTCTTCTTGAGTTGCTTTCGATGTTAAGCAGCCCAGTCAACCCTCTACATTGCTTAGTCTGTCTTTTCCACTATCTCAATTGTCTCTGCCATTCTTTTTTCACCCCATTCACCGCCCTCCTATCGACCTAGTCCGCCTCACGGATTTGTGGTACGTGCGTGCAGTATTCGCGGGAGAATTGGTGTAATTCGATCTCTTCTTGGCATGGTGAAGGTCGCCAGCTATCCCTTGGTGGTTGCCTGTTGCTATTCTTTTTCGACCCAACACTTCAAATGCATCTTGTAGAGTATATGCGGCCGGATGCGTACATGTTGCACCCCAATTTTAGGATCGTAAGATGAGCTAAATTCTTGTATGGATCGCTTGTCAACGTGTACCCACAAAATCGCATTGCCACTCATTGACCAAATTCCTTCACAAATCCCCTCGGGACCTCGTTCGACCACGGTATTCGACATATAATTCTTCCGCGTCTTTGTTTCCAGCGAGTGGCCTGCCATGGCCGTGATGGCGCTGCCACCTAGGCGATGATGCACTTGGCCGTGCGGATGTAGATGCATGGGCCGCCCGGCGGTATAGATGCGCTGACCATTTGCCATCCTGCTTGCTATCTAAAATTACTGTCTCACGCTCACGGTATACTAAGGGTAAAGACTCCTTGATACGATAGAACTAAAAGTAGAAGCGTCTATATGCAGCGAAGAGGAAGCGAGCTCACTCACGCATATGACATGGCGTCGTTGAGCGTAAGGAGTGAAGAGCGAGCCTACTGGAGTCACTATCTCTAAGGAGCGGTAGGGCAAGGTAGGAAAGCACTACGTGAAGAATCTCACTTCCTAATTAGGCACGTGTCGGGGCGGGGCCTTGAAACCCCACACCTCAAAAGGCGGCCAGTTTCCCAAAATTATTGTAATGGACTCGACCTGGTAGTCAGCGTTGAGGTACAGAGAGCTAAACGCGTTTTCTTATATATAATATTTCACATGCACAAAATAGACCAAGCGATTGAAACATAAAAAGTTTTTCCTAAGCAAAATACCCCAATATGCTTTGCAAAGTTTCCGCGTGGCGAAAACAATTTGTTTTAAACTTCACCGGGAATCTCTTTTAAGCGTAAGCGAAAAGATCTCTTTAATAGCGAAAGCGGTTGTTTTAACTGCCTTGAAGTTCAAAAATTTGGCGTAGCGAAAACAAGCTGTTGGCTCTGCAGCGAAGTTTTTACGGCGTAAAAAGCGAAAGCGGTTCATTAAGCCTACCTTGAAACTTTTCGTTAAGCGTAATGGCTTTCTTCATTTAAACACTAAAATCCTGCAATGGCGAAAACAGTTGGTACAGCTTACGAAATTTTCAAACAGCCAGGAAATTTTTTTTGGCGTATTTTTGGCGTATTAAATATCAGAATTTATTGTGCGTATCAAAGCGAAAATACGTGCATTATAAGCATTATCTGATATTGAATATCTACAAAAGAGTAAAATTTGTTCTCACATCTTCATCTTCCATGCAAGTAATGTCCATTTCCTATCCTTCTTCAATTAAGATTCTCTTCATTCCACTCCATCTACAAAAGATGATTATATATATGTAATATTTTATTGCACTTGCAAATTTACGTACCTTGAATCCATTCGACATGCTTGAATATTGCTTAACATCCGCAGGGCACACATCTCTAGTGTAGATTTTATTTACGTCAATGAATTATGGACTTCACATTATATGGCTTCTTTTACTTCATGGTACGAAAGGTATGCACTTTAGATTACTAATGTTGAGAGCCATCTCGAACTCAATTCCACACACAAAATACTTAAATCTCTAGGCAGGACACAAAGATCATTATTGCCATAGCACTCATGCTAGTAGGTTCTCTTTTGAAAGGGTAAAAAGAAAGGACGATGTAGATGTTGCTTGAAAAAGACATCTTTAAGTAACTAATCCCACATAGTGCAAAATCTTAGACATAAAACTATTTTATTGTAGGTAAACAATGCAAATGGAAGTGGTTGATGAACAATTGACTTCATACCACGATGCGATTTGTTTAATAGCACCCGACAGAGCTTAGCATATGAAGAAAGGAAGGCATTAGGATGTGGTTGGTTCATACTTGCCCAAATATCACGCAAATCTCATATAAAATAGATCATGTGTTTGCTAGTATATTGAATATACGAATTCTGCATCGATTCTGATTTGAATCTTGCCATGAGCTGATAACCCCAAAGAAACTCTATTCTACAGAAATATAAAGATTACGCTTTAAAATCTAATGCATTATTTGTTGTAGCGTCAGATTATTCTCGAGATAGTATCAATGAAATCAATACAGCACCAGATTCTTTTTCCCTCATCTATACAAACTTGCCGGATCGAGGATGTGAATTTGAATGACTTGTTCATCCAAGATGACTCCATTTTCTTTGATATTACTGATCGAATAACATTACACTACGGATTTTGATGTCGTTAATATCAATACCATACTATACTGTATTGATATTATTTGTATTGATAGTATAAAGTAATTCATCTTTCCTATACTATAAGGTTATCTTGATGTAGGAATTGCATGGTTAGGTATTGTTGTCGAATCTGAGACATGTGGTGAGATGAAGCCACATGTCTACATATTTAGGCAGGCATGTAGTGGAAACAATAGCCACGCGGGGAAGCATTCTCAGCGATTTAGTATCCTCAAATTCGGCCAAAGAGATCGGCATATCAGTTAAGGAAGAAGAAAAATCAATCCTATACTTACAGAAAAGGAACTTATACCATCCTCTTTTATATCAATCATAAACCCTTCAAAAGGAAAAACAAGAAAAAACAAAGAAAAATATAATAGTAGCGGTTGTAGTCCATGGCCCATCTCGCATGTTCTTTACTTGGCCTAATCGATTGTCACATGCATGGACCTCCGAAGAAGCTATTTTCAGCCCCGGTATAACGAGCATTACCCTTACGGATCTTATTAAGAAAGTCGCCAATTTGAGTCTTTACCCAATTGCTAATTAAAGGTCCCCGGCATTCAATTTTTCATATACCTTGGTTGCATTCTTGAAGATGAAGATAAGGATCTTTGAGTCCATTTAAGCGAGAAAAAAGAATAGAATAGAGTTTTAGCGTCCCGAGAAGGCCAGAAGGCTTTTCGCGACATGCATATCATGAAGGCCTTTGGGCAAAACAAAACTAGGAAGAAGAAGATAAAATGGACGGATGATGGAGACATGGTCGAACTAGGAAAAGATAAAAAGATGGAACCCGAGATGATGGAACATGATCTAAAATGGCAAACAATACATAGCAAGTGAGATATGCATATACAATCTTAGCTTTAACTTTTTTGGTACAATACCTTCACTCATCGATACAACAACTTTAGATTAAAAAGGGTTTCCTTTTACAACAATTCAAATAACAAAAATTCAAAGGCAACAAGTATAGATGCTTGAATTCCTAAGCTCAAAGAACGTTTTAGAGACTTAGCTATGACGATTCATCCATATCTGACATGAAAAGAAGGGTTGCACCGTTAAAGCTTATGGACTATCAAAGGTTTTGCGCGGTTAAAGCAGGACTATCATTTCTACATGCATGCATCCCAAAACGAGCACAATTAAAAGCTTATGAATTTATCATTTCTATATATGCATGCATCGAAGCTTGAGCATCAAGTGAATTCGCCAGCTCACTGGTTTATGAGGGTTTATAACTTCTAAGTTTTCTGAGGAGGATGTCGGGACCCTCCAAATTATGATTTTTGCTTAAGCAAACAAAATAAGTGCTTTCATTGCTATACCGGTTTTTGAGAAAAGTATCCTCTAATTTCTTGGGATTAACAGGCATTTTACAAAATTTTGTGGGAAATTCTTAGGCATCTTTATAAAGCCGGGATTTTAACAACTTCAGCCGGAAATTCAGGAGGAACCCCCCAATCTGGAGCTCTAGTCAAAATTTTTTGTAAAATGCTTGTTAAATCGGACAAATTAGAAGGATATTTTAAAAAATGGACAAAATAGCAACAACACGGCATTTGCGGTTTAAGCAAAATCTAATCACGGAGGCACGGCCACAGGGATGTCTCCAGATTATTACATTTAGAAGCTCATTAAAACTTCTTTGCCAAATAGCTGCACTTTTCAAGATTAGGAAGACTCACGCATTTAAAATCAAAGAATATTTAATGTTAGTCAATGTCAAATTGACATGTCTAATTTAATTGGCGGGATACTCTGTGTTCCCCTCCCTCATTGGGGGTTCCTCCCAAAATTTCGATTGAAGTTGTTAAAATCGGTTTTACTAATAGATGCGACAAATTTCGGTCAAAATTTTTGTAAAATGTAACTGTTAAATCCGGCAAATTAGAGGATATTTTCTAAAAAATTTAACTTTCACGCGGCGTGGAAGTTGGGGTACTGTTATAACATTACCAAACCTATTTTGTGAAGTTAAATTTTTTCCAACATGGCATTGCCAAACCTATTTTTAAAAGTCGGGCGATATTGGCTGGCCTAACAAATCCAACCACGTAGTCAAGGAAGCCCATAAACCCTCTTCTCCCAGAAGGTCAGATTTTTGATTGATTTATTTGTTCTAGCGCCAATCAGCTAATTTTCTCTCTCTATATATATGGCCATCGTTTATTCTCTTCTGCATCCAGATTTCTCGAGGGAACAATCGTATGGCTTTATAATCTTCCTTTTTCTTTTCTTTTTGGCAGCGATCTTTGCTTCAATTGCTAAAATACGTGCTATTACAGGAAGTGCAAAACGAAACAAGGACCAAAATATACAAGGTACTAGGAACTGCTCACGATAGGTATACTTAAAATGGTTTGGCTCTGTTCTGGTAACGGCGCTTTACACAAGTAGCTATGGATACACAGAAAACAGCCTGAATGAGAGGCAGCAAACCTTTAATACGGGTAGGTTGCTCTACGGTTTTTCTAAAGTTTGTTCCGAATCTACTTCAAATTAGCTCACAGTTAGTTGTTCCATGCATACATACTTATGCACGAGGGCTTCTGTTTGTCACCTTCTTTCTTGGCTTTTAACCTATCTTAGGTTTCACTACTTTCCCCCTGTCTGATTTTAGAAGGTATATATTTTTTGGTGTTCTGGGTTTTGGTAGATGTCTTAAATAGATTTTTAGAGCATCCTCTTATTATTTCTGCAGTTTAAAGTTGTACATTTTATATTCTATCATTTCAACAAGTTGCTAATTTCAAGAGATGCTTCAAAGTTCAACAATGGACGCCATTACTAGTATTAGACTTTCCACACTCTGTGCGACTTCTTGCTCCCCTCTTATATGCTTTAAAACTGCCTTGGATTTAGACATGTCTCCTATGGTCACTATCCTTTTCTTTACCAGTGAAGGTGACTTGGCCTAGTTTGATCTGTCCCTCAATAAAATAAAAACGAGCACAGAAAAATGGAAACGTATTCAGTAGAATAAATTAAGTTGTCAAAGAGCATACCTTATTAAGTCAATGAGATGACCAGCAGCTTGCCGTGTGTTTTCCACGTTTATTGTCCGATCAATAAAGCCTAGAAACAGAGTCTTAGGCATAAACGCGTGTAGGCTATCATCTGCTGTCTCTCAGAATGTAAGATCCTGTCTCTTATATAAAATGTCTTGCTCTAACATTCTTGCTGGGCTGCATTCTGGCCATATTGCTGTTGCTGCTGTTGTTGAATATTAGGCCATCAAGATATTTCTCAAATATGCAGGTGTTTTCTTGTAATCTTCTCCTGCTCTAAAAGTGAAATCGGAGTAGATTTGCAATATGTATATGATGTTACAAAATGGTGCAGGGTATTAAACACAGCTGGAGCCTTGTCAGGCATTACATGGGTATTATGCTATCACGGATATCTTTTATGAATCACATTTCTGGGGTGTAACTGCAGTTTTAGAATATCATATTTTAACAAGCCGGAACCTGTGATCTGTCCTACAGCTAGAAACAAAGATCTTATATGGTGATTCCCTCCTTTGATAATCTCCCCTCCAGCCCAAAAGGACAAGCTTGTTTTTAGTAGAGACGATCCAAGGTGACATAACTCTCGTTTCAGGGGCCTTTAGCAAGATAAAGATGTGAAGTATAAGTTAAAACGAAGGTAGAGGCGTTGTGGCTTATTATTCCACAGGAGAAAGATGGAGGAGTGGGCGTTCCTCCCGTGTGCAGGAGCCAGTTTGAACACGGTCACACGATCATCTTTCTCCCACGGGAGGGCGGGCAGCGATGGCCCTCAATTATGGAAGCGATTAACGGATGCAGCCCAGCCTCTTTGCTTCCTTCCCCGTTCCGGCGTTGGGTCTTCCCCAGCACATCTCTGCAAGTGGTCCCACCTGCTGGAATCGGCGTAGCCAGTGGTTCGGCGCATGCGCCACAGGGATTAGTACATATATTTAGTTTTAGTTTTAGGATGCTTGGAGAGGTTAAAAGTCAAGCATTCGGCTTTTGCCTGCGAAGGGCTCTAATTAGTGATTAGGTCAAGGATTCCTGTGAGTTTGGATCTTTTAGCGGAAATTACCCAAGTCTCTGATTCTGATTCTGATCTACATGTGACCAATTTCTGCCAATTCTGTCACTGACCAATTCAGTTCTGAAAAAAGAGGCATGCCAGCTCTATGTCAGTCTCATATACATGCCATTACCAGCTCTGCCTAATATACTACAATACCCCCCATGTTCTTATATCTTAAAATGATGATTCTTATATGTTTTGTAAAATTGTTGTATATACGATGATTCCTATCTGTTCTCAAGATGATTAAGTAATTCTTATATGGCTGCATTATGGTGATTCCCAGGACAATGCAGAACTTGGGAGCCATCTACCGGACACAAGCTTCTGCGAGGCTATGTTTTGGAACTTGATGCTGAGATACTGCGTGTGGCGGTAGAGCAGAGAGGGTTGTGTTGGAGTGGGATGAGCCAGGGCAGGCCGCAGCCCTGCAGTCCTTGCTGTGCTGTGGCGCACAAGCTGGGGGCATTTTTTTGGTATGGGGATGGCTGCCTCTATAACTTGCTCACAAGCTTGAAGGCATGGATTTTGGTACAGCTTCAGAGTATTCACCTGGGGAGCAACTTGGACTATCTAAAGGACCAAGCAGGACCACCGGGTATCTTCGGGCACAAGGAACTCGTGTGTTCTTGGGACGTAGCACCCACATGGCCATGAGGTACCCCTCAACCCTTGCTCTTCTAGGCCATGCATGTTCTCCAGTCCATGAACATGGACTTAACATCAACTATGTGGGTGCTAAGATTGGCGGGCATTGGATTAAAGTTACTTTTGAGGAGCTTGATGATGTTGTGTGGGTTTCTAGATTCTAAGCTCCAAGATTGACATCGTCCGTTACTCTGAATAGGAAAATTATCTCTTGTTTGTTTTTAGCTCCCCTTTCTTGAATAAACTAAGCGAAGCTAGAGGGTTGGGAAGAAGGCTGAAGCCCGATCCAGGTTGGCGTTGGTTTTTCTAAGTGGTAATTGAAGCGACTTCATTGGGCGAAATAACATAGTTTGTCTTTTTTTAGCTTTGTCCGAACGAGGACCCTTGCGTGTGTTGGTCAAGAAATATAGCATTTGGATATGATTAACACCGCAACTTATTTACATAGGCGAGAAAAGCTCGAATTTTTGACCTTTTGATTGCGGCATGTTTTGAGCGGCTACATTAGCGACGTCTTGTTCGTTAAAATCTGCCGATGATGATGTCGGCGGATTCTTTCGTCCCTTGATTCGAAAACATCATGTCACCAGCCCGGCCCACAGGCGTGAAACGCCCTCTCCGACCATGATTACGTTACCTAATGCTCTAAGCGTGGGTTGGCAAAGGTTGTTAAAGGGAAAATTCATCTTACAATTTACAAAAGAGCACATATTCGATCTTGATGCATGTAAGTCCACCTATGTATTAATATATGAGTCAAACCATGAATTAGTGATGACTAGCGGTCATTGATGGTTAAAGCAAACCCTTCACGGATGCATAGTGATTTGTAAAGATGCATTTTGGTCGGATGCCCGGAATATACTTTCAATCCAGTGGTTCAATATGGTTTCAACAACATAGGTCTCATGAGCTATAAATTAGGCATTGACATGGGATTTAAATATAATTGGTATTGTAGGTACATTTCCGATTGTCCAAACTCCACTAAATTGATATTACTATTTAGTATCATCATATGAATGAATGATTATACAATATAACGTAAGCTCTCAATAGCTAAGTTGAAGGACAAATTTAGACCTTGTTAATCTTATTGGGAATGGTTCCATCTCTGGACAACTCTTCATCTCATAGTTTGAGGAGGGTAAGGCTAGGATCGCCGCAATCCAGAACTATAATCTCATGTCTAAGTAAGCGTTGGTAAAAAAGACTGAACTATTATGGTCAAAAGTCCAAGTGGAAAAAGTCAAAGTTCTATATAGGAATCAGCCCAGCCTTGGTATTGGGCATCAAACAACTACTTGAACATGCTTTAACGTTTAATGTGTTGGGGTATGTCGGATTTTCCTATACGACAAATGGGGTTACCCACCCGGGTTTTGAAACTTGGCTGCATTAGCGGCGTCTTGTTAGAGGTGGAAGTGCAGGTAAGTGATCGGCGACACAATTGGCGGTTATACGGTCCTTGATTCAGCGAAACATCGCGTCAATGGCGGCGGTGAGCCTCCCTCATGACCATGGCGTATTTACCTTCTATGCAGACTCTGGCTCTTATGCCGTCATGGTGTATCGCGGCGTGGCGAACGTCTTCTTGAAGGTAGTCCACAGGCCCACTGAGTGCACAATACTTTCGACCAGCGTTGCTTGGCGTGCATGTAGTGGAGAGTGGTCGATGTGGACCCGTAATGCCTTTAACTTCCCGTCACGCTCAAATGGGGTCTCTATATGCCTTGACTGGTACGTAGATGCGATGACTACGCCTATCCCGGTATGATGTTGGTGGCGATTACTGACTCTGCATCCCGCGGCATGGTGGAGCGTGAGGTGTCGATCCATTTACTCATCAGATATTACGGCGTTGCGTTGGTTTGTACTTTCATTACCCTCGTGAACCGTTTTATTTGGGAAAACCTCCTTAAATCATGACCCATCAGCGTTGTAATGTCGGACGTCCGCAAGTGAGGTGGGTGCCGCAGCCACCCATGGTGTTTGATCGATCTTGCGGGGCGCTTCCTCTCATTTTGATGATATGTGGGAGCCGGTTTGTGCAACATATTTTACCTCAATTTTTAAAGTGCAATTACTCTCCAAAATGTAAGGCATTCAAAAATGTTCATGAAATTGTTCCCTTGAGTTAAAAATATTTGTAGAGAGAAAAACTGTAGTCTTGGAAAAGTTGACTCGCATGTTAGTGATTTAAGAGAAGCTACTTAATGCATCACGATTCTTTTACATTATTGGCGCTAGTGTCTGGAACCAGCTGAAATCATAGTTGCTATGATGCTAGAAACTAAATGAAGTGAGATATATGCATTGAATTATATGCGAATGATGCGGCTCAATAAGCGATGGCAACATTATGAAGGAATACTCTTGGACCTTGTGCAGAGTGACAACCGTCTGCTTTTGGAAGACGTACCCTAGATGCACGCCACAATGATCCCACATTGCCATCATACGGCTCTTCATCCATTTGTATACTCACACAAAATAGTCATGCATTTCACCAATTTGGTTTCAATCTTAGCGTAGCTCAAGGATGCTTGTATCTCTAGGATTTGGCTCCAAGGACCATATTTTATGATCATGGTTAAATTTTCCTTCCCCACATTGAGTAGCAAAAATACTTTTAAAACAAGATACTAATGCATGGAGAGTTGTCCTCTACTACGTAGGTGGAATTGTTTAGGATTAGGAATTTGATACTAGCTTTTGGTTTATTTGGTGTCTTTTTTGTTTATGGATTCTTTAGTTTTTGTTTCACTTTCGTCTAAAAATTATGGAATAGTTGCATATGTCAAAAAGGTATTGTGGTGGATGATAATATTTAATGCATTTGTAACATGTAGTATATTTTTTTCAAATGTCGAAATTTTTCAAATTTTTGAGCATATGTTGGCACTTTCCTTGACAAAAAGGACTTAAAATATATTTGCTTAGGATGAAGATCCCCATGTAGCACTTTATAAGACAAACGTATATGTAATTAATATATGGATGTAGATGATCACGGAATTTTTCTTGTTCTTCATGTGAGTCGGGGTTTCCATGCCTTGAAGTTAATCGGCCCAGGATGGTGAAAGAAAAATGAAATAACACAATCAACCCACACTATCCTCCACATTACCATATAACATTGCAATCAAGCCCATTATATCCCAGTTCAACTTTAATACTTTTACAATAACAGAATGTTCTCTTCTATCACAGGGAATGTTCTCTTCTATCGTCATTAGTTTTTCAATTTCATTACTTTCGAAATTTTTAAATGGCCTCTTCTAATCACACTAACCACATTTCTTAGATAACCCATCCCAGCCCTATGATCATGCTTAGATTGCCCATGTTTAATATTTATGTGATCATTAACTTGTCAATCTCAAAGGCCCAACTATGGAGCCTTGAATTACTTATATGCTGAGAAATTGTCTCATCTAGGCATTCTGCGGTAGAAATTGCCTGGCGACACAATCTTTGGTGTGTAAGCGGGTTTCTGGCTCTTAAAAGGAGGAGCTTGAGGGGAAGAGGCGGCTGAACTATCGCCACATGATAAAGTAAGGACTTGCTCTTGTGGGGATATTGAAATTGGGGGGCTAGCAGGAGGTAGGATAATAGGAACCTCCTTATATTTAACTTTTGGTTTTGCTTTGACGAAAAAGATGTCATGGGACCTTTACCCTACAGGATGGATACTCGTCTTATGGCACCACATTTAAACCATTTGGATTAAAAAAACCTGAACAATAGTTCGAGTTTGTCCCTCCTGGTAGAAGATCCATTAGTATCTAACATGCTGATAAAAGTAATTATGTTTAGTGTATTACCTTCCGGCTCATGTGTCGAAAGAGTTCCAGCATGTCATGTTGAGCTGTATATTCATAATGGTAGTTTGTCTAACCATGTGTGCAGAAGTCCATTATGCACAACGTGAACTCTTTTACTAACTTACCAAATAGAAGCATCGGGAGCCGGACATGCATTTGGCCTTTATATTTCAGTGTGTGTGGCAGTTAGGGTCTTTCTAACTTTTCTTTAACCAAAGAGAATGAAATCACGATTAACTTGAGATGCAAGCAATAGAGGCGTTGAGATCCAATATATTGGTAATAATACTTAAAGCTTACCTTATTTTCAAAGCTCACTATAAATGCCACGGCATGATGACTGCATCGGTCGTATTTACGCTGCGGTCGATGGATGCTTTGAGTGGGGCAAAAGAGCATGTAAGAAAGCCACGAAGAACAGTGTAGGCCTTAATCCACCACGGCCAATGGCCAAAGGATTATTTACCATAGCAATTTTCCAACCTTCATATTTCTTGTAGCAAATAATGTAAGGCCATTCCCATCCTTACAGCCATTTATAGAAACATGCCCTATATAATTGCTACATTTGAGGTGCTTCTGTACGTGTTGATACGCAAAATAAGCGGCTAACTGATTAAACCCCCACCGGTGCTTTGGTTTATAGCAATGGCAGCATTTGTTCATCATTTCTTTTAGCATCTTTAGCATCGAGGGGCCTTGTCACGAGCATGCTCAAGGTGCTCTGGCAGCTTTGTTATATTCCCGCAGGCATATAAACACCGAGCTTTCCTAAAGAGGCTTTCCACATGGGTAGCATCAAACTTTAGAGCATGACAAGCATCCGCAAGGGCTCTTATAGTTAAAGGCAACTTCATCGGGCCTCGACATATTAGAAAATGATTGCATGACAAGTTCTTTGGATTACGATGTGCCCCGCATCAATGCATTTGGTATAGGCATCGATGGCACTCTTTTAGTCATTCTTACCAAACAAGCGATTGCCCTCATCCATTAACTTCTCAAACTAAGATCCCTCTCCTCGCACGCTCAAGAAACGGGACGTTCGCGGGATGCAGTTGAAGAGAGGGAAGCCGGAACTGAAGGAGGGATGGAAGTTACTAATTTTTAGAATTTTGAGAACCGTTGATGCCGGAAATAAAAAAGATCAATGGACAGGAGTTTTTTTTATCTGACGTGGCACGAGGCGTGGCATATCTAGAATTGAGGGAAAGTAGGCAGGGGCGGGTTAGGCAACCCTGCTAAAAATTCAACATTATTATTCTTGCTCAAAAAGTTGGCCAGTCTTATTTGTTTTTAAATTAGTCTTGAACGGCGTAGATTTAAATTCTTATCTTTTGAAAGATAGATTGTATTTTTCTTGGGGGCATTTCTTCTTTTTAAAGATAGATAGATAAGTAGTATTTTTCACGGCATGCCATGCCACACCTATCCGCATAGTGTTGGTATCTAAGTAGCTCCAATTGCTTTGCGGTTGCAAGGAAAGTTTCTAACCAATGGGCGGGTTTTATGATAACGTAAAAACACTTAGGGACAATTCAAGCAGCATCCTCCAATAAGCGCCATACCACGTAAGCGTTGTTTCAAAACCAAAGTTTTTCTTTGAGCGGCCGGAGTTTCTCTGGCCATTTCATTGCGGGATTTCTACATGCATTCAAGAACTCATCGTTTACCCGGCATTAGGCCTCTTTACCCAACATTCCAAGGACTTACCATGCATTCCGAAGGTTTTGACTGGGTGCAAAATGGTCCCTAAGTGTTCTTCACGTTGCAGCAATGGCAATCTACTTGCCATCCACTGGGATATCAACGGGGCTCACTCGGCGCGTCGCTTTCCATCCTGATGGATGGCAAATAGATTCCCATTCTATCTGAAAGGAAATCTGCTTTTTGTCTCTTGAATAACATGTGGTTTCGGTGGACAGATTGTTATATATATACTCACAAAGAAGCTAGAATCATGTGCTTGATATATACTTATAAATAAACTAGAATGTGTGCTTGCATCGGCATTAGTCGTGTGAATGCATGAAATAGGTAGATGCAATAGTTAATAGAATGGAAACAATGGAGTGCGATGGGGATGGGGATAAAATGAAAGAAGTGGGTGTCGGACATGGGCATTGTGTAAACTATAGTATGCGTGCTTGGCATCGGCATTAGTCGTGAATGCACGAAATAGTTAAATGCAATGCTTAATAGAATGGAACGAGTGGACTGCGATGGGAATGGGGATAAAATGAAAGAAATGGATGTCGGGCATGGGCATTGTGTAAACTATAGTATGTGTGTGTGGAATGGGGAGTGGAAGATTTGGGTGGCACATTGCATGTGTTTTCTATGTGTATTCATATGGGTGAATATGCGGGATGATTGGGTGTGGAAGCACATATTGCATTGTTGCATGATTTTGTGTGTTCTAAACTATTTGGGTTATGGGGGAAAATGGACTTGAAAAACTAATCAAATCATGATATACACAATGGTGCAATGTGATTATGGTACAAGGTAATGTTGTGGAAGATGATAAACAATAGGAAACATATGGTCAATCAAGGTGAAATGATCAGACAATGTAATACCTTTTGTGTGACTAAGTGTAGAGGTATGCATCCATGGCAAAATGATATCAAATTTAAATGATATCAAATTTGACAACCCTCTCTAGTGGGTGTAATTAATAATTTTTTAAATACTATCATATCCATGCCAATTCCATTGGCTCACGACATGGCCAACATATAAAATATCTAATTTTTGGATAATTCTATGCTTTACTGCTCAACCCCATTATGGATTTGGCGAGGTTATGCCAATCTAGTCTTCATGGTCTTTATGGTCATAAGGTGTTTTGTTCAATTTAAGAGGGGGGTTGGGGGTATCTTATGATTATTGATGCGAACCTAGTATATGTTTGTGAGTTGTTTGTTTTGCTTGAGGAGACTAAGTATATGTTGCTTACCCGGTTATGTTTTGTACGAACGGTCTCTATAGAAGGATAGGTAGATAGCAAGCAGAGACAATTGCTAACTTCCTTCAATGGGCAAAGGTAAAAGGCATAGATGTTGTGTAGTGGATATGAAATGACATCACGAATGACATCATGACAAATAACATTCAAAACGGCCTTATCATAGAACATACAGATCATATTTAAAAGGCAAAGAAAAATTCGAGAACCCATGCACCTTGCCTTCAGTTTTTTTAGTAGGCTTGCCTAACCTCCCCTACAAATATTCTTGCAATTTTTGCCCATCCACATGGCTTGCCACCATTAGAGGTTTTATTGGATCACCTAGCCATCAAAAGGAGTCCCCAAATTTGATTCCAAACTTATTTTTGAACACTGCAGCCTTGGGAAAATGCAGCCCCCCCCAACCCCCAAAGTTGATAAACCTAATTATGGCCGAGGGTTATTGAGCAGGTTAGGCATGTAATCATGAAGAGAATCGTCTAATTCTTTAAAAACTAGCTTCAAGTTCAAGCACTCCATTAAGCGGATTAGCCAAGAACCTCAGTTTAGTGTCAAATTTTGGAAATCGATGTTCAAATTTGATTTGATGCAATCTATTGCCAAAATCGAGGGCAAAACCTTGTATTCCCTCTCGATTTTGGTAAATAATCCCATCAATTTGGCCGCCGGAACTGTCGACGGTGAAGTATTAGGGGACCATGGCGAAATAAAAAAACATCGTGTTCACACTTTTTCTAAGCTGTTTTCTTGTTTTGAGCAAGTTTTTTTTTTTTTTTTTTTTACCACCGACCCCTCTGGGGCCTCTGACCTTTCCTCAAATTCTAGCCTATCCACGTGTAATTTCCATGTCATCAAAATCGATGTGGCTTATTTTTGCACCTTGGATCAAAATCGATGTGGCTTATTTTGCACCTTGAGATCTTTGCTTTTGCAAATCTAAGGCTAAGAAAATTAGAAAATCCGTCAAAAATGGGCGGAGGATGGAAAAGGGTCAAAATGGTAGCATGGAGATGGAAATGAAGCGAGATGGAAAGGGTCCCGCGAAATATCATTTTTTTTCTTTTTTTGCTTTTGGGGCTTCCTTGGGTGAAACTTCTGCTAGAAAAGCTTCGGGGCGTGCTAGCACATTCTAGAAACACCATTTTCTATTCGGACGACAAATTTGGGCCGCCATAGAGAGCTTGGTGTTAACTTCTTCTTGTCCAAAGATTTTGAGTATTATTATTCTTTTTTATTTTTCTTTTCTTCTTAGTTCTAACCCTATTTTACGCTGGTTTTTTTTTTTTGTGAGCGAGTTTTATCGAAATATTGTCCGTTTGGCCCTTTCGAAATTGGCAATGGCTCAGCCGTAGTCTCGATCCAAAGGCTCTTGGCGAAACCTAATCTACATGCAAAAAGCTTTGGTTTATTAGGAGTCGAAGTCATCAAAAGATATAGTGGAGTTTCATTTTCCGATTTCTTTCTTTGCATTTGTATGGGTAGTACAACTTTTTTTAAGTCCGCGGACATGATTCTTTGAAAATGGTGTTGAAGCATAAGAATTGGGGCATTCAATACGACTTCTCATTCTGAAGTTCTCTGAGATAAGTTTCGATCTTGCAACTTTAAGCAACATTTTTACTCAAATTTAAGTCATGCATTTTGATTGCATCACGGGTTTCCACTATGGATAGATGAAAGCACATGGCGACAAAAGGTGAATCTGATCCCGGTTGGCGCTCAAGTGAAAGCGGTAATACCATCGTCTGTAAAAGAAAGTGGCTATCGACCAAGTTGAGATGCTTGTTGGACGTTTCTTTGTGCTCATGCTTCTGCGAACTCACGCGTGTCTTGCAAAAGCCGGCTTTTGCGGTATATATGTGAGTTTTGTAGCTAAATATGATAAAATAAAATTACCATATAAATCGATAGGAAAGTACAATGAAACTAAGGACATATGTGTCCGACATGATTAACATGAATTAGATGTTTTGGCATGAGTAACATGAACTAGATGGTTTTGGAGTTTTGCATATATGTTACGAATGTTAATTAACCGTGATGCGGATTGGTGGACTATTCATCCTTAATCCCTGTCAATTTAGCCTCGCTAGTGGCTTAGTGATAAACAGACCTCTAAAGAGTTGAAAGTTTTACCAGGTCCCGGGATGCGAAATTGCATTAAAGGAAAAACTATATTCCTTATAATAATTCTCTTGTCTTCTACATAGTTACATTTCTTTGGATTAATTACGGAGTAAGCAATGCTAGAATTAATCATGTAGTTAATCCGTAAAGTTATTATTTGCAATATTGCATCGTGTATCGGTGCACCTAATGCTCCTATTGGCGCTCCTTAAGAGTAAGCGTCCACGAACCGATGAGGCTGCAAAGACACAAGCCTATGATGATTAAATGGATATGCAAATTTAAATAACATAACATCACATCCCTCCTACTAGAATTCACGATGTTGTAGATCTTAAAAAGGTGTCTTTGAGGGGTTTCTAGAGTACAGCTCTTGTATTCAAGGTGATGGTGATCATTCCCTTATTTACCATGGTTAACAAATAGTTCCTTGTTCAAGTATGGATTTTTTACATTCTTTGTAGTTCAAGTTTTATCGGCATTGTTGGTTTTGTGGACATAACTAACTTCGGCAAATAGATCTTGTTCTTTGCATGTGTGCGTGGTCACCATGTTTACATGTTTGAACATATTGCTTACATTCAAGTTTAAGCTTTATCAGCATGGTTGGTTTTTGTGGGACATAACTAACTTAGCAAATAGATCTTGTTGGGTGCGTAATGTACGTGGTCACCATGTTTACATGTTTGAACATAAGCATCCAATTTCAACAGCAATAAAGGACATTAGACTTGGTAAGGTTTTCTTTAGAAGAGATGCTTTATGCGCTAAAAGTGCGTTGTACTTTTCATTGCCCATAGTTTTAAGTCTTCAAATAGTCTTCATAGTCTTTTTGTGTTCATAAATATTGGATCAGAGTGTTCTTGTTCAGCATTAGGCATTTTCCAAATGTTATCACCCATGCTCTACACCTTTTCTCAATATCTATACTTGCCTTTTGTCTAGCCTTTTCAAGTAAAGCTTCTGTTCAGGAGGGATAGATAAGCACATGTGTATGACGAAGAGTTCATGCAGAATGCAAGAATAAACCTGCATATGCGACGCATTGATTTAACAAACCTTTGCCTTGTTGTAAGGTCCATAATCCCTTTGCTTTTACATTTATGTGTTGTGTATATCATTGCTTGTTAAGTGTAAGTGGTTGGAAGGCTTAAGGTATCCGTGATTTCCATAGTTAACCATGCTAGTCCTTCTTTGTCAGATGTCATTGAATATTTCTTATATTTTATATAGTTTAAGCTTATTGGGCATTTCTTTATGAGCACTAACATTTATAAACATCTAGATGTTGGAACCCGTCAACATCTCATTGTTGGATGGACAATGCATTTTGCGAATGCAATTGCGATGGAAAGTGGTAGTGTCACTCATATTTATCTGTAGGAGTCTTGTACGGGTAAGGTCTTTTATGTTGGATTTAGGTATGGTTTATGGGCAGTTGGTTATTTGAGAGTTGTTATATGCGAGTATAAAAAACGTGCTTACTGGCTATTTGTCTTGGAACCTTTATGAATTAATTTGGTATTTGATAAACTTGACTCTTGTAGAGCAATTTTTGCTAACCGTGGTTCAAACAAATGCCTTAGAGCTTCGTATCAATTCTTTTACAATTATCAACTCTTTACATTATGGCTTGTAGTTTTTATATCTAGCTCCTCCCTTATCTTTACCACTTTCAAGTGTATGATGTTTCTCATTCTAAATTGTTGTCTTTGTAATTGTCCTTTGTTCGATCCATTTTGTAAGCAGTATCTCTTCACTCCAGCCCTACTGGGCCTACAGCCTTTCCTCAAATTCTAGCCTATCCACGTGTAATTTTCCATGTCATCAAAATCTGATGTGGCTTATTTTGCACCTTCTCTCCCGCTTTTGCAAATCTAAGGCTAAGAAAATTAGAAAATCCGCCAAAATGGTAGCGGAGATGGAAAGGGTCACCAATATCATTTTTTTTTTTTTTTTCTTTCAGCTTCCTTAGGTGAAGCCTCCCGAAAGCTTCCGTGGGCGCCAGCACATTCTAGAGCACGATTTTCTATTCGGACGACAAATTTGGACTGGCGCGAGGCCGAACTTGGTCTAACTTCTTCTTGTTCAAAGATTTTGAGTATTCCAGTTATTCATTTTTATTTTTTTTTCTTCTTAGTTCTAACCCTATTTTTTTGGTCTTTTTTTTGGGGCTATGAGCGTTTTGTCGAAATATTATACGTTTGGCCGATAATGGGGCGTGTTAGCGATCGCCCGTTGGAGTCGTTGTGGTGGATCTTTGCATCAAAATAGCATTGGTAGCTCTTTCCACCAAATCACCTTCGTTGTGTGGGAGCTCTTTATCTTGCCAAAGCCTTTGTTGGATAATCCACTCAAGCGCTTCACACGAGAGGCCTTCTCTTTTATATTGTAGAAGGAGGCGATATGGTAGATTGAGACTCAAAATTTAAGAAGCTTGGGAGCCCCCGTTGGAGTTCTAGCGAGGCTTTTTCTCGTATTCTAGAATTATGGTAATGCCGGTTGTAATGCCATTTTCTTGGATCTGCGACAATATTTTGTATGTTTGGCAGTAAAGTAAAATCAAACCTCAGCTTCCTGCAAGCTATGTGGGAAGAAAAGAGCTTCGAATTAAAGCCTTTTAAGCTTGAAAATGTTTTTGGCTTAGGCCATCGAAATCTGACATATGGATTCAAGCGGTTTCTAGGATCCAAATCGTTTTAGCATTTATTATAGGCAATGAGGTTCAAATGACATTTTTCTTATTAGATCCTTTGCGATCTGGTTGGGACCGCCTCAAAGAACTCAACTATGCATCCATAATGTTTTGTCACATGTACAATTCTATGCATCTCACTCATGGAAACAAAATAGCAATAGTCTTCTCTATCAAGCCCACGGATCGACATTTTGCATATATTTTAAAACTTCTAAGACATCCTTCCCATCTTTCATAGGCTTTTCGCCAATAATTGCAAAAGGCTTTTTGCCATAGATTCAAAGGAAAATGTAGCATCATCTTTGAAAGCTTGATTTTGACTTACATATAATACCATTGTGTTGTCTATCAAATTATATTTCCATGGAGTTAGAGATCAGGCATGTAGCGGTGCTAAATAAATTTAGTGTTGTTGTGTCATGTGTTATTTCAAAAGATATCAACTTTTCTATACTTTGTTTTAAAAAGTTCTACCATGCCAAATATTGTAGGCGGTGACCGCAGTTAATTTTTGTCCGAAATAAATTTGTTGCTACTTGATACCCGGATGCCTGGGGTGATGGAATATTTTTGCATTACATGATGTCCATAATTTTCTATTACACGAGACTCATTTCTTGCCAATCTTGGTGCTATATTATCAACACCCATGACCTTGCGTTGTAACACCACCACTTGCGATGGATCATTGTCTATTTTTGAGAGATATGTAATGACTCTAGAGGTATGGTTTAGAAGTATTAATGAAGATTTGTGGATTCCATCCTTGCGTCTAAGTGCAGAAACTGTCTAGGATATGATATCTATAGAGAAATTCCTTATGCACAATTATTGAGTGCACAATTCTGATTTATAGATGATCAAACACACATGCCTCCTTCCTCCGATATCTCATAAATCAAAGAGGCGATTTTGTCATTGGTTGTATCAACTTTGTCGAATTTCCCAATTATAGTATCCACATGTAATGTGCTTTTTGTAACTTGTTTTCCTCGTTGGAATGGGAATTAAAATTTTCACATGTTGTGTTGTTTTGAAGGTTGCCCTTTTCAGAAGGTCGAGCTCTATCTATGGCTTCTTACATTTGCATAACCGAGCGCTATTGTCTTAGCCCGATCTTGCTTGATAAGCGGGACATATAAGTTATTGACAAGAGTTTACATAGACTCTAATTCTACAACATCGGTTTGCAAGCTGCTCACAAAGTGGAAACCCTAATAATTAATGACAAGCCTAAATCTACTACCAAGCCTTATCGGTTTGGCCTTGCTAAAAGCCTTGTGTGCCTTTTTTTTAGTTTTTTTTTTTTTTTTTTTTTTTTATTATAAGTATTGATGGAATGCATTTACGCGCATGCGAGCGGTATTATGTGGTTGTTCTAACAATTTTGTATGCAAGAGATGTGTGCACATGTGGAACCTTGAAATTTAAAAGTATGTTACATCACTCTAACACGGTTGGAAATTTGCTTTTGGCACGATTTTCTAGACCTACTTTTCTCAAAGCTTTTTGTGAACTCTCGAAAATGCGTGGTCGTTGGATCCGGATTCTAGTTTGAGATGTCGATTACAAATGAATATTAGGGTTTGTATACTTTCGGATATGTGCCTTACGGCTTTGCCTTATGACCATTAGCTTGAGTCACCCTTAAGGTTTGTTGCGGATCGAGCGATGTCGGGCTTCCCTTCTTGCAAGAAAGGAGATTTTTCGGAGAAGATTGATAGTATTTCACACTCTTGCAATGGAGAAGCCCGGTGGCGATGAAGCAATGGAAGCCAACCCACATATAATATGAAGCTGACCATTTGCGGCAATAGGAATGACATTGATGTAGCATTCCTTGGTGAAAATCATGTTTGGGATAATTTCCATTGAGAGAAAGCAACTCTCTGGCGGCGATGCAAACTTGGAGCAAAGCGACACCGAAAAAATGATGTCATGGAGAAATTATTCAATCTTCAACGTCCTACTCAGGTTTGAGAATATTGCACATGATTTAAGGATTCAAGTTGATGCACCGATAGATCTAATATTTTGGCACGAAATAAACCCCAGTAGCTAAACTAATAATTTTGTATGAAGGATCTAATGGCATAGACTATTTATAAGGCATTACCCTCATGCAATGGTGCTAAATCTTTTTGTTGGATCTAGTATACTTGGAGCTGATTATTGAAAAGAAGCCTTGTCTTTGATAGGTACATTGTTGCAATGGTATCTAAACTAATAATGCGGAGCCGAATTGGGTATAACAACGAATTTGAAGCCATAGGGAATGAATACAATCTCCAACGACATCCAGAGGTTTGGAAATGGCAGATTATTTCTATTTTGTTGCACTTGATATAGATCCCAGTATCTTAGTGAGTTAATGCAAGCAATTGGGTCAAAGTAGAGTATAATATTTCTTATTATGTTGCAGCCCACAGATCTATGAATTTGAGTGAAGTGATGTAGCATTGAGTTAAATTGGCACTATGAAGCATCTAACTTAGAGTGCAACTTTTTATTATTGTAACAATTATCACGACAAAAGGAATTCTTTGGGGAACCCACACAGTTTAGGGATTTTTACCATCGAGTTTTAGAACATGACCGGGTTGGGAATAATCGTAAAGTGAAAATGAAGGATTATTAGTGCCCAACATGCATAGTCATCTTGATATAATTTTACCACTATGGGCTCTTGCATATAGTCATTAGACGGTGACCTTGCTATTCTAATATCGAAATCATAATGCTTGTGGCCGGAAGCTTAATGCATGTACTTATCTTGAATATAGATGGTCTTCTAGATTGGCAAGGTCTTCTTGAAGTTATGAGCTGCAAGAGCTTTGATGCATCTTGCCGGAGTTGATAACATGTTAGCCTATAAGCGAGGTTAAGTAATAGGCTTAGTAGTTACTTTCATAGTTCTGATTTTAACCTAAGAAACTTAACACCATATATAGGGACTTGTTTGCGACAACTTTTGAATTTATGAGACATCTCGGCCAAGCTTGTTTGTGGCCGAGTTGTGTTTAAGGATATTCTAGATGGTAAAAATTGGAACATGCAAAATATATGCACTTATAGATGTGCCACTCATGGCTTTAACATGTCATAAGTCATCGCGGTTAACAAAAATATGAGGCAAAGCGTGTTCTCTATAGTATGAGCAAATTGTCTCAGCTTTTTTGGAATTGTAAATTGAATTGTATATTCAAGGCATACTGATTTGTCTTAGTGCCTTAGTTCTAAAGAAAATAGTTTGTTTCAAATTCCCTTTTTGTTGGTAACAAGCGGGGTGAAGGGTGATAAACTCAAAAGACCCAATGACACACCCCACCAAATGCATGACAACCATG
This sequence comes from Isoetes taiwanensis, assembly GCA_021234155.1. Taxonomy (NCBI): domain Eukaryota; kingdom Viridiplantae; phylum Streptophyta; class Lycopodiopsida; order Isoetales; family Isoetaceae; genus Isoetes; species Isoetes taiwanensis. The sequence continues at coordinate 604,366 of JAJEKV010000010.1, read as the reverse complement.
TCTAATGCTTGTTTGTGTATTTTTGGTGCGGTAATGGTGTTCTTTTGCTCCACTATGTATGCTTTAAAAAGTGGAAGTTAGATGAAAAACCGGATTCATATTGGATTTATTGGAAATGAGCCCAAGAATATTTTATGTGGAGCTCTGTTTAGACTGGTTTGATTTGATTACATCTTTGAGGCTTAATGTAATAGACATGTTGAGAAGTTATTTGAGATGTTATGTGAGTACAAACCGTCTAAAAAATAGACAAGTAGTATTTACAGGAAAAATGTTGATGTTTGAAGGTTCAATATAATGGAAATATCTTATGAAGTCTGAAGTTTAAATATAATCCAAGATTTTCAATTGTATTTGGTTGATGGTAACATAGTCATTGCCTAAGAATAGTTCACCTGACTAAAGCTTAGGGCTGCATATTGTATCGAAGTTATCTCCTTGCAAAGGTGTAACAAGATAAAAGTCCGGTGAAACGATTTAAAAGGTTTTTTTGTGTCTCTAACTTCGGTTTCTTGGTTATACCAAGGACCTTGGCTATGTTATGATGATTCGTGTGGATACTTTAATTTGCTAACAAATGTGATGATCATTATAGGAAAATACAAAGGAATATGTACAAGAAGTCAATAGTGGATAAAGGAGCTCATTGCACCCGATTATAATAAATGTAGACATTGGCATTGGCGAGAGCTACTTATATGAGTAATCAAGCGTAAATAAAAATCTATTCAGAAATAAAGGTATAATTTCCATTTGGAAATAAAAGTAATAATTCCATGGAATTATCCCAATGGAAATTGATGTGGAAGTTGAATCATAGACTGAGTTTTGGCTCCTTAATTTTAGTCATTTGGCATTGGCCTTAGTGCTCTATACCAAGGGGTATATCCTATTTACCCTTTGATAGAAAGATCATCTTTTAAAGAAACCCAAGTGACTACTATGATGTCCACTTGTTTGCCATTTGGCTCTTTTAGAAAAATAAGTACTTGTGCAATAAGACAATATAGGTAGGGGGGGCTTTGGCAACAAGGTCCTACTCTCCTTGTTGCATTTATGACTTTGGCCCACCTGACCTACGGTGGGTGGCGTGCTTTTTTATTATAAGTATTGATGGAATGCATTTACGTTGCATGCGTGGCAGTATTATGTGGTGTTCTAACAATTTTGTATGCAAGAGATGTGTGCACATGTGGAACCTTGAAATTTAAAAAAAGAGTATGTTCTCACTCTAACACGGTTGGAAATTTGCTTTTGGCACGATTTTCTAGACCTACTTTTCTCAAAGCTTTTTGTGAACTCTCGAAAATCGTGGTCGTTTGGATCTGGATTCTAGTTTGAGATGTCGATTACAAATGAATATTAGGGTTTGTATACTTCAGATATGTGCCTTACGGCTTTGCCTTATGACCATTAGCAGTAGTCCCGCCTTTAAGGTTTGTTGCCCCGGATTCGAGCGATGTCGGGCTTCCCTTCTGCAAAAGAAAGGAGATTTTGCGGAGAAGATTGATAGTATTTCACACTCTTGCAATGGAGAAGCGGTGGTGGCGATGAAGCAATGGAAAGCCAACCCACATATAATATGAAAGCCGACCATTTGCGAATAGGAATGACATTGATGTAGCATTCCTTGGTGAAAATCATGTTTGGGATAATTTCCATTGAGAAAGCAACTCTCTGGCGACTGATGCAAACTTGGAGCAAAGACACGAAAAATGATGTCATGGAGAAATTATTCAATCTTCAACGCCCTACTGTGAGGTTGAGAATATTGCACATGATTTAAGGATTCAAGTTGATGCACCGCGATAGATCTAATATTTTGGCACGAAATAAACTCGTAGCTAAACTAATAATTTTGTATGAAGGATCTAATGGCATAGACTATTTATAAGGCATTACCCTCATGCAATGGTGCTAAATCTACCGTTGGATCTAGTATACTTGGAGCTGATTATTGAAAGAAGCCTTGTACCGATAGGTACATTGTTGCAAAGGTATCTAAACTAATATTAATGCGAGAGCATTGGGTATAACAACGAATTTGAAGCCATAGGGAATGAATACAATCTCCAAATCGACATCCGTGAGGTTTGGAAATGGCGATTATTTCTATTTTGTTGCACTTGATATAGATCCTGTATCTTAGTGAGTTAATGCAAGCAATTGGGTCAAAGTAGAGTATAATATTTCTTATTATGTTGCACCCCACGATCTATGAATTTGAGTGAAGTGATGTAGCATTGAGTTAGAATTGGCACTATGAAAGCATCTAACTTAGAGTGCAACTTTTATTATTGTAACAATTATGCGACAAAGGAATTGCCGGAAACCCCACACCGATTTAGGGATTTGTTTACACCATCCGAGTTTTAGAACATGACCAGGTTGGGAATAATCAAGAAGTGAAAATGAAGGATTAGTCGCAACATGCATAGTCATGCGTATATAATTTTACCACTATGGGCTCTTTGCATATAGTCGTGGACAGTGACCTTGCTATTCTAATATCTCGAAATCATAGTAATCGGGCAACCGGAAGCTTAATGCATGTACTTATAATGAATATAGATGGTCTTCTAGATTGGCAAGGAGTCTTCTTGAAGTTATGAACCTGCAAGAGCTTTGATGCATCTTTTGACCGAGTTCGGGTAACATGTTAGCCTATAAGCCGTGTTAAGTAATAGGCTTAGTAGTTACCGCAGATAGTTACGTTTTAACCTAAGAAACTTAACACCATATATAGGGACCTTGCTTTGCGACAACTTTTGAATTTATGAGACATCTCGGCCAAGCTTGTTTGTGACCGAGTTGTGTTTAAGGATGTTCTAGATGGTAAGCCGGAACATGCAAAGCCATGCACTTATAGATGTGCCACTCATGGCTTTAACATGTCATAAGTCATCAAATTAACAAAAAATATGAGGCAAAACGTGTTCTCTATAGTATGAGCAAATTGTCTAGCTTTTTTGGAATTGTAAATTGAATTGTATATTCAAGGCATACAGTTTGTGCCGTGCCTTAGTTCTAAGAAAATAGTTTGTTTCAAATTCCTGTTTTTGTTGGTAACAAGCGGGGTGAAGGGTGATAAACTCAAAAGACCCAATGACACCTGCCACCAAATGCATGACAACCATGTCTAATGCTTGTTTGTGTATTTTTGGTGCGGTGTAATGTGTTCTTTTTGCTCCCCTCGCTATGTATGCTTTAAAAAGTGGAAGTTAGATGAGAAGCACGGATTCATATTGACGATTGGAAATGAGCCCAAGAATATTTTATGTGGAGCTGTTTTAAGACTGGTTTGATTTGATTACATGCCGAGGCTTAATGTAATAGACATGTTGAGAAGTTATTTGAGATGTTATGTGAGTACAACCGCCTCTAAAAATAGACAAGTAGTATTTACAGGAAAAATGTTGATGTTTGAAGGTTCAATATAATGGAAATATCTTATGAAGTACGAAGTTTAAATATAATCCAAAGTTTTTCAATTGTATTTGGTTGATGGTAACATAGTCATTGCCAAGAATAGTTCACACCCTGACTAAAGCTTAGGGCTGCATATTGTATCGAAGTTATCTCCTTGCAAAGGTGTAACAAGATAAAAGTCTGTGAACAGATTTAAAAGGTTTTTTTTTTGTGTCTCTAACTCAGTTTCTTGGTTATACCAAGGACCTTGGCTATGTTATGACGATTTGGTGGATACTTTAATTTGCTAACACTTTTTTTTTTTTTTTAGGGTTTGAGATGTTTTTTTTTTTTTTTTTTTTTTTTTTTATAAGTATTGATGGAATGCATTTACCGCATGCGAGGCGATATTATGTGGTGTTCTAACAATTTTGTATGCAAGAGATGTGTGCACATGTGGAACCTTGAAATTTAAAAGAGTATGTTCAGTCACTCTAACACGGTTGGAAATTTGCTTTTGGCACGATTTTCTAGACCTACTTTTCTCAAAGCTTTTGTGAACTCTAAAAATGCGTGGTCGATTGGATCTGGATTCTAGTTTGAGATGTCGATTACAAATGAATATTAGGGTTTGTATACTTGGATATGTGCCTTACGGCTTTGCCTTTATGACCATTAGCGATGAGTCCCGCCTTAAGGTTTGTTGCCCTGATCTCAACGATGTCCGGGCTTCCCTTCTTGCAAGAAAGGAGATTTTGCGTAAGATTGATAGTATTTCACACTCTTGCAATGGAGAAGCGGTGGTGGCGATGAAGCAATGGAAGCCAACCCACATATAATATGAAGCCGACCATTTGCGGCAATAGGAATGACATTGATGTAGCATTCCTTGGTGAAAATCATGTTTGGGATAATTTCCATTGAGAAAGCAACTCTACGGCGGCTGATGCAAACTTGGAGCAAAGGCACGAAAATGATGTCATGGAGAAATTATTCAATCTTCAACGTCCTACTCGGTTTGAGAATATTGCACATGATTTAAGGATTCAAGTTGATGCACACGATAGATCTAATATTTTTGGCACGAAATAAACTCGTAGCTAAACTAATAATTTTGTATGAAGGATCTAATGGCATAGACTATTTATAAGGCATTACCCTCATGCAATGGTGCTAAATCTCTTTATTGGATCTAGTATACTTGGAGCTGATTATTGAAAGAAGCCTTGTGCCGATAGGTACATTGTTGCGTGGTATCTAAACTAATATTAATGCGGAGCGATTGGGTATAACAACGAATTTGAAGCCATAGGGAATGAATACAATCTCCAACGACATCCGTGAGGTTTGGAAATGGCGGATTATTTCTATTTTGTTGCACTTGATATAGATCTCGAGTATCTTAGTGAGTTAATGCAAGCAATTGGGTCAAAGTAGAGTATAATATTTCTTATTATGTTGCAATCGCCACGGATCTATGAATTTGAGTGAAGTGATGTAGCATTGAGTTAGAATTGGCACTATGAAAGCATCTAACTTAGAGTGCAACTTTTTATTATTGTAACAATTATGCGACAAGGAATTGGGAAACCCACACCAGTTTAGGGATTTGTTTACACCATCCGAGTTTTAGAACATGACCAGGGTTGGGAATAATCGGTAAGTGAAAATGAAGGATTAGTCGCAACATGCATAGTCATGCGGATATAATTTTACCACTATGGGCTCGATATATAGTCGTGGACGTGTGACCTTGCTATTCTAATATCCGAAATCATAGTACTTGCAACCGGAAGCTTAATGCATGTACTTATCTTGAATATAGATGGTCTTCTAGATTGGCAAGGAGTCTTCTTGAAGTTATGAACTGCAAGAGCTTTGATGCATACCTTTGCGAAGTTCGGTAACATGTTAGCCTATAAGCGGGTTAAGTAATAGGCTTAGTAGTTACTCGCAGATAGTTACAGCTTTTAACCTAAGAAACTTAACACCATATATAGGGACCCGTTTGCGAGAACTTTTGAATTTATGAGACATCTCGCCAAAACTTGTTTGTGGACTGAGTTGTGTTTTAAGGATGTTCTAGATGGTAAAAATGGAACATGCAAAGCCATGCACTTATAGATGTGCCACTCATGGCTTTTAACATGTCATAAGTCATCATGGGTTAACAAAAAATATGAGGCAAAACGTGTTCTCTATAGTATGAGCAAATTGTCTAGCTTTTTTGAATTGTAAATTGAATTGTATATTCAAGGCATACGGTTTGTGCGTGCCTTAGTTCTAAGAAAATAGTTTGTTTCAAATTCCTGTTTTTGTTGGTAACAAGCGGGGTGAAGGGTGATAAACTCAAAAGACCCAATGACACCGCCACCAAATGCATGACAACCATGTCTAATGCTTGTTTGTGTATTTTTTTTGTGCGGAGTAATGTGTGTTCTTTTGCTCCCTGCTATGTATGCTTTAAAAAGTGGAAGTTAGATGAGAAGCAGTTCATATTGACGATTGGAAATGAGCCCAAGAATATTTTATGTGGAGCTCTGTTTAAGACCTGGTTTGATTTGATTACATCTTTGAGGCTTAATGTAATAGACATGTTGAGAAGTTATTTGAGATGTTATGTGAGTACAACTGTCTAAAAAATAGACAAGTAGTATTTACAGGAAAAATGTTGATGTTTGAAGGTTCAATATAATGGAAATATCTTATGAAGTACGAAGTTTAAATATAATCCAAGATTTTCAATTGTATTTGGTTGATGGTAACATAGTCATTGCCTAAGAATAGTTCACACCTGACTAAAGCTTAGGGCTGCATATTGTATCGAGTTATCTCCTTGCAAAGGTGTAACAAGATAAAAGTCCAGTGAACAGATTTAAAAGGTTTTTTTTTGTGTCTCTAACTCGGTTTTTTGGTTATACCAAGGACCTTGGCTATGTTATGATAAGATTCGTGGATACTTTAATTTGCTAACACCTTGTCTTGATGATCATTATAGGAAAATACAAAGGAATATGTACAAGAAGTCAATAGTGGATAAAGGAGCTCATTGCACCTGATTATAATAAATGTAGACATTGGCATTGGCGAGAGCTACGACATGAGTAATCAAGCAGAAATAAGGAAATCTATTCAGAAATAAAGGTATAATTTCCATTTGGAAATAAAAGTAATAATTCCATGGAATTATCCCAATGGAAATTGATGTGGAAGTTGAATCATAGACTGAGTTTTGGCTCCTTAATTTAGTCATTTGGCATTGGCCCAGGTAGTGCTCTATACCAAGGGGTATATCCTATTTACCCTTTGATAGAAAGATCATCTTTTTAAAGAAACCCAAGTGACTACTATGATGTCCACTTGTTTGCCATTTGGCTCTTTTAGAGAAAAATAAGTACTTGTGCAATAAGACAATATAGGTAGGGTAGGGCTTTGGCAACAAGGTCCTACTCTCCTTGTTGCATTTATGACTTTGGCCCACCCTGACCTACGGTAGGTGGCGTGGCTTTTTTATTATAAGTATTGATGGAATGCATTTACATTGCATGCGGGCAGTATTATGTGGTGTTCTAACAATTTTGTATGCAAGAGATGTGTGCACATGTGGAACCTTGAAATTTAAAAAGAGTATGTTCTCAACTCACTCCTAACACGGTTGGAAATTTGCTTTTTGGCACGATTTTTCTAGACCTACTTTTTCTCAAAGCTTTTTGTGAACTCTCGAAAATGCGTGGTCGTTGGATCTGGATTCTAGTTTGAGATGTCGATTACAAATGAATATTAGGGTTTGTATACTTCAGATATGTGCCTTACGGCTTTGCCTTATGACCATTAGCGATGAGTCACGCCTTAAGGTTTGTTGCCCTGGATCTGAACGATGTCGGGCTTCCCTTCTTGCAAGAAAGGAGATTTTGCGAGAAGATTGATAGTATTTCACACTCTTGCAATGGAGAAGCGGTGGTGGCGATGAAGCAATGGAAGCCAACCCACATATAATATGAAGCCGACCATTTGCAGCAATAGGAATGACATTGATGTAGCATTCCTTGGTGAAAATCATGTTTGGGATAATTTCCATTGAGAAAGCAACTCTACGGCTGACCGATGCAAACTTGGAGCGGCAAACACCGGAAATGATGTCATGGAGAAATTATTCAATCTTCAACGTCCTACCAAGGTTTGAGAATATTGCACATGATTTAAGGATTCAAGTTGATGCACCGCGATAGATCTAATATTTTGGCACGAAATAAACTGTAGCTAAACTAATAATTTTGTATGAAGGATCTAATGGCATAGACTATTTATAAGGCATTACCCTCATGCAATGGTGCTAAATCTACTTGTTGGATCTAGTATACTTGGAGCTGATTATTGAAAGAAGCCTTGTGCTGATAGGTACATTGTTGCGATGGTATCTAAACTAATATTAATGCGGGCAGATTGGGTATAACAACGAATTTGAAGCCATAGGGAATGAATACAATCTCCAACGACATCCGGAGGTTTGGAAATGGCGATTATTTCTATTTTGTTGCACTTGATATAGATCTGAGTATCTTAGTGAGTTAATGCAAGCAATTGGGTCAAAGTAGAGTATAATATTTCTTATTATGTTGCACCGCCACGAGATCTATGAATTTGAGTGAAGTGATGTAGCATTGAGTTAGAATTGGCACTATGAAAGCATCTAACTTAGAGTGCAACTTTTATTATTGTAACAATTATGCAAAAGAAGGAATTCTGGGAAACCCACACCGTTTAGGGATTTGTTTACACCATCCGAAGTTTTAGAACATGACCAGGGTTGGGAATAATCAATAAGTGAAAATGAAGGATTAGTCGCACAACATGCATAGTCATGCGGATATAATTTTACCACTATGGGCTCGTGATATAGTCGTGGACCGGTGACCTTGCTATTCTAATATCTCACGAAATCATAGTGCGGCAACCGAAGCTTAATGCATGTACTTATACCAATATAGATGGTCTTCTAGATTGGCAAGGGAGTCTTACTTGAAGTTATGAACTGCAAGAGCTTTGATGCATCTTGACCGAGTTCGGTAACATGTTAGCCTATAAGCCGGTTAAGTAATAGGCTTAGTAGTTACTCGCAGATAGTTACGGTTTAACCTAAGAAACTTAACACCATATATAGGGACCTGTTTGCAGCAACTTTGAATTTATGAGACATCTCGCCAAGCTTGTTTGTGGACCGAGTTGTGTTTAAGGATGTTCTAGATGGTAAATGGAACATGCAAAGCCATGCACTTATAGATGTGCCACTCATGGCTTTAACATGTCATAAGTCATCGGGTTAACAAAATATGAGGCAAAACGTGTTCTCTATAGTATGAGCAAATTGTCTAGCTTTTTGGAATTGTAAATTGAATTGTATATTCAAGGCATACAACAGTGCCGTGCCTTAGTTCTAAGAAAATAGTTTGTTTCAAATTCTCGCTTTTTGTTGGTAACAAGGTGGTGAAGGGTGATAAACTCAAAAGACCCAATGACACCGCCACCAAATGCATGACAACCATGTCTAATGCTTGTTTGTGTATTTTTGGTGCGTGTAACAGGGTTTTTTGCTCCCCGCTATGTATGCTTTAAAAGTGGAAGTTAGATGAGAAGCACGATTCATATTGACGATTGGAAATGAGCCCAAGAATATTTTATGTGGAGCTCTGTTTAAGACTGGTTTGATTTGATTACATCTTGAGGCTTAATGTAATAGACATGTTGAGAAGTTATTTGAGATGTTATGTGAGTACAACCGTCTAAAAAATAGACAAGTAGTATTTACAGGGAAAAATGTTGATGTTTGAAGGTTCAATATAATGGAAATATCTTATGAAGTACAGGGTTTAAATATAATCCAAAAGATTTTCAATTGTATTTGGTTGATGGTAACATAGTCATTGCCTAAGAATAGTTCACCCTACTAAAGCTTAGGGCTGCATATTGTATCGAAACTTATCTCCTTGCAAAGGTGTAACAAGATAAAAGTCCAAAGTGAAAAGATTTAAAAGGTTTTTTTGTGTTCTAACTCATGAGTTTCTTGGTTATACCAAGGACCTTGGCTATGTTATGACAGATCATGTGGATACTTTAATTTGCTAACATTGGCCAGTGACTGCTTTTTTTTTTTTTTAGGGTTTGAGATGTTTTTTTTTTTTTTTTTTTTTTTTTTTAGGTTTTTTAAGTATTGATGGAATGCATTTATAGACCATGCCCTACGCAAGATATGTGGTGTTCTAACAATTTTGTATGCAAGAGATGTGTGCACATGTGGAACCTTGAAATTTAAAAAGAGTATGTTCCATCACTCTAACACGGGGTTGAAATTTGCTTTTAGCACGATTTTCTAGACCTACTTTTCTCAAAGCTTTTTGTGAACTCTCGAAAATGCGTGGTCGTTGGATCTGGATTCTAGTTTGAGATGTCGATTACAAATGAATATTAGGGTTTGTATACTTCAGATATGTGCCTTACGGCTTTGCCTTATGACCATTAGCATTAGTCCTCGCTTCTTTAAGGTTTGTTGTCTTGGATCCGAACGATGTCGGGCTTCCTTCTTGCAAGAAAGGAGATTTTGCGAAAGATTGATAGTATTTCACACTCTTGCAATGGAGAAGCGGCATCGGTGGCGATGAAGCAATGGAAGCCAACCCACATATAATATGAAGCCATTTTGCGAAATAGGAATGACATTGATGTAGCATTCCTTGGTGAAAATCATGTTTGGGATAATTTCCATTGAGAAAGCAACTCTACGGCAGAGCCTGATGCAAACTTGGAGCAAAAGACACGTAAATGATGTCATGGAGAAATTATTCAATCTTCAACGTCCTACTCAGGGTTTGAGAATATTGCACATGATTTAAGGATTCAAGTTGATGCACACGATAGATCTAATATTTTGGCACGCGAAATAAACTGTAGCTAAACTAATAATTTTGTATGAAGGATCTAATGGCATAGACTATTTATAAGGCATTACCCTCATGCAATGGTGCTAAATCTTGTTGGATCTAGTATACTTGGAGCTGATTATTGAAAGAAGCCTTGTCTTGATAGGTACATTGTTGCAAAGTGGTATCTAAACTAATATTAATGCGGAGCGATTGGGTATAACAACTAATTTGAAGCCATAGGGAATGAATACAATCTCCAACGACATCCGTAGGGTTTGGAAATGGCAGATTATTTCTATTTTGTTGCACTTGATATAGATCCAGTATCTTAGTGAGTTAATGCAAGCAATTGGGTCAAAGTAGAGTATAATATTTCTTATTATGTTGCAATCGCCACGCATCTATGAATTTGAGTGAAGTGATGTAGCATTGAGTTAGAATTGGCACTATGAAAGCATCTAACTTAGAGTGCAACTTTTATTATTGTAACAATTATGCAAAGAAGGAATTGTTTGGAAACCCACACCCGTTTAGGGATTTGTTTACACCATCCGAAGTTTTAGAACATGACCAAAGTTGGGAATAATCGTTAAGTGAAAATGAAGGATTAGTCGCAACATGCATAGTCATCATGCGATATAATTTTACCACTATGGGCTATCATGACATAGTCGTGGACAGGTGACCTTGCTATTCTAATATCTGAAATCATAGTACTTGGGTAACCGGAAGCTTAATGCATGTACTTATATTGAATATAGATGGTCTTCTAGATTGGCAAGGGAGTCTTCATCGGTTATGAATCGCAAGAGCTTTGATGCATCTTGCACCGAAGTTCGGTAACATGTTAGCCTATAAGCCGTGTTAAGTAATAGGCTTAGTAGTTACTCATGAGATAGTTCTGCTTTTAACCTAAGAAACTTAACACCATATATATAGGGACTGTTTTGCGCAAAAGAACTTTTGAATTTATGAGACATCTCGGCCAAGCTTGTTTGTGACTGAGTTGTGTTTAAGGATGTTCTAGATGGTAAGTTGAACATGCAAAGCCATGCACTTATAGATGTGCCACTCATGGCTTTAACATGTCATAAGTCATGCAAGTTAACAAAAAAATATGAGGCAAACGTGTTCTCTATAGTATGAGCAAATTGTCTAGCTTTTTTGGAATTGTAAATTGAATTGTATATTCAAGGCATACCAGTTTGTCTTGCCGCGCCTTAGTTCTAAGAAAATAGTTTGTTTCAAATTCACTTTTTGTTGGTAACAAGCGTGGTGAAGGGTGATAAACTCAAAGACCCAATGACACCGCCACCAAATGCATGACAACCATGTCTAATGCTTGTTTGTGTATTTTTGGTGCGTGTAACAGTTCTTTTGCTCCCTCGCTATGTATGCTTTAAAAAGTGGAAGTTAGATGAGAAGCACGGATTCATATTGACGATTGGAAATGAGCCCAAGAATATTTTATGTGGAGCTCATTTTAAGACCGGGTTTGATTTGATTACATGCTGAGGCTTAATGTAATAGACATGTTGAGAAGTTATTTGAGATGTTATGTGAGTACAACTGCCTAAAAATAGACAAGTAGTATTTAAGGAAAAATGTTGATGTTTGAAGGTTCAATATAATGGAAATATCTTATGAAGTACGAAGTTTAAATATAATCCAAGTATTTTCAATTGTATTTGGTTGATGGTAACATAGTCATTGCCTAAGAATAGTTCACCGACTAAAGCTTAGGGCTGCATATTGTATCGAAATATCTCCTTGCAAAGGTGTAACAAGATAAAAGTGCGTGAACGATTTAAAAGGTTTTTTTGTGTCTCTAACTCAGGTTTTGGTTATACCAAGGACCTTTATGTTATGACAGATTCAGGTGGATACTTTTTTTTGCTAACACTTGGATCATTATAGGAAAATACAAAGGAATATGTACAAGAAGTCAATGAGTGGATAAAGGAGCTCATTTTTATAATAAATGTAGACATTGGCATTGGCGAGAGCCACATGAGTAATCAAAAGCAGAAATAAGGAAATCTATTCAGAAATAAAGGTATAATTTCCATTTGGAAATAAAAAGTAATAATTCCATGGAATTATCCCAATGGAAATTGATGTGGAAGTTGAATCATAGACCGAGTTTTGGCTCCTTAATTTAGTTTTGGCATTGGCCTGGGTTCTACTCCAAGGGTATATCCTTTTTTTTTCTTTTTTTTACTTTTTTGTTTTTTTGGCTCTTTTTAAGAAAAATATTTGAATAAGACAAATATAGGTATTTTGGCAACAAGGTCCTACTCTCCTTGCATTTTATGACTTTGGCCCCACCACCCTCACGGTGGGTGGCTTTTTATTATAAGTGGGAATGTTGCATGCAGGGCAGCATATGTGGTGTTCTAACAATTTTGTATGCAAGAGATGTGTGCACATGTGGAACCTTGAAATTTAAAAGAGTATGTTCTCGACACTTAATACGGTTGAAATTTGCTTTTACGATTTTCTAGACCTACTTTTCTCAAAGCTTTTTGTGAACTCTCGAAATGCGTGGTCGTTGGATCTGGATTCTAGTTTGAGATGTCGATTAAAATGAATATTAGGGTTTGTATACTTCCGATATGTGCCTTACGGCTTTGCCTTATGACCATTAGCGAGTCCCGCCTTAAGGTTTGTTGCCCGGATCCGAACGATGTCGGGCTTCCTTCTTGCAAGAAAGGAGATTTTGCGGAAGATTGATAGTATTTCACACTCTTGCAATGGAGAAGCGGACCGGTGGCTTGAAGCAATGGAAGCCAACCCACATATAATATGAAGCCGACCATTTGGACCAATAGGAATGACATTGATGTAGCATTCTTGGTGAAAATCATGTTTGGGATAATTTCCATTGAGAAAGCAACTCTTACGGCAGCCTGATGCAAACTTGGGCAAAGCGACCGTAAATGATGTCATGGAGAAATTATTCAATCTTCAACGTCCTACTTCAGGTTTGAGAATATTGCACATGATTTAAGGATTCAAGTTGATGCACCGATAGATCTAATATTTTGGCACGAAATAAACCTGTAGCTAAACTAATAATTTTGTATGAAGGATCTAATGGCATAGACTATTTATAAGGCATTACCCTCATGCAATGGTGCTAAATCTACTGTTGGATCTAGTATACTTGGAGCTGATTATTGAAAGAAGCCTTGTGCTGATAGGTACATTGTTGCAAAGGGTATCTAAACTAATATTAATGCGGAGCAGATTGGGTATAACAACGAATTTGAAGCCATAGGGAATGAATACAATCTCCAACGACATCCGAGAGGTTTGGAAATGGCGCAGATTATTTCTATTTTGTTGCACTTGATATAGATCCGAGTATCTTAGTGAGTTAATGCAAGCAATTGGGTCAAAGTAGAGTATAATATTTCTTATTATGTTGCACCCCACGATCTATGAATTTGAGTGAAGTGATGTAGCATTGAGTTAGAATTGGCACTATGAAAGCATCTAACTTAGAGTGCAACTTTTTATTATTGTAACAATTATGCAGCAAGGGAATTGCCGGGAAACCCACACGATTTAGGGATTTGTTTACACCATCTCGAGGTTTTAGAACATGACCAGGTTGGGAATAATCGAAGTGAAATGAAAATTAGTTATTTAACATGCATAGTCATGCGTATAATTTTACCACTATAGGCTATGACATAGTCGTGGACGTGTGACCTTGCTATTCTAATATCTGGAAATCATAGTCGGGCAACCGGAAGCTTAATGCATGTACTTATACTTGAATATAGATGGTCTTCTAGATTGGCAAGGAGTCTTCTTGAAGTTATGAACTCAAGAGCTTTGATGCATAATTTACCGAGGTTCGGTAACATGTTAGCCTATAAGCGTGTTAAGTAATAGGCTTAGTAGTTACCATGAGATAGTTCTGAGTTTAACCTAAGAAACTTAACACCATATATAGGGACCCCTTTGCGACAACTTTTGAATTTATGAGACATCTCGCCAAGCTTGTTTGTGACTGAGTTGTGTTTAAGGATGTTCTAGATGGTAAGCTGGAACATGCAAAGCCATGCACTTATAGATGTGCCACTCATGGCTTTAACATGTCATAAGTCATCACAGTTAACAAAAAATATGAGGCAAAACGTGTTCTCTATAGTATGAGCAAATTGTCTAGCTTTTTTGGAATTGTAAATTGAATTGTATATTCAAGGCATACAGTTTTGTCTTGCAGCCTTAGTTCTAAGAAAATAGTTTGTTTCAAATTCTGTTTTTTGTTGGTAACAAGGTGGTGAAGGGTGATAAACTCAAAAGACCCAATGACACCGCCACAAAATGCATGACAACCATGTCTAATGCTTGTTTGTGTATTTTTTGGTGCAGGTATGTGGTTCTTTGCTCCCTCGCTATGTATGCTTTAAAAAGTGGAAGTTAGATGAGAAGTAATGCATTCATATTGACGATTGGAAATGAGCCCAAGAATATTTTTGTGGAGCTCATTTAAGACCGGTTTGATTTGATTACATCTCGAGGCTTAATGTAATAGACATGTTGAGAAGTTATTTGAGATGTTATGTGAGTACAACTGTCTAAAAATAGACAAGTAGTATTTACGGAAAAAAATGTTGATGTTTGAAGGTTCAATATAATGGAAATATCTTATGAAGTCACGAAGTTTAAATATAATCCAAAATTTTCAATTGTATTTGGTTGATGGTAACATAGTCATTGCCTAAGAATAGTTCACCTGACTAAAGCTTAGGGTGCATATTGTATCGAGTTATCTCCTTGCAAAGGTGTAACAAGATAAAAGTCTGGTGAACAGATTTAAAAGGTTTTTTTTTGACATAAATATATAGTATAAAGTACAAGGTCCCCTTGTAAGGGAAGATTGAAAGAATTGTAGCTAAATGAGGAGGGTATCATCCAGGAAGTACTCAAGAGAGCCTCACTTCTTCTCCCCCACCATATGGGTACTATATGGGAGATCACCGATCTTCCTCAGTGTAGGTACTATAGAGAGAGCCAACTCCTTTTCCACACCCAGACCCCCCACTTGATATAGTTAACATTGAATAGCTGCAACATTAGCAGCAACATTATCAACATCATTTTCCTCCATCACCTTCTTATAGAGCCAATGACACCTAAAGAAGGAATAGAACCCTTCTAAAGTACCTAATCTGTCAAGTCCTCTGTTATATCCCCTGCCTTTCTGCCTATGGTGAGATAAACCCATCAGTGCCACTTCCAGATTAAACATATTTTTCAGTTTTGCAATGGAGATCCCAAGCCCTCCAATACCAACATCACAACGGTGTTTCCAAATTACCCAGAAAGCAATGTTCACAAGCGAGGCTTCAATACAGCATCTATCTGAAATCAGTATCAGTCCTGGCCATTTCAGATCAAGTACAGACAAACCAATAATGGGACTGACCCAGTGCCAAAACTCCATGATCAAGGGGCAGAAGAGAAGATGCCCAGTAGACTCGCGAACCGGACATCCAAGTGAACACTTGTCCTCATCTATCATACCCTTGTTATATAAACTCACATTTGTACTCAACCCCCCTTGAAGGGCCAGCCATCTAAAGAATTGAATCTTCTTAGAGCAGAGAGATTTCCAGGAATTGGCTAAAGCTGCTTTAGCCACTACATTACTCATATCCAGTAGACCCTCTGATAGATCTTTGACACACTATAATGCCCCTGTCCATCGAGTAACCATCTTTCTTGCAGCCCAACAACTCCTGTCACATAGGTAACATTCTCAAAAATCTCTAATACTGTCCTATCCCCTTCCCTGTAGGGAACTCCTTTTGAACTTCGTCCAACAAGTCCATCTACCATCAACCCACAAGTGTTGCAACTGTGTAATACCTGAATTCTTCCATTTAATGAAGATGCGAGGATGGGAGAGGGCTAGGGGGAGCCCTCCCCTTTCCCAAATCCGTATGTTCCAGAATATACTAAACCCCCATGCTTCCCTAGGGGGGATCATAGGAGTAAATATGTGTTGTACATCCTTCCAAGCCTGGAGAATCCTTCTCATAACTGGAGATGTTCCAGGAGCCATCTTAAAGCTGTAGTGTAATGCCCCTAGCTCATCTCGGGGTAGAGAGAGCTTGCCTTCCAACTTACCTAACTTTAACCAATAGGATACAAATCTCAAAGCTGGAGAGGACTCACCATTTAAAGCTCTCCATACAAATTTAGCAGCTAGGGCTTGCGCTTACATGAAGAGATCTTTGCAACCCAATCCTCCATCCTTTTTGCCACGGCATAACTCATTCCAACCTACTTTGGCCATATCGCCCCAAATGAATTTCATGACAATGCATTTGATTATATATTTCTTTTTGGGCCACCATAACCGATGATTAATAAACATGAGGCAGCAATCACTAGCGTTATGCAAGTGACTCTACCTGAGGTTGCCAAAGACTTGGTAGACCACAACCCTACCTTATTTCGCAGCTTGTCTAGAATAGGGGCCCATAGTCCCTTTACGCTGTTAGAGAGGACAAGGGGTAGACCCAGTAGCTTAACCGACTCTCCAGGTCCCACCACTGGGAAACCCAAACCTCTGGCTCTTGGGTCGATGTCACTTTCTAATGCCCATATAATCGAGCACTTCTTTGGCGTTGAGTCCTACCCACGATATAACTTCAAAGCCCAGAGAATATCTCAAATGACTGAAAAACTGTTATCATCAAACTCCGAAAACATGAATTGCGTAAAGATATCTTGCATGATTGTCGACTTCTACGCCCCATCGGGAAAGGTCAGCCCTTCCAAGTGACCTTGAGACTCCTTAAATTTGTACCATTCTTGTTAGCGGGTTTGCCATAATAAGGAAAAGGTGCGGGGGCCAATGGGCAGCCTTGCGATGCCCTTCCTAAGGTTGAATATTCTGTTGGTTGGCCATTGACTAGCAAAGCTGAAGCTAGATTGTTCATCGCCAAGGCTAATTGAACAAAGCGCAGATCAAATCCCATCGACTCATTACTTCCATAACCCCTCCCATCTTAAGGAGTCATAGGCTTTTAAAGTCCATTTTGATTAGAACACAATTTTCTTAGAGGCTCGACACGGTGCATCCCTTCCCTCGCAGCCAAGTAGTTATCCAAAATGTATGCACTTTGGATAGGATCTGTTGCTCTTTTCCAATGACTCTATTTAGAATGGGCTTTAGGCGATTAGCAATAACCTTCATCACTACTTTGTATATAGTATTAGTAAGAGCGATGGGTCGCCATTCACCAACGCACTGAGGTCTAGAGACCTTAGGAACTAGAATGATGAATCCAGTTGCTAGTGTTGGATGTAAGGATCGGGATGCCCAAGCTCCACGGACAGCTCGAATGAAATCATGACCTAGTACATCCCACAACTCCACAAAAAATTCTGGAGGGAAACCGTCTGGTCCAGGGGACTTTCCGGCTGCCAGTGGACACAGAGTTTTGTGAATCTCATGTCCCTCAGGGGTGCGAAGCAGAAGCTGATTTTCTTCCCGGGAGATCCCACCATCCCAGGCAGTTTTGTGCATCCATGAGGTAGTATGATGAAGATAAGAAGAGGGAAGAGAGTCCTCTTTGAATTGATTCTCAAAACACTTCCCCTGACAAACGATGAGATCTCTTGGGGATCTTTCAAAATGTTTGAACTATTATCTTTAATTGAAGAAATGCTGTTATCTGCCAGTCTCCCCCCGGCCATTCTGATGAAACACTTTGAATTTTCATGGTCCACCTCAACATACCATTTGGTTTTAGAGCGAATTGCCGCTCCCTAGCTTCAACCTCTTCAATCGCTTTTACTTTCCTTCGGTTCCTCCTCCAATAGCTGCAAGTCAATCTTGTAAGGATGCACTAGTAATTCTTGCTTGATCACTCTCAACCGATTGTACACCTTTGTTTTTTTCTTTTGAATTCCAAGGCTTCGATTCTTGCCCCATGTCTTTGCCCAAGCTTTCATCAAACCAAGTTTCTTGATCCATGCCTTCATACTAGGGCGCTTATCGCAAGATATTAAGGGAAGACAAATACAATCTAAAGGGTTTTGTAGAATGCCTCCTTCCCTAGCCGTGAGGAATTGAATTTGAACGGCACATTCCGGTCTTCCTAGCAGTTGGAATGCTTTCAAATATCAAACTTTGGGGACATGATCGTAATGGGAGAAGGCGAGTTCTCCTTCAACATAGCATTTATCTATAAAAGTAGCTAATTTATTGGCCATATAAAATCTATCCAACAAGCAATATACTCTATCCTACCCCTTTGCTTGTTTGACCCGAGAGGTGGCATTTTGAGGGCTTTAATAAGAGCAAGGCCAACATTGTTTAACAACGAGTACCAAGGAATCTCGGCATCGACAAGTTCTGTGCAATCCAATCTTCGGTCCCACACATCCGTCATATTTAGATCTCCCCTAGGATCCAATTGTCAATACCATTCTATGCTGACTAATCCACCTTTCAATTTCACACCACATGATAGCTCTTTTGCGTGGGCTTATTTGACGATATACATTGATCAGTCCCACGAGCAATCACTAGCTTTAAATGAAACTACTTGCAACGCCTGCCTCTTCCTTCATATTGTAATTGGGGTACAAGACTTTTCGGTATGCAGGTACCTCCTTTGGTTCCTCCGGGCGCACATGTAAATGAAGAGTAGTTGTTGCCTATCCAGTTGCCCGATTGATCTTGCCTCAAATTCGAGAGCCGTGCTCTGTATGAACACAATATCTGCCTTCATTGATCTAATGGCTGCTAGCACCCTTCCACGTTTCAAAACACCCTTTATTCCAATGAAGGTTCCATGAGACGATCTTCATGTAGTAAAAGGTTCACTGTCCTTTGTATCCTCCCAAAAGCTTGATTTTTTTGTGGGATAGGGACCTCAACCTCCATTCGACAAGAGGTCCCACCTCAAGATAAACCCCATCTCAAACGAACAACTAGAGCAAATTTTGCCTGGAGCATGAGTGCCTTAGCCTTCGTGGGGATCCATGCAATGAAATAGTATATCCGAGTCTTTTTTTCTATTCGCGGCGAGGCCACTTTTATGAACCCCCAACATCAGAAGCCATTGACCATGTCATTATACTTGCTAAAAGTACAAAGCTTTCACTTTTAAAAATTAGCAAACTCCTTTTGAATGACCCCATGTTTTCTTATACCAACATGTCCTTTGAATGGACCATATTTAAAGTTGCCCCTCTCGATGGTACCACCCCCATCAAGAATACCACCATTGTTCCATCTAAGGTCGAGGTAAGTTTGGACAATTTCCAGTGGAGGTACCTAAGAATTGCATGCCTTATAAGAATAGATTCACAAAAAGGAGGGCGCCAATGAGGGATGCTCCATGTAGTTCAGGAGCCAACATTGCTATTTGGAAGTTGGGGAAACGTATCGCTGATCCTGATGATAAAGAAACACCCTAACTCAAAGATCAAAGCTTATTCATTTTAAAAGGCCGGTAAGACTTACTTGGATATTGGAACAAACTGAATTATGATCATTCTAATCGGCAATTACAAGCAATGTACAATCAGTTATGCGGAGTTCATTGCAAAATGTATTAACGTCATCATTGTAACAAAGCATTGTCCACATGAAGTAAGCATCTGGAAGAATTAGAAGCTTCAAACCGTAAATTGCTTATGAGAGGATAACACCCGGAGTTCAGGGTGTTATCCTTTAAGAACCCAGGCCGGTGAGATTTATGGTGGTTTTGTGGTGATTTTCACAACAAGCAAGGTGTCTATGGCCATTTGGCATAACAAACTAGGTGTTTATGCACTTTTTTACGTGTTATTGGTGGGTAATACCACCCAATCAAGCATTGAGATCTGATCTCAACATTAAAACTTGAGGATCAAATTGTTAAGGAAGTCGATGAACTAAAGCATAAATTGAAAAGAGTTTCAGAAGATAACGATAATCTTCAAAAAAGAGATTGAAGATGCCATTGTGAGTTAGGGAGTGGAAAATGGGTTTTTGAAGGTTGTACCTTGGGAGGAGGCTCTAAAAGAAGGATCAACGCCATAAAAATCTCCGCCTAATCCGACCCGCGTCGAAAAGAAGAAAAGAAACCTAGTAATATTGCTTCGATATTGAAAAATTTATTACTAAGGATGATATTATAGAAATGCTGAAGCTTTTAAGGGCCAACCACTTAAGGAATATTGTAATTGATTAGGTGCTAAATAAGTTAGGAAAGGATCAAAGTTCTGAGAGCATGCAAGAGTTGTGTGATAATGTTGGTTGGTTTAGAGGGCAAAATTACCTTGCTCTTTTTCATTGTTTACAGGATGGGATGAAGCAACAAGGTATTATTAAAACCATCCTCCCAAGATTAGTGAGGTTAGGGTGAGCTAATCAAGCAGCAAGTTTCAAGTGTAAGAGCATTTAGGAGCGATGTATCAAATTACTACTTTTGGTGCACGCTTTATTCGAAAAATTAAGAAGAAGGATGGATCTGCGATGATTTATTCATTTTTAGTAAAATAAATAATTGTTGGATGGACCCCACTAAAATGCTTCAGTTATTAAGTCGTTTCTATGACTTGAAATTGGAAGAATGTGCAGGGAAACTACAAATATGTATTAAGTTGGATGAGATGGAATTCATCAAGGGTGAGAAATTTGAAAGGGTGTCCTTGAGACTAATGAACAAAGCATTGTCAGATTTTGATAATGATGAAGCCAAATTTTCTATTCAGTCATGCTGGATAGGGAACTTTCAGGTGCCTGAAGAAAATCATGGTGTTCTTCGATGGGTCTTTTGCAGACACCTATTCCTACTTTGATTGCTGCTCATGGAGTTGAAGAGAAGCTGAAATGTTTCTGGCTGTGGAGATTATGAGGTGGAATGGTATTTGGGTGCTGATTTGAAGACAACCAAGTGCATGGACAACATGAAGCATGGATTAAATTGCGGAGGATACTCATGCATACCCATTATTGTTTACAGCAAGCTAGGGTAGATAAGAATGGAAAGGAAAGAGCACTCTAGAGTGCTCCCTTGAAACTGAACCAATAATGAGATAAGGAAAATAAAGAATCCCATTGAAAAGAGTCCATATATGCACTCTACATGCTTTTAAAAAAGTACTGACAAGACAGCTTATATGAGTCCCTCAAATCGCCCGGAGAAAGTTGCATGAAAATGTGGAGAGGACTTTTTGATATGGTCTTAATGGATGTGATTATAAAAAATACTTCAAGATCATAAGAGGGAAGGTAAATACATGCAAGCCATCTATGGGATGAAAACAAAAAGATTTTTACTTTGCACTAAATTATGTAAGAATGGAACCTTGCCATTTGAAGGTGGGGGCCTACAAAGACACAATTGGTGGCAAATGAAGATGACCGACTTAGCGTGGAAGGGCAAGGATTAAGAAGGTTTGTGAATCTACCGGCAGAGAAAAAATGATGGATGATAAGTTGGATTTGTTCAAATCGGCGATTCTTGATTTCACTAAGTCATTTATAATAACATGGGAAGAATGTAATGTTACTCATCACATCCATATACTCAAGCCCATGGTCTATATGGTTTACAAAAGGAGCATAGGAGTTTGAGGATATGGAATCACATACGGAATGGAAAAAGTTACATAAACAAGCTAAGAATTCTTTTTTGAGGTTCACCCAACAACGAAATAAGAGAGTAGCTTATTGCAACAAATGTGTCCATGATTTTACGTAAAAATGAAGTGAAACCCCACTCACACTTTCTAACACGAAATCGATCTTTGGGTATCCGCAAAATATAAAAAAGCTTAAGTTTATTTTCCGAACTAAAAGAAATTGTCAAGATTAGTAATATTTTGATTCAGTTTCTTTAGTTCAACAAATGAATCAAGCTTTCTCGTACTTCTTGCAGTAGTGAAGTAAACCTTCAAGCTTTTGCAAATATTCGCATCGGTTTACTGTTATTATGAGCCCTAAAATATCCCACCATACATTTTCTTGACATTTGCTTTTGCATCATATTATCGGTTAAATCGGCTAAATTAATATGTGCAAATCTAGTCCAACCACAGTGAGCGCTGGACTTTGGATCAGCGCCATCAAGATATATTGTCAAGTGGTCAACATCCTCATGCCCAACCCTATTCCAATTGGGGATATGTGCATCCTGGTTTTACAAACCGCACATTGCTCTCCTTCACAAGAATGTATGTTCTAGATTGTTCTTTACATAATTTTATTTGTGGTAAATGTCCATCCGAGGCAATTTTTTGACACAATAGACATGTTTAAGCAAGAAGGAAAAAATTGCATCAAGAGCTTTAGTTCTATTTGAATGCTTTGTTGTGAATGCTTTCACGAAGCTTAAGCACGGCAACCAAAGAACATAGAAAAACACATAATATCTTAAGTCTACGGGCCTCTAATCGTAATGTGACCTTGAATAAGCCTGCTCAAGCTTTATTATATTTGGTTTTAATATGATATCATGCTAGCATGCCTAGTCGCCAAAACCACAAGCTTTTATCTTGTTTCAAATATGCATAAGATTAAACTCGCAAGCATTGTAAAGGGAGATCAACAACCAAAAGTTAAATCGGCGATATGAAAATTCCATCCGCCATCTAGGAAAGAAGAATTTGGGGCAAGAGGATGGATTGTTGTCTATAAAATGACAATGGAGACAACTTTCACCTTCTTGAGCAATGATGTTATCTTAAAGTCGACAATTGGAGACATACTTGTATAGAGGGTCTACCATACCATCTTGAGATGACCCAATTGTATTGTGGCTATCTATTTTTACCTAAAGATTTTTTGTTGCATGAATGATGGTTCTTGAAGGCACGGTAAGAAAGCAAAAGGTTATGGCAAGTTTCTCATAATGTCCAATGAGTATGCCTTGTTCCTCCTAGTCTAAAATTTTCAAGTAAAGGTTTCAACCATAGGGGTATATCCCTGCTCCCTCATCCAGCTACATCATAAATTTCCTCACTTTGTGAGTGGCTTTTATCTTTAAGCCTCATGCAATTTATTGGTAACCTGGATCCATACTTTAGCAGGTTTCTTCCATGCATCTATGCATTGACTGAGCTCCTCAAACTTAATTTTTGCAGCATCATTTAACATGTCAGTATCCAAATACATGCGTGACATGAGCATATGTCCAGCTCTGATTCAATTGGGCATGATCAAAATATTCTCTACCTAAATGGTTTTATATCTCTATGTATGTGTGTATGTTGTTCATGCAGTAAGCAAGGCAACCCATCCAACAATTTGATCTTCTAGTGGCCAACAGTTTGAAATATCTCTGACTCATTTAGCCATCATCTATAGCTAAGAAGACCAACCATACAGTTAGTAAAAATCGAGCAATATTCTTACTCTGTTGACATGAAATAAAATTGTGCATTTTTAGGATTGAATTTCTTATTGTGTTGTCTAACAATTCTGAAAGGTTATATTGCTTTAATAAATGAAAACAAAGAGGTCACAACATCCCAAAAGGTTTTTGAGATCCAGATGGAGAAACTGTGAAGACAATTATATGGAAGTAAACTTCCTTGGATGTGTTTGGTCTAAATGAGAGCTAATTGCAAATTCATATATCTTATATTATAAAGTTTTAGCGTATGTCATGAATCAAACCCTAATTTGGATGGTTGAGATCAACTAATTGCATCCGAAGACCAGAGATTTATCATCACGACTTCCCACCATCATGATTGGCCATGCTCTAATGTCCGAAGAGGAAAGGGAAAAGGAAAAGGTAAAGGAGAAAAAGGCAAAATGAAAAGGCAAAAGGCACGGGTAAAAGGGAAAGAAAGAAAGGAAAAAAAAAAGGAAAAGAGCACGAAAAAAGGAAGGGAAAATAAAGAAAAAGGACACTACAAAATGAGAAGATGGAAAGGATGAGGATAGGAGTAAAAAGGAAGTTGAAAAGGGGATGAGGAAAAGGGTAGAGAGGAGGGAAGGGAAAAGGAAAAGGGAAAAGAAAAAGAAAAAGGGAAAAAAAAAGGAAAAAGAAAGGGGAGGATTAGGGGAGCGAAAAGGAACATTGGGAAGGGGGAAGAGGAAAAGGTGGGAAAGGAGAAAAAGGAGGAGAAAAAGGGCAAAGTGAAACACAAAAAGGCCTGATAAAAAAAGGGAAAAAGAAATGGCAAAAGCACAAAAAGAGAAAGGAAAAAGAAAGGAGAAAAGAAAGGAAAAAGGGGCATTACAAAAAGGAGAAGAAAGGGGTGAGGACAGGAGTAAAAGGGAAGGGGAAAAGGGGGATGAGGAAAAGGGTAGAGAGCAGGGAAGGGAAAAGGAAAAGAGAAAAGGGAGAGGAAAAGGGGCAAAAGGGAGAGGAGGAGGGAGCGAAAAGGGACAATGGGAAAGGGAAAGAGGAAAAAGGTCGGAAAAGGAGAAAAAAGAAGGGAAAAAGGACTACGAAACAAAGGAAAGAGATAAAGGGAGGGGAGGAGGATGGAAAGGGAAAAAAGGGAGGGAGGGGCAAAAAGGGGAAAAGGGCATGGGGAAAAGAGGAAGAGAAAAGAAGGAGAGAAAGAAAAAAAAGGAAGAGAAAAGAGGGGAGGAAAGGGAAAAAGGAAAAAAAGAAAAGAACAAAGACGAAGAAAGGGAAAAGAAAAAGACCACGAGAAAAAAAAGGAAGAGGGAAAGGATGGGCAAAGTTAAGGAAGAAATGGCCCCTGTAAAAGGGGAAGAAAACAAGGGAATGGAAAAAAAAGACATGAGAAAAAGAAAGGGAAAAAGGTAAGGGAAAGGAGGAAGAGGGGAATGGAAGGGAAAAGGACCACGAATAAAAAGCGGAGAGAGAAAGGGTCAGGGAGAGGAGGAAAAGGGAAGGAAAAAGGCCATTAGTAAAAAAGAAAAGAAAAAGACAAAGGAAAAGGGAAAAGGGGAAAGGGGCCGAAGGGGATGGAATGGGAGAAAAGAAAAATAAAATAAAGTAAAGGAAAAAGGGAATGTGAAAATGGGAGGAAAAAAAAGGAAAGGGGGGAGATAGAAAAGGAAAAAGCAAGGAGGGGGAAAATGGAAAAGGCAAGCATGAAAAAAGGGGGAAAAGCAAATGGGAAAAAGGCAAAAGGAGGTAAAATCTGAAAATAGAAAGGGAGGTGAACAAAAAAAGAGAGCAAAATAGAAAAAAAAGAAGGGAAAAGAAAGGGGGAGGAGGAAAATGTGAAGAAAGAGGGAAAAGAGGAGGCGAAACAAAACATGAAAAAATAGAAGAGAAAAGGGACACATGGCAAAAAAGGGAAGAGGGAAAGGGTGAGGAAAGGGGAAACTTGAAAGGAAAAATGGACATGGAAAAAGGGAAAGGGAAAGATGGAAAAAGAAAAAGGGCTGGGGAAGGAAAGAAAAAAGGGCACTAGAAAGAAGGGAAGAAAGGGGAATTTTGGAAAAGGTAGAGGAAAAGGGAAGGGAAAAAGGGGAAAAGAAAAGGTAGGGAGAAGGAAGGGAAAGGGAAAGGAAAGGGAAAGGGAAAGAAAAAAAGGGAAAAAAAAGGGCACGAGGAAAGGGGGAGAGGGAAATTGGAAAAGAGAGGTGGAAAGGGGCAGAGGGAAAGGAAAAAGGGCAACCACAAATTGGAGGAAAAGGGAAGGGGAAAATAGAAAAGGAAAAATGGGAAGCAAAAAAAAACAGAAAAAGGAAATAGGGAAATGGAATAATGGAAAAAAGAAAGGGGCAAAGGAAAATAGAAAAAAAAAAATTAGTAGACAAAGGCAAAAGGAGGAAAAGGGAAAAGTAAGGGGAAGTCGCGAAAATGTGTTCGATATATTTGCTTATCTAATTTTAAAAAACATGAATCCATTTAACAATTGCTCGATTATATCATTCCACCTGTTCTTAGCTATGCCCGTAACGTTGATTTTAACTAGTTACATGCTTAAAGACATTGAGAGGCTTCAGGTTAGATTGGGCTAAGTTGTTAATATTGATAAGATAAGCTTGCAGTATGCATCTCAAGAGATCTCAAGAAAAATCTATACAAGAGTTTCACTTTGCGAAAGCATGCAACTCTCAAGCAAAGGTCCATCTTCTCAAGCTGTAAACTATCATTAATGTGTTAGATTTTTATATTGAGCATGTTTCTTTAGTGAGATTTAGTGTGGTGCTAGAGAAATATTATGTCTATCTACTAAAACAAAGATAGATGAGAATATGAGACTAGGAGAGTATTATAAACAACTAGTAATGGTGCCCAGCGTTGCTGGGCAAATGTTGGGAACCTGTCAAGGATATGTGGTCTTTATTGATATGAAGTCATTTCTCACACATGCGAACTTATTAACAATTTGCTATCTTCAAAGCCAGTCTTCGTTATCCCTGCTTCTACTTCCATCATCCACTCTTCAAAGTAAATAACTGAATACCTTATTAAAACCTTATGAATAAGCAAGCAAATCTGCAATGTGCTTTCGCTAGCTTCCACCATAATCTGAAGCTTGGCATTCTGCGGCCGAGGCGTGATCGGCTCCGGTAACAAAGTTGCTCGAACAAAAGAAAGGAAAAAGAAAAGGGCAAGATAACCATGGACTATCTGGATCGTCGAAATAACTTGTAAAGCCAAATCTAGGCCATCTATATATTTTATCTGGTTCGAGGTGCCCGGCGTTCTTTGGGCATAAGTTGGGGAACACATGTAAGTTGGGTCCGTCATTGCCTTTCTTGACATTGCCTTTTTTATTTCATAATCAAGAAGTGGAAATAGAAATATTGAATTGTACACATGCTGTTTACAATGTTTAAAGTAAATATTCTAACAATTGCAATCACATGTTGTCACATCTAATTCACATTGATGTGTAAGGAATTTATATACTACAAATTGGCCAAATACATTGGCTCTGAACTTGATAAATTCGCTGGTTAAGTTAAGCTTTGAAAAAAGTAGATTGCATTTTCATATTACATAATTGACAAATTCATTGTCTTATGATATTCCATGAAACAATGTCCTGAAAAGGCATTTGAGAAAAGAGTCCGATTGCATCTTCAAGATTTCCATTTTCAATATAGGCTAAAATCATCATTTGTCCATGCAACTTCGTCCCGTTCGGGCATCTCTGAAAGAGTTGGAGCGCCTCCCACGGGCAACTGTTTGGGCATAAGCGGACAAAATAACGGTCCAAGAAATGACATCCACCGCAAGGCATTTTAAAGCATTGCGGTGCTTCTTTAAAAACCATTCAAGAGATAAGCCTTGAGCAAGGCATTCCATGACACTATGTCCTTCTCGGTATGTTGAAAGAAATAAAAAGGGCAGAGTTCAGGCTGGCCTTGCGACCATAAGCGATTGTCATAGTGTTCCAGAAACAACATTTCGATCGGCATTTGTTCAAAGAGGCGGTGAGCATCAAGAAAGGCGATTATCTTTGACAATAACCAAAAAGCATGGTATTATAAGAAAATAAACTACATTCGGGCATTTCCTTGAATATTTTTGAATGCATCTTCTAGTTGACCCAAGTGGCAATATCTGTTGCAATAATCATATTCCATGAAAATACATTCTTCTCGGCATTTGCACGAAAAGTTCGTGACCCTATTTCACCATCCCAACTGTACATACATAGCGGCTAAATCATGGAATTCCAAGAAATGACATTCCTTTCAGGCATTTGATGGAAGAGGCTTAGAGCTTCATTCGAGTTGCCCATGCACGGAATAAAATTGAAATCATTGTAGTCCGCGTAACCACATTCTTACGTGGCATCGGTCTAAAGATCCAAATGCTTCTCTAAGTTCTCCTTTTCTAGAATAAAATTTTGCAATCATAGAATTCCATGACACTATATTTGGGCTAGGCATTTTCTCAAACACACAGATAAGCCTCCTTAAAGGAGCCCTTGTTGTGCATAAACCGCCAGACATTATATTCCAAGAAAAACAATTTTCGTTTTTGCATATTGTCAAATACAACTCGAGCTTCATCTCTGACTCGCACTTGCCATACATCACGCACTATATTATTTGCAAGATACACATTGCCGTCTAAACCTATCTTTGCAAGGTGCTCATGAATTCTCTTACCTTCGATAAGGTCTTCTCATTGTCGGGGAAATAAGCTGAAATCATTGTAGTCCACGTAATCACATTCTTACGTGGCATCGTCTAAAGATCCTAAATGCTTCTCTAAGTTCTCCTTTTCTAGAATAGGCTGCAATCATAGAATTCCATGACACTATATTTGGGCTAGGCATTTTCTCAAACACACAGATAAGCCTCCTAAGGAGCCCTTGTTGTGCATAAACCGCCCGACATTATATTCCAAGAAAAACAATTTCGTTTTTGCATATTGTCAAATACAACTTTCGAGCTTCATCTCTGACTCCGCACTTGCCATACATCGCACTATATTATTTGCAAGATATACATTGCCGTCTAAACCTATCTTTTGCAAGGTGCTCATGAATTCTCTTACCTTCGATAAGGTCTTCTCATTGTCACACCGTCTCGACAACTTTGTGGTCTCAACATCCACAACTTGCTCCATTTCTTGTGCTTGAGTGCATGTCTTTTTTAAAGCCTAAGCCTTGGCGGATGTTTGTGAGAGCAAGTTTTAAGCGACAACTTCTACCCAAAGCCATCGTTCCAAATCATGAGTGCCATAGATGTAGGGTGGCTCGGGTGAATCCTCTAAACATCCCAGGAGAAAAGGGCTAGGCCTAGGTTTATTATTTGGTCTTGAACATTTCTTAAAAGCGCCAAAGTAAATTTCTCTCCTTGCGGTTTTAAGGGTGTTGAACATAGGACTTCAACACCGAGACACCCACCTTGACATGCTCTCTTGTTAGATTTGTTTAGAACCACATTTAGCTCATAAAATCTACGATCTGCTTTCTGAACTGCAATAATCCATGAATAAGATCTCATGAATCTGAGGAGCGAAGCTTTGGCAATCTTTATATATTCTATAGTATTCACTTCAAATTTCACAAAAGCTGACATAAAATGAGATGTCATTTATAAACCACATTTGAAGCTAATGAGTAAGTCTCTATATAATCAAAACAACACGAATGGAATTTCAAAAGCGGATTAACATTAAAAATGCAATGGTAATAAAAGCATATATTAGTTTAAAAAGGCACTGCGGGCATCATTAAAAGGGTGGAACTATTGGTACGCAACAATGCGCATTTAAATATACTATTGACCACTTTATAAACCAACAAAAGCTGGAACCTAATATCGGTTAAGCACGTATATGGTCAAAAGCAGCATGAATGGAATTTCAAAATCAAGAATCTTGGTAATTTAAGCATATCGGTTTAAAAGTCACCTGAATTATTGGGCATTGCAAAATGGCTGAAACTATTATTTGGAACAATGCTTCATTTAAATACCATGCTTTATCCGACTCCGGTTGCTTCATGTTTTTCCCCTCTCTATTGTGCTAGACACGCTTTCATGTCTCGCCTTCTCCCCCCACCTCCACCATCAGATTCCTTAGCTTCCTTGCTCAAATGCTCTTTTTATCGCATCCTTCTTGCCTTTTCCATCACCTCTCTCTGCTTTAACATCGCCTTCAGCTCTGCGCCTTAACCTCGGACCCAGCGGCAAAGAGCACTTTTATCGCTTTAGTCTTAAACATTTTCCTCATATCATAAGCATCCTCAACATGCGCATAATATTTAGCCTCAATATCATTAATTACGTACCCCAAGGTCTTAGTGTACAAATGAAATCAACCGCGGTTGCTTTTTCTCACATGAAGAGATAGATACTCGACCCCAAAAACATCTTGCATAGCCCTCTGCATTTGCGCTCATAAGCTTAGTAGCCCGGACCTAATTTCGGTCGTTCTAAGCACAACCAAAGAGTTATGTGCCCATGACACTCTGTGCTTTCTTCTTCCATCTTAGCAGGACATAGCCAACAATTTTTTTGTTATAATCCTCTCTCGCAGCGCGGTGAGGCCATGAAAGAATATGATAGAAATAGTATTTCATCGGTAATTTTCGGGAAGGCACATGAGATTGCGACTCTGCATTGCCCGGCCGGATCATCCGCGGTCGCTGTCGATGCACACCATTTTTTTGGGAGAAGGGAAGCTCTCAACCCTAGACAAAAAGATAAAGAATAAGCTCCTACTCACGAAGGCCCAAAGCACAAAAAGCTATAGCCAAATATTAAGAATATCATAAAGCGTTAAGCAAGCTACATGCGGATATTTTGCATCGGTAAAACACGGAAGTTCTATTCAGGTTGGAATAGTGATATATTTGTAAGCTTTTTCCCTCCGACCTTAGAATATTTACGGGCTTCCTTAAAGGCTTTATGACCCTTAAAGATCCGGTAACAATAAACTACGAGTTATTTTTGGAGAACAAAGGTTTAATCGGGATAGCGACAAAATGGATAATGGCACCTCCTTGATGGGATCCGCCTTGGCTTTCTAAAATAAGCGATAAAAACTACTTACACTATCCGGTTGTAGAGCTCCACTTGAGCTTTCTTCCGCGACTTTAGCAAGCGAGTGATTGGACACACTCTGAAATTAAAAATCTGACCCGGATCCGCCTTGGCTTTCTCAATAACTAATTATCCGGTTGTAGAGCTCCACTTGAGCTTTCTTCCGCGACTTTGGCAAGCGAGTGATAGGCCTGGCTGCTTTGCTGAAATAAAACACACATCCATCATTTTCGAGCCTAAATAAAAACCTCCACGGAGGTTCGAAAGTCTATGTTAGGAGAGCTTCGATGTTGTCTAGGCTATATCGATGGCCGCCCAAAAAAACGTGAAGCGAAAGCGCTTTGTTTTGGTTATTTTGATCGTCCGGATAATCGCTCATTTAATCCTAACATGTCTAAATTAGGGTGGGTCCAACACTTACGAGAATAACTTTATAATATAAGATATGAGACTAAGAGAGTATATAATTGAAGAAGAAAAATAAGCCAAGTAAGTTTTTCCACATCGACATTTACTTTTAGACATGGTTTAATATCTGTTATAGTAGATTCCCTTATCTTGGGTAATAACTTGGTACAATATTTTAGAGTGAGAATTCAGGGCAAGCAATACGATAATGACAATGGTATACAAATTGTCTAACCAAAAAATTAAAGAACTCAAGAAAGAGTGTTACACAAATTTAGCCGAGGAGGAAAGAAGAGAAGACTGTAAAGGGATAGATAGCAAGATAAGATAAGGTAAGGTAAGGTAAGGTAAGGTAAGGTAAGATAAGATAAGATAACAAAATTTTAACATCCACGAGAACCCAGTCGAGTTATGGGACCAGTACATGTAGAGGGCAGAACTTCGGAAACTTGGGGACTAGGCCCCATCATAAAAAAAAATAACAAAAGAAACAAAACAAGAAGGAAATAGTGCTAATAATGTTGGAGGCACTAAAGATAAACCAACCAGTGGTTTTGTAGCAACTGGTTTCAAATGAGAGCTGAGCCTCCCCTCTGGAGGCACGCAGACAGAAGCTTGTCAGGGTCAGAGGCATCCGCCACCAAAGGGGTGCCGCAGGATTAGTTCGGGGCGGGGATGCACATTTTCCACCGACCCCTCCTTTGCGGATCCCCGGCAGCCTAATCGGTGAGCAGCGGCCACATACGCTCTTTCGCCTGACCCCCCCTTCTCCGCTCCTACTCACCTTCCTCACGACCCGCCCTCTCGACCACATCTTTGCCTCACTCCATATATTTCTCCCTCGGCCTCTCACAACAGAGAATGGACATTTAGCGGCGTGGGCTGCGGCGGCGTCAGTGCGGCGTGGCGTCGCAAAATAACGCGTCACCATCATGCGGCGTCAATGCGGCGTCCGCGTCGCGGAACGCGTCGCATCGCGGCGTGTGGCGCGTCGACGGAATAATCGCGTGGCGGTCGTATCCGGCGGTGGGCGCTTGCGCCCGTGTGGGCCGGCAAAATCCGCCAAGTGGGCGCTTGCGGCGTTGCGTCGCATCGTATCTGATGCCCAGCCCATCTCTCTCGCCAGTGGGCTTGGGCTGGTGGGCGGCAGTGTCTCCCAGTGGATGTTTCTGACGTGGCGCCGCATGCGGCGTCGTGATATGTGGCGTTATGTGGCGAGTATGTGTAATGTATATGACACGTCGATGCATTATATGGCGTATCATGGCGTATATGACACGTCGATGCGTATATGTGGCGTATATGACCACGTCCGGTATGTATATGTGGCGTATATGACACGTCCCGATGCGTATATGTGGCGTAGGTGATGCATGTGTGGCGTATATTTTTTTATATCTGAAGGTTAATGGTTTTAGGATTACAAATTCAATAGGCGTCGATTGATACGTCTAAAAAAAGACTCGGCGACCAACCCGCGGCTTCATTTAAAAGCGTGTTACTGCGCATGCATCATCACGATAGATATATGCTACGCTATAAATTGTTCATTATAAAACTGGCGTTGTTACGTGTCAAAATCTAGTTGTTCCAAGTTTACAATCCTTGAAGGTAACTTGACAATAGGCTTGTTATCAATCATTGTTCCGAGAGAAGAAACGGGGATAAAGCCTTAAAATTTGTGCAAGAACACAAGAAAAATCCCACACTTTTACCTTTTGTCCAAAGAAGCATTATAGTGTTTAATATGACTTGCGGCCGCTTGTCCCGACGTCCTAATGGCGGATTCTAGGTTTAGGGCGATGGCGAATAATTCAAACATAGCGTTAATTAAAACATCCCCCAAAAAAGGGATTTATTGATTATTGGTGATTGATCGTCCATATCAATCGCGGCTTCATCGGTCTTTCTACGGAAGTAATCTTATCTCTAGATGTGAAAGAGAATGGTCATTTAGCGGCGTGGGTTTTGCGACGTCCGGAATTACCTCCTTCATCTAGACTCTTGAAACCGAACTAGCGGAAAAATGGTTTTTGGGGGCTTTGAGAGCTTGCAAGAGCTTGAAAAATATTATCTGGAACTATATCGGCAAACCAAAGAAGCACATATGGATAAATCAATCTGAGGGGAAGAAGGTTATGATCTAAAATCTCATCTTTGGGTATACAAGTAATTCTAATGGCACTATGGAAGTTGAAAGATCAACATCAAGGTTGGAATCGGCGAAGAATGCTTGAACTTGCAACTTTACACCGCCAAACGTCGGATGATTTTGTGATATATGATGGTGGAGGAATTTATGTTTCAATTGCACAAGTTCCATATGAAGCCAATTCCATTGATGAGGATTTTGAAAGCCGAGATACTATGTGGCTACACCTGTTGATGGCCTTGTTTCGAGATCCATACATGGAAAGTGGAATTGGAACATAGCTCGCTGCTATGCCGCAGAGAGTATCTAAACCGCCAAATTGTTACCTTGGAAGTCTTCAAAGTAGAGCATGTCATGGTGCAAAGGAAAATGGGCTTCAGCACGGAGCTTAGGGATCACAAAGGCGGTTGAGCTTGCCGACATCATTTGGGGTTCTTCACGAACACCCAATCACCGAAAAACAGACCTCTCTTACTTCGCCTCCTACATGCCAAAAATCGAGATCCTTTGGTGCGGTTTTTAACGCCATGCTTTCAGATTGTTTTAAACTTCATAACTTGTTCCGTTTTGAGCCAAGATTTTTATGGGTTCTTTGCTTGCATCGATTGTATGATCCGAGCCAGTCACAACATACAAAGCAAAAAAAATCATCGCTTTTTCGAGAAATCTCTTAACCGTCTTTTTTAATTTCTTCATTATGGCCATTCGAGGTTGTGGAGGTTGTTGCCTTCTTGGACAAGTTTGTTCATCGAAAATCAAGAGAATTGTGGAGTTGGTTGAACCAAAATATTTTAATTGGTCATCTAGCAAAATGCTTTGGGAAGAAAATAAGTGTATTCTCTCGCAACATTCATTCTAGAACTTTCTACAACATTCTGGAATTTTCTAGAAGGATTCCTTAGGCTCACCCAAGATTCTCTTATATTTTAAAACTTTTAAAACTTTCTAGAACATTCTAGAACTTTTCGTATATGTGGCGATGTGACATATGTGTCGAGAAGGTCGCATGTTCCAGAAAGGCACCATCTTCATTGTGCCCTTAAGCCCCAGCAAGCACATGAACTTTTAGTGTGAGCATTTCTAATGGATTGAGCTTCATCCAGAATAATTCTAAACCACCTAATGTTCGACAGTGTGCCCCTTAGCCTGGGGGGCTGCTTCTTTTCATCCTCTTGGATGGTTTTACGTAATTGAGAACAAATGGTTCCATATGTAGTAAGCACAATGTCGTGGCTTACAAAATTCAACACAATTTATTCTTCTCTGATCTTCATGGTATATGTACAATGAGATAGCTTGGCGGATGGTACTACTTTTTCCTTCAATTCATGTTCCCATTGTTTTTAATGCGATTTAGGGCAAACAATCAAGGTGCAAACAATCAGGGTTGGCAAGGAGTATAGAAAATGATGCGTCATCTTTTAAGAGAGCTTGGATTCACGTTTGATACTGAGCCATGCGTGCCACAAAAGTTCAGACCTAGAGGATATTATGCTAGACACTCCACCAGATATTTCTGTGGTGGATCTAGTTGGCTCTCAAGATAGTGTAGATTGGTTAGATAAGAAAGTCCTTGAGACTGGCATTTCATTTCGTGCTTGTGTGCAACCAAGTGGGCGTTTTGATTTGATAACCGATTAGCGTTGGATTTTTTTGTTTTATTTCGTCATTCCAAAAAATCAGCGAGAAACATTTGCCTGCGATGGAATTGTGGAGAAAAAAAAGATGAAAATCAATGCATGTGGAAATTTAGATCTTTGTTATTGGGATAGTTCCCAAAGTTATGTCTTCACAAAAGGGAGGCGATTTGTCAAGGCAAAGAATTTGCGGTGAATGATGTGGTTTCGTTTTTAGAGAGATATCCAAGGTAAAAAATTTTACATCACCGTGGCGAAGGATCCTTCTGGCGGTGCCGAAATTACGGTGTTGATGCGGGGATGCAATGACCCTTCGCGAAAGTTTTCGGTTTGTTTTGGAGTCGATATTTGGTATTGAAGCAACTTAAATTCTATCTTTTGATATAACTATAATATGGTAGTTTTGAGCTCAGATTAGCTCTGGTTGATCCGAATTTTTGAGCTTCGAATTTAGCTTATGGTTGATCCGAATTTTTGAGGCCTTTGCCTTATGTATATAAGCATGATGTAGAATACAAAAAACTGGATATATGATATGATATAGATTTAAAATCGGTTTTCAAAATGGAATTTGAAGATAAAAATATGAAGAAGATGAATATGATCGGGATGGATATCAAGAAGATGAATGCCACGATGAATAAGGATATGACAATAATATTGCTTGTTTTAATTTATATAGGCCTATTTGTGCTATGGGTATTTTGAAAAAGCGGATGAATTTAGTGATGGACATGGAGTTGGAGATGGTTGATCCGAATTTTTGAGCTCATAATTTAGCTTGGTTGATCCGGAGAAAAGAGAAAAAAGAAGGAATTAGAAATGACATATGGATATACCCCTAGAATTTCTACAACGAGAAGATTGGGTAGTCAAAAGTGGGACTCCCATATCCTCGGTCCAACATCTTTAGAGAAGCAACAAAATGCAATCTCGAATGAGGAACTTGGTGTCCAAAGATAGTGGGAGAACCGCTCACGGCGACTCCTTGCAAATCCAAGGCATTAATGTCCCATGTGTCAAAGCGTCCCGATCAAAATTTGCCTAAAAATGCCATCGCCCACACCGCATCGTCCACGACAAATGTCCGCGGCAAATGTCGGACACATCCGCATAATTTGCTGCGGATGCGACTAATCAAGCTATGTTCAAGTGTTTTGAGGTATGCGGATTTTAGGTTGTTACACAAAACTTGCTCGGATTTTAGGTTGCTCGTACAAAGAGCGGCATAGGTATACATAAATTTCATAACAGACAAATGTCAAGAATATCGACAAATGTCACGACAAATGTCGACGTCGCATGCGGCGTCATGTGACATTCTTTTCGAACCTAAAAAACACGTCGATGCGTTTTGCTTTCGCCCGCATTATCTTGCCGGTCGCATGTGACACGGATTTTGGCCAGATTGACTATCATTTCGCATGCGGCGTGGTCTACCTACGACGTGACGCCGTCGCATGCGTTATTTTGCGGTGTACTTGCCAAGTCGTAGGTGACTGGCATGTGACCCGTTGACACTGACGTCGCCCGGCGGCGTCCGTCGCACGCCTCGCGGCGTTCACAATTCTATATAAACAACTTTTTCTGGATTCATTGTTATTTTCTTTTCGCTCCTCTTCCGACCCTAAGCCTTTGGTGTTCTTCTTTTTAACCATATCTTATACTTGTTCTTTTACATGGATCGCCATGGTCATCGGCATGATCGGCCTTTGGAGATGGCGGAGACGATTGATGTTGTCTTACCACCGGGGAAGGCCGGATATGCGGAACCGTCACATGTAAGTTCTTGATTCTTGTATTTAGTAGCCTAGACATATATAAACTAGGAGAGGGCGTTAATAAAGTAGTAAAAAAAAACGCAGTCCTCCCCCCAGCGACTTCGGTACGCGCATACCAATTCGCTGGCGACAAATAGGAATTGTGCCTCCCGGTGGTCTCATGGAATTGTGAGGCTTCCCTTGGCGTAGAGGGGCCCTCAACCTTCGAGTGGCGGCCCGATATGGATCTCATCTTTCTCATGGAGACATGGGAGCATCTTAGGAGACACGAGCTACGATTTCTTAGGGTTACCAACATTTCTGGTCTTCAATACCAGCATGTGACGGAGGGGTCATGGTGGGGTTGCTTGCTACCACCGGGACAACCTTGGCACATTCTAAGCACCCTCCGTATTACGCAACCTTACACAACCGGTACTTGTGGGTTCGTGCATAATACCGGTGGCACCCCTCTTTTACGGCGCTTTGTTATTTCCCTCACCTGAGAGAGCACCTTCTATCGCAGCCACTTTCCGTCTGCGGATAGGATGGACCCTTATGTCGATCTATATGATGACATCTGGCCGGCACAAGCGGTTGGGTAGGGATGCCCTTCTTGGGGATTTCAATGCGGGACGACAGACTAGAGCAAACCCATGAGACTTGACCCCTACCGACGATGTCTGCAGCTCACGTCCCCCAGAGGCAATGGGCAGCGGCGGTGGGGATGAGGAGGTCGACTCAAATCACCTCCCACTTTATTTGGAGATGGCTTGGCAAGCCACGGAACCCTCACTATACCAGCCCCTCGCCATCCTCACCGCCGGCCCGGATTATGGCGTGCAGAGAGGACTACGCCGAGATGCTCATGGATGCCACACCCGGCAATTACGGACCCCCACACTAGAAGCGCCAGATGCACTGTGGGTTAGATCGAACTATTACGGGATCTGTGGACGGGTGCTTTGCCGGACCCTCCTCGTCGCCCCTCGTGGGCAAAGAACATTTCAAATGTGTAGGTGGTTTGATGCGAGTGTAAAGAACGCGCCCGGCTTTCGGTCACATTCTAGATCCGGTGCCGCTTGCGGTTAACCACCTGATCTGGCGCCCATCCGGGGAAAGGAGACAAAGGCGCTGGTGCCTTGCCAGCACATGGGGGAGATGTTAGGCTGGCGGACACTCATCCTATCCCGAACCTTTGGCAGAAGTGCTTGCCCAGGCCAGCCCGACCCTGAGACATCACACCCGGGCAAAGGGGAACAAGATTGCCGGCGGCTCTATGACCCACCCGAGGGGCCAGCGATGCCCATACCCCCCACGGATGGCCCCCATTGGTTCTCGCGAGGAGGATGTTGTGGAGGGCACGCAACGGCCGGCTAATGGGAAGGAAGTCGGCCTCGATGGTATGCAGCCGAAAGTTACTCAAATGGGCGGCAGCGTGGCGGTGCCGATCCTCACTACCGCTCCGTGAGCATTGCGGGAAGGTTTCCCGACAATGGACCACAAGCGGGGTTGTCCCCATTCCTGGTGGGCGACCCACACCGCCCCGCCAATTACCAGACGATCATGGTCAGTTCAGTATTTGCCAAACTGTTGGCTGGCATTCTCGAGCAGCAGTTGACCGGCAAGAGGCGGCGGATGTCGCGAGCCCCTCACACAAGCGTGCTTTAGACCCGCCACTCAACGATTGACCATATCTTTACAACTTGACCGCGGAGCCGAAACCATCGGCATGACTTGTATTGCCGCTTTGTGGACCGAGAAGGCTTTTGATACGGTCCCCTGAAAAGCTATGGGCTAGGATCAGCGTCAAGCGATCTTTGCTGCTGCACATGCGTAATGCCATATA
The DNA here is from genome assembly GCA_021234155.1 of Isoetes taiwanensis. Lineage (NCBI taxonomy): Eukaryota > Viridiplantae > Streptophyta > Lycopodiopsida > Isoetales > Isoetaceae > Isoetes > Isoetes taiwanensis. The sequence continues at coordinate 565,816 of JAJEKV010000010.1, read as the reverse complement.
CAAAGCTGTATGAGAGTTGTTTTAGCGTGTCAGCGGCCGAAGCGGACCAAGAATTCACCAAGTGGTATCGGGTCCGTGGCTGCCCCCCCTCTCACCAACACTTTTGGCCTCTACATTGACCCGGTTAGAGCCCGGCTTACGAGCATGGGGGGATGGCATGCAGCTTTTGCACCAGGTCATCCGCCAGCTCATCTATCGCGACGATGTTGACCTTCGCCCACACCCCGAAGCTATCGGTCTCATCTCGGATGCCCTAGACACGATGCCGGGCTACAAACATCGCGCGTGAATCGGCCAAGACCAGGCGCGCTTTATGCCATGCGGAACAACGATCCTGAGCGAGCTCTATGATTGGGGCCATCGGTCACATATCAAGCTTGTACCGGTCGAGCACATCATACATGCGAAATTCGAGGTTTGGGGCCGATCGTCTCTTTGGCGACTGGAATGACTTAGGCAGTCGCGAAGGCATTTTTAGCCGCGGGCGCCCAGGGTGAAACCTTCAGTCCCCTATCGGTTCTGGTGCGGGAACCGGATTTTTGCAGCCGATTGGGAAGCCCTTGATAGACACATCATCTATTTTGAAGAAAGTGGTTAATATGGGTGATGCTCGGCTCCCTTTTGGGTTCTGGCTGTGGCAATGGGCCCATGGCTTCGAGGGCCTGTTGGCGGGTAAGAGATCGATGGTTCGCCGGATGGAATGTCGCGGGAACCGGATGTGTGTCTTGTGGACCACGAGGCCGATCGTGGCCCCTGCGGGGAGTTACTGGGGCGCTTGCTTCCTTGGCAAGCTCTTCACGGGACCCCGGCTCTAGGCGGTCAAACGGCCCATTACAAGGAGCACATCAACCCCGCGTTGGCACGGGGCCCGCAACTCTACCTGTGTTCCCGGCTGCCCACGAAAAGCGCCAGACTCATTGCTTCCATTCGCGACAGTGCCCACCATCTCCGCATCGAGATGGGCGGTGGATTGGGAGCCCCCCCGAGACGAACTCTGTCAGTCTTTGCCAAACGGGTGCCATTGAGGATGAGTTTCACACTTTCCGAGTTGTTCACATTCAATCAGATCCGGGCCGGTCGTTCCTTTGAGTACAGTAGGACTTGCCCCTACATTTCCGATGAACACACCGATGCGTGCTCGGGTCGCCATTACATTGAGGTACCGGATCTCGCGAGCCCACCTTTGTCCCACTGGCTGCCCTTGATGCACTACGGGTAATGATACATGAGTGTATATATTTGTGTGTTTTGCATTTTCAGATATTGGAACATTTTGTCGTAGTGCATTGTTTGCCACGGTTTTTCCTCAAAACCCTTCTGGCGGGGGTTTTAATCCGGTAGTAATCCGCTTGTCGCTTTTTTGTATTGGGTCCCATAGACCGATTGGTCTCCGGGACGATAAAAAAAATACCTTCCTTCCTTCCTTCCTTCCTTCCTTCCTTCCTTCCTTCCTTCCTCTACACGCCTACTTTTTCTCAAGTCTTGCCTCTCGCACCTTGCAGAGCTGGTCGATTGCACTGGAGATAGATCTTCATGTATGAAGAAGTTTGTACCCCTGAGATGGCTGTCATGCTTCAATGTATAATTTGTCTATGTCGAAAGAAAAGAACTAGAAGGTGGCGTGGTCAATCTGGTCTGTGCGCCCTAACTCTCCTGGCCGCAAAAATATTATGACAAAGAAAAAGAGAGCGCTATGTAAATTTACATGTCATGTCAGGGAAATGGAGAGAAGGGGACAAGAAAATGGGGAGTGTCCGAGACAAGTACAGTTCTCTACAATGGGTGTGGTTGATGGAGTATCACCTCAAATAATGAAAGCACGAGAAAGAGAGAATTGTGCCAAATGTAGATACATAGATGCAAGCTCTATGCAAATGGGATGTACTTATATGTAAAGGGATCTGCGTTTAAGGGATAGCAAAAGACCCCTCGCAAATGGATTTATAAGAAGTCAATTTTGACCTCTTCCAAATAAAATTTTTCTAGGCTAGTGCCCAAAACCCTAAAAAAAGGGACTCCTACTGAACATATATGAATGTAAATGGGTCAAAAAGAACCCCCTCCCTGTGCACTAAAATAGGTTATATGAAAAAATGGTGAATCCCCCCTGGCTCTATAATGGTTCCACATGAAGCAGAGTCAGAGATAATACAACCAAATATGACAGGATATGATGCAAATTTGGTTCAAAAAGAGATAAAAGGCAGAAAAGGAAGAAAAAGTTATGCAAATTTAGTTGATGATGGAAGAGAGAGAAGACGATGCATGATTATATGGACAAACTCCATCCATGCTCCACATTGTGAGCTGGTTCAATATCCATGACGACGATAAACACCAGCTCAACTCTTATTTTGATAGAGTAACAGAACATTTGGTCCCACCTAGACAATCTCAGATTCATAGTGTGCAGCTTGGATCAAAACACTTTAATCAGTATCCCCTACCACGAGGTTGTACAATGAGCAGTAGGAGTAGATCACCCATAGAGGTTGCATTGCGATCGAGCAAATCACCTGTGTAGGTGGTCAAAATTCTTTACCATAACCTGAGAGCAGCAGTGCCTCCACTATTTCTTTTGTCTCTCACCTAGACAAGTTCCCTATGGCACGACTCTTGATGAAATGGTGTGGGATCGTCTTCCACGTAGATGGAGGTGCCTTTTAATTTTGCCCCCTGATGAATTATGACACCCCCCCTAAATCTGCTACTGTGAACTTGACTATACGTGGCTGGCTTTGGCACTGAATGCCTAGGCGAGATGCCCTGACAATGTGTACGAAATATGAAAACTCATCTCGAAGAGGACTATTGTCTGGATCTTTTCCTTGCGATCTTCGTCAGCATCCTCAAGGATCCCTCGACCACTACATTTTGGCACATGTATCTATGCTCCTATTGTTCCTTTGGGTGCTCACCCAACGTTGGATGAGTTGGAGCACCAGAGGATTTGGTTGACTGAGCTAGCTACTTGGGGGGCTGCTGTTTGCCTGAGATAGAAGCTGGTTGGCTTTGTTTTTTCGGGTGAATGGTTGGTTATCGTGCTGGGTGTGCCAGGCATGTATGATGTAACTCAGTTTGGGCACTAGATGTAGTGTCTACCTTGCTTTTAGTGTGTGTAGCTCAGCGCTAGCCTCATAGTGTTTCGTTGTGTGCTCTTGGTGCTTTGATGTATGTGTTTGACAATTCTTGCATGCAATGATGTACCTACTCATGAGCTTCAGCATGTAGGCCCTTGCCTTGCAAAGTTGTTGTCTTTTTGAGCTCTCGAATTCTTGGTCCCGACAAGTGGATGCTTTTTCCAATCTTCGAAGCCTGAATGCCATGTCTGGTTTTGGAGTAGCATTTACTTCCTCCAGGGCATGAATTATGTCCTGCAGAGGCTAGTGAGATTGATGACTATCGCCATAACCTCAGTACAGAGTTATGCTTATAGCTCCAAGCGTTCCTGAGCTTGGATCATGGCATTGAGTCTCGTAGTCAATTGTGCTCAAAGTTCGTAGGGCAAAACAAGGGATTAGAATTTATTTTAAGGAGCCTAAAATGCTCTACACGCCCTAGGAATGGGGGAAGAGGGGTTAGAAAGGGATTTTGGGACCATTTCTTCTTTGAGGGGCTGGAGAGATTGGGTGCATAGGGTAAAACGTGGGCTTGGAATTTAATATGGGAAGCCTATGCATTATGTGGAATAAAGGACAAGATAGTTAGTGATTAGTATAGCAGAAGAGAAGAAGCAAAGATCAAGCAGAAAGAAAAGCAAACATCTTTGTAGAAGCTATGCATAGCTAATTCTTTGTAAACAAAGCATTTCATACCAAGAGTGCCAGATCAAAGAAAGAAATCACCCAGAACACGAAGAATCCTAAGGGCGAAATCACACTACGGTTCAAACTGAACAAAAAGTAAATAAATAAGCAACAAAAATTTGTCGTGTGGACTTTAGATGGGCACTCTTTATCACACATAGGGTGCGAAATGCCCAGTCAGCATTTTGGCCCATACGTTTTTGGACGGGCGATTTTGCCTGTACCATGTCATCCGTCTCAACTAAGTCATCCACATGTTCATGTAGAAGAGCAGAAGAGCACAATTCAGCAAGAGATCATGCCCTTCAGTGAAGATGAATCTACACGACCTTTGAAAATTGTTAGAATCAAGGTAAATCCGGCACTTTTTGTCTAAAAACAGCTGGAAAATCGATGGAAATTGAATGTGAAAATCAGTGGAAGGTGTGAATGGCGGTGAGTTTTTTGATGGCTTTTCTATAGATACAACAATGGATCAAGAAGGTTCAAAATGATCATCTTTCGCTCAAAAATCATGAAGAGAGATGTCCGAAATCGCTGAAAAACATGGAACTCCATCAAATCTTTTCAATCTTGGAACTATGATTTGGATTAGATTTGGGGAAACTATAATGGGGCTTTTCGCATACAGATGAGCAAACCTATTTCGATGTAAAAGATTGTAGAAGTAGGTTGTTTTTTGATGAAAAATAGTGGAGACTAGAAGGATCATCAACGATGGCAAAGAGCTTCATCAAAATTCTTCGTAGTTGTCGCTGGTTTTTCATGCTTACATGGTAGATGATGTGGAAGGCTTTCTAAAGTAACTGGACACAATAGTGTGATATGGGCAAATGGAAAAACTATTTTTTGGGCTGAACACATGCCCAAACTTACCACGTAATTATTCGGGTTTGGCCGTAGTATGATTGCAGCCTAAGCAAAAGACATTTATATCTAGCGAAGTCTGCAGTGAGGATTAGCAGGTCTAGAAGATATTCTTTGGTGCAGGGTTTGGTTGGAGGAGGAGGAGAAGGGGGAGGAAGAAGTTGTTTTTATGTCATGCCACTTGGCAGCGTAGAAAATCTTAATGAATGATTCTCCATGCTAAAATTTGCAGTTTGGGATGAGCATAAGAGGACCAAAGAGACTTGAGCATCTTGACTAGATGTTGCCTACAAATGTGAGTCCAAAATAAGGAATTTAGAAGTACTTCCACAGAAAGGAGAGAGGTGCTCCGACCACGTCATCAGCACTTCAGAAGAAAGGAGGGGAGAAGAAATTGGGAGGAAGAAGTTGTTTTTATGTCAAGCCACTAGGCAGCCATGTCATCACATATGGGAAATTGGGATTGCAAGCGAACGTCAATTCTGGAACTGGGTTTGCCACATGGCGAAGGCAACACTGGAGATCGGCAAGTTTAAATCAGTAGCGTTTGTGTTGAAACTAACGTAGGCTTGAAAAAAAACCCTTGTTAGGTTTTAATTTGTGGGATCTGATATTACTTTTGTCTTGCTTGCATCTTTATTTCTGGTAGAAGCTTGCTAAAAATCTGGAAATGGCTCTGTCAACCTGCAATAGTGCCCGAAACAGAGGAGTTAATTCGATTTGATTCCAAGTAGGGGGAAAGCCTAGTCCAGAAACGGACCCACAAGAGAAAAAGGATATTTGCCGGTCTGGTTTAGAACACAAACCCAAGTACAGGAGAAAAAAGAACCGACAACAGATTTAGGCCTTCTCTTTCAGGGTTCAAATATCCATCGGTTGCTTCCTGTTTTACATAATGGCCTTGGGGAACAAAGAAGAGTAGAGGATGCATCCAAAGCTAGGCCGTTTGTTGCATTTCGCATCGCTTTATTTAGCTCTTGCCATTGCCCTCAATCCACAACTTAATCTGCTATTAAATGGTATTTCACTTCAATCAGGTTTTCGGAACAATCCAGACGATCTCCGGTCTATAACAGCAAGCTCTGCATATCTCAATGCTAAGGACTTCGGAGCGGTGGGAGATGGGGTTTCCTTGAATACTATCCCTATACAATCTGCCATTGATGCCTGTGCCCTTAGAGGCAAATGCATGGTGCAATTTCCACCTGGTTTATACCTTGCTGGAACCATTTTTTTTGAAATCTAATGTGTGTCTGCATTTGATCCAGAAGCTGCCATTGCAAGGAGCACAGAACGGAAGGATTATCCTATTGAAAGAACAAGATGGTCTTATGTGTTATTTCAGAAAATGCTTCTAATGTGGGAATTTCTAGAGGTACTGTGGATGGTCAGGGGCTGAAGTTTGTGCTGATATTTAATGAGACAAAGTATGTGATGTTGAACTGGAACGAGACGGGTACTTGCATTGGCAATGAGTGTCGACCTCGTTTGGTAGGCTTCCTCAACTGCAGAAATGTCCATATCTGGAACGTGAAATTTCAAGAACCAGCACACTGGTGGTAGGTCATCTATTACCTTTTGGATCACAATGTGCATTGTGTATCAAATTCTGCTTTTAGAAACTAAGCTGTCAGTACTTATCTTCTGCTAGAATATATCCAACATGTTTCCATCAGGGGTGTCCTTTCTAGCTTTAAATCTTCCTCAGATTGTTTATGGTCTTTGCCAGAAAAATTGTCACTTCATTCGACACATGAACAATCAGGAACACAATTAATTGGATAAACTATTTCACTAGAAACCACTGCATCTGAATTTTTATGGCCTTATTGAGCTCCTGGATGGGCTTCCAAAAGGTCTCAGCACTCTTCTTTTTCTTAGTTTTTTTTCTTGCAGTAGTCTTTAAGCCCTGAACATCTGAATGGTCAATGAGTCAAGAAGTATGAAACCTGTTTCATGTAGATGCAATTCTTTCAAAATATCTTTTGTAAGTTATATTTTGTTTTCTGTGTTTAGTGTTCCTGGTTGCCCTTTCTAAGTCTATGACTAAATAGCATTTCATGAATACCATTTTTGCAGCTTGCATCTTGTCAACTCAGATTCCATTCAAATACATGATGTTGCAATTACTGGAGATTTCAATATACCAAACAATGATGGTATCGACATTGTGAGTAGCAATAATACAATAATAAAGAGGTGCCAAATAAATACTGGAGATGATGCAATCTGCCCAAAGACTATTGGAGGAGCACTTTATAATTTGACCGTACAAGACTGTTCTGTTCGCACAAAATCATGTGGAGTGAAGATTGGAAGTGAAAGCGACCATGATTTTGTTGGCCTATCTTTTTCAAATATCACTATAGTAAATTCTCACAGAGGGATTGGAATTCAGCTAAGGGACTCAGGTAAAGGCACAATTTGCTTATTGATTTCCTCATGACAAAGTATTATGAAGGCAAACCATTGAATCTGCTGTGATCTTTCTAATAGGTAATGTACGAGATGTTTCATTTTCAAACATCGAAATAAGTACTCGCTTCTACGATCCATCCTGGTGGGGAAATGGAGAGCCTATATATGTCACAGCTTGCCCAAGAAACAACTTCACTAAAGTGGGATCCATTTACAATGTAACATTTTCAAACATCATGGCAGTCTCTGAAAATGGTATATTTTTGGCTGGTTCGAAGGATGGGACATTGAATGGGCTGAAACTTAGAAATGTTGCTGTGACACTTCAGCGATCGACAACATTTCCTGGTGGATTACAGGACTATAGGCCAGGTTGTAAAGGCCTTATACCTCATCAAATGTCTGGAGTTTTTATGGAGTATGTTTCTGATATTAAATTGCAGAACGTGACACTCAGCTGGGTCTTGAACCAAAGTACTTCAGACTGGGATATGCCGTTAGATTTTAGTCCCCAGACTGTAGGATACATAAGTCTGGACCATTTTACTTCCACAACAGGGAGCATATCATCCTAAACCTGTAGCTTGGAAGGGGATAATTCTGTTTCTTTCTACTTCCACACAAGCCAAAATGCCGTAATGCATTATCTACAGGCAAGAAATATTATTTCCTCACCTTTTTCCTATCAGAAGTCCAGTCTTAACCCACCATTTGTTACAGCAAATATTATTTCGCTACCTTTTCCTGATCAGAAATCCAGATTCTTATCGAGATTATCCAACTCTGAATTCAGCAATTCAGAAGTCCTCTCGCACTTCCGAGTTTTTTGAAGTTGCCTTTGCCACGAAGGACGAAATAAGGCTGGAGAAAAGATAGTGCGGCCAATTTTTTTTTTTTGTCGATACTTGCCACGAATCAAAGGCAAGGCTTAGGTAACAGACTACCCTATGTAGGGTTTTACGGGAAGTGTTTAAACGGAACTCTCCTGCTAGGAATAAAAGGACAAGGTTGGATAGGAACCTTTATTTAAAAAACATTCTGACTTAAACTAGTTATGGTGCCCAGCGTTGCTGGGCATCATGTGAGGACTTGTAAATGTTTGGGAACCGATAAATGTGAATGCTGGTGGGTGGTAAGTGTAAATGCTTGTGGGTATCGTGCCTATAAATTTTGGGGGTCTATAAATATCGGTGGGCATTCCAATTTATAATATTCAGAGAAGGGGCATCTTGTCTTAGAATTTGTTCATTTGTGATGCTATCTATATAAAATGTCTTCAATAGGAATGTCTTAGAATTTTATTTAGTTGCCATGCTATCTATATAGAATATATAAGCGAGTGAATGTGTCTTCGTGTTGTGTACAATTAATTGAGTGGCATATGATCCTCTTTTTGTTTTCACCATGTTATTGCGGATGTCACAATATAGATTCTAATCATTGGATGGAATGAGATGGGATTGAAAGCCAAGTTTGGCATTCAATTCAATTCAATTGCCCACCATAAATAAAGGGTTTTTTGTTGTCCATTTGTTGCTTTGCTTCTGAACAATTATGTGGTCTATGATGCTCTTTTTCTATTTGCTTTTGCTCCTTATTGCAATTTCGTACTACAGGAATTTATAACATGATTCCTTGCTTTCTATAATTTAAGCTCTACGTTTGTAATTTTATACCATGATTCCTTGCTTTCTATAATTTAAGCTCTAATTTCTTCTTTGCCTTCCATGTAGAATTGCAATCCATGGACCATGTCCAATATTACATTCCTTTGTGCACTTCAAGAACAGGTTGCATGGGAGGTAAGCGTTGAAAAAAAAAACTGACCCGAATAGGAAAGCGACTTGCATTAATGAAGTAGACTATACACAGAAAATAGATGGAAAAAGAATAACATTCAATTGCTCTGGCACCATCTCTTCAGCCCCAAACAACCAGAATTACCTCTTTTTAAACTTCTTCATATGTGCTCAAACTATGTGCTGCTTATGTTGAGAAAGAATTGGTCCTCAATGTACATATCTACTTAAATGGTAGACCTAAACTTATTCCTCTAGCTGGAACTTATTCTTGACTTTCATCTTTCTGCTCTTTGTTACAAATCCTGCAAAGTGCTGCTGATTAATTTAAGAGAGGCAGCAAAGCTAGTTCTTCATAATTTTGCAACATCAACTTATGCATCTTCTAAAAGCATCAGTTTCCTAGCAGCTTTAAGGGTATTTGTTTAAAAGGATGACATATTATTACCTCTGGCCCCATCTCCTCAATCCAGGAAATAGGATAATACCATATATAGCTCCAAATTTACCTTGTTTTGAACTTCTTGCTTGCTCCAAGCTCAAGAACTCTATGCGGCTTACATTGAGATAGAATTGGCTTTGAATCCACTTACTGAAGGTACCCTTATTTCCTTAACTCTGATAAAAGAGAAAGAAAAGGTCAAAAGTAAAAAAAAGAAATGGTTAAAATAGGTATGGTTAAATGGTAGATATGAATTCAATTCTCTAACTGGAACTATTCTTACAAATCTTGCAAGGTGCTACTTGAAACTTGGAATAAACCTTCCTACCTTAATTTTGTGCCCATCCCATCGCTATATATATGTCTCATGCTTGTCATCCTTTCACTGGGGCCCTCTACATCACTTTGATTTTATCAGATATTCTGAAATATATGTCTCAAAATGCCTTCCATATCTACCTCAAAGGTTCTGCCAGAGAATAAAAGTAATAATAACAATGAAAATGCCACAGAAAATGCATTGACAATGCTACACAATTTCCTTGGAATAATGAAATGTTTTGTTGGCTGCGCTTTTGCCACCAAGAATGGCAATTTCAAGATCTTTGCCACATAATGCATAGCTCAATTTCCCTTCAATGTCCCTCACCAAATGAGTACTACTATTTGTGCAACATTTTAAGCTGAAGAGGAGTTTCGCTAAATCAAGTGCATATCATGTATCACGTTGAGGCATGCAAAGCTTTATCCTAGAAACACACCCTAAAACACACCCTAAAACATTATAATATAAGGATATCCGAATTATTATATGACAGAACCACTTAGCTTTGATTAATTGGTGGGTAATTAGATCTTTTCACATAATAACATCAAAGCTTATCTGATGTAAAGCTTGGTCATGTCCAAAGAGAGCTGTGCATGCCAATCAGGTCTCTCGATTAGCCACGGGCCGAACAACCGCCTTTGCTTTGTCGAAACCTAAAGTTGTAAGCCGTGCCTCCTGCAATCCAGTCACCGAAGCACCATGGAGTGATCACATAAGCATAAAACCTAATACATGATACCAAAATCCTACTACCCATCTGTTTGAACACGATTCGTGGCTTGGAATTTGGAAATAAATTTATCTTACAACATTTAAAAAGCAAAGATGATCGAGTTAGATGTTTTCCACCAAGAAATGCTTAGGGCGAGGGAAGTCGCCTCCAAATTTATGAGAAAAAGATTTATGTACAGTTTCGCCATAGCTTGCGGAATGGATTTCATGGTCCCCGCAAATAATGTTGCCCTTTGCCCTTGCCCCTTACAATCCATTGTCCTGTACCACATACAATCCAGAGGCAGATTTGCCACCCGGATAGAGTCAGAAATAAAAAGCATGCTAGATTATGTAAGCATGCAAAGACTCGCAATCAAGAACATTAACACAATTATTTGCCTCATTAGCTCGGAGATATCTAGACATCGCATTTTGGAAGCCCAAAAATCCGAAAATAATTAACGGGAGAAGGAACTTACGTAGCGGCAATGCCTTAGGCGTGGCTCCCCTTCATTTGAGATAAATCGGTTATTTCCAAAGCTTCAAGCTCCACCTCGAATTAATGAAAATAGCAAAATGATTCGGCAGGGATACTTGAAAACCATCGTTTGCGACTTTGCTTACATTGAACGGATCCTATGAGCTGATTGCGACCTCCTAATCAGAGTAGGGTCCATTTTAAAATCGCAGGCAATAGAGCTTCAAGCTCCAACCTCCATCGAAGTAATGAAAATAAAAAATATTTAGCAAGGGTTTTACGGAAATGCATTATCGCCAAGCTTTACTAATCTTGAGCGGTCAGTGAGCAAAATTCCATCTCGAATCGGCGTGCATGCTAGGCTCTCAAAGGGTGTTGGCGGGATTGGAATGAACTTCGGGAGGAAGGAACAAGCGGGCGTAGAATCCGGACCGTCTCACTTTCGAAGGTAAAATCTGGCCGTCTGCTTTGGGGCGCCGTCGTGCTATGAACACACCCTAAAACATTATAATATAAGGATACACCAAAAATAGATGAATGCATAATTGTGTTCTAGATCCTGGCAGAATCCCTACATTTATGTATACGGGGATGGCCCTCACCACTGACCATGGTTGAATTTATGTATATAGGGATGGCCTAGCGGCCATGGTTCAAAATAGGGGAGTTCCTCCTTAAAAATCCGCCACTTGTGTTAAATTCTGTCATCCCGAAAATTTTTCGGCAATTTTCCCAAGAAAATAAAAAATTTTCGCATAATACACTAAAAATGCACTAACATATATTTTATCCTGTAGCTTCAAATACCCTAGCGGCATTTTTTACTCGTTAGACACATTGCTATTTTTCGAGCCCCACTGCGGCTTGAATTCCGGGCGAGGAAGGCGGATCACGCAGCGGCGTGGAGGCCGCTGACTCATTTGAAGCCACAAGGCTATTTGTGCAAGGCTATTTGTGCAACGTGGAAGTCACCGGGCCCCTAGATCCAGCCCACTTGTCGCACATCCAACGGTGAAAAAAAAATGGCGGCAGCAATTGTAGAATGTGAGGCGAGTGGCGAGGGCAACATTCTTGAAAAGAATTATTGCCATGTGGCGTGCCATCTCCCGACTTTACCTATAGGGAAGAGGCCAGTTTTCTCGAAGTGCCTTATTTATCAACCACCGTCGTGTTTAAACTCATCCCCTCCCCAAAAAAAAAAAAAAAAAAAAGTTTGCGGTTTTTTCTTTTTTTTTTCGATTTAATGAGTCCATTTGGCACTCTTAAAGATTTGAGAGTTGCATGTTGCTTAGAATTACCCTATAGCAATCTGGTTATAATGGTTTAAAAGACTTATTGTATAAGGCTTACACATTGCTTTAACAGTATCGCCATCGTGGACTTGTTATAAAAACATTTGGTAAGTTTGAAAGTATTGGGCAAGCACCCGGTCTGTTGCTACCTCAATTAATTTGGGATGAATGGGCTTCATCTTTGCTAGTTAAAAAGTGCAATGGTCTTTATCTTTGCTAGTTAAAAAGTTCAATGTATGACAATTCACCAATTGTGGTGGACTATGCAAGTATTGGCTCGTTGGAACCTAATATTTTAGGGCAAAGTGCTCAAGGAGCTTATACATCAAAATGATGGCATGGCTAGCTTATACCGGAGGCAACGTGAGAACCTGTACTATTCCAATGTAATGCTATTTGCTGCACCTATTTGGAACTGACGGTATTGTCCATGCATACTTATCTAGGGTTTCATTTGTAAGAAAGGATTGGATAGAATCCTCTTGTGCAAGGCCTGTGTTTTGCTCTGACCATCCGCTTCCGCTGCTCATGAGAAGGAAGAAAAGCATATAATTGCTACCGTGAGAGGGAACCGCTGTCTGAAAGCAATAACAGCCATGATATTTTCTCTTGATCATACTCGAAATGGCTTGTGCTGGCAAGAACTTAAAGCAGAAAGTGTCCATGGCTTCGGCTCAAGGTCAGTTAAGGGTAATTTCAACAAGGTTTTGCAATCTGCTACAACATTGATTGACTCCAACAACATGCCAAGTGGCCTAAAGCGTCCTAATAAGGTTTGATGGCTTTAATGCTTTAATGGTTTCCTAGATATGATCCGGTAATAATTTTCTATGGGCATAGGCATTGGTATAGGAAAGAATTTGGTTCTATTCTAGGTCTGCTTACGTTTTTGAGAAGCTTTAGCTCTAAAAACTTATTTAATAATGAGACTATTAGTTAATATAGGGCAGTCATAGAAATATAACTAATAATGTAGATCTGACAGGCCCAGGCAGATCCTATTGCTGGGAACCTTGTACACCTTTGTGATGAGATTACATGGTGGTATGCAGGCCTATCATATGCATAGAATTTTGGCTTCTTGCTTTATATGTACATTAAGAACTAGATATTCATCAGAATCAGTGTCAAGATTTACGACCGGGCTGAAATTGCATTTGTATCTACTACTCCTTCAGGCTTCTCTAACTCCTTACGACCTCCTACAAGAAACATGAAATATATACATAAGCAGTAACTTTGAGAATGAGCTACATAGCAGCAAAAGTGCAATCCTCCACACCCACGGGTATGAAACCATCCCATGCGCTCGGGTTTTGCACATCTACAGGCTCAGGACACCCCTCCCCATCATCGCTGTCCATATCACAACCATTTGCCTCACCAAGATTCACATCAGCATGGGCATCCCAATACCGTCTTCTCCCCTTACCAATTCGCTCTACAGGTACAACTCTAGGAGGCAGCCCAAACAACACATTCCTCACATCACTACGGGGACGATGCCAGGAGCTAAAGTTATTCTCCAGGCAGCTTCAACACGATGCTGGGAAATGAAGGTTGTGTTTGTTGGCAGCACCCACATTAGAGAAAATTTGGGGTCTCTTTTGGGCCCGTTATGAATATTCAAAAAATACACGTCAGACTTTTAAGTTAGCCAATAAGAATGTAGTCCATTTATTTCTAATGCATACTACGTGGCAAAAGTTTTCTTTAGCTCTTGTGAGTTAGCATCCACATGGCATAATTTGTATGGTTACATCCTCTAATACCAAATTAATGTTTTGGTTATTGGGCCATAATCTTGTTCAATATCTTCTTCAAAGATACTCTTTGGTTTATCGAAATATTTTATCGAAAGTAGGGCTAGGCCCATTAAAAATTTTAGGCGCCAATCGTATTCATGGTTTAGGGTTACGTCCACTTTGGCTATCAGCATCACTAGCCATTTTTTCCTAATCCTAAGTACTTGATGATTTCTTGATCAATGCAAAACTTGGCGGCGATTTCAACATTCCAATTGATCCGGTACTTGCTCATGTCTTCTTGATCAATCGAATGCATATGCCATTCATTTTTTACTTCTATTGATCAATTCATTTTGTTTTTTAGATCATGTCCATGCTCAGGTCAGATACAAAAACAGTTATATTAAGAAACACAAAAGACTCTAGTGGAGAATGGATCGACTTGGTTGTTTCTGTTGGTTCATGGATTACCATGCAACCTAAAACTTCAGGTGAGCATGGAGTACCAAGAGCGCATTAAATGATCTCAATGCCCATTGGAAAGGCCGTGTCAAAAAATTTATTTATGGGCCTGGAGGCATGACAGTCATGGAGATCCTTGTGGAGCACGTTTATGATGCTAAGGCTATGGCAAAGGAAAAAATATCTGAAAGACCTTCATTTCGTCCCCTTGAAGTAAATTATTTATGCTCTTCCTCGATTTTATTGACATTGTTTTACGTGAAAAGTATAATAAGTGTGCTTCAAGTATATCATTCTGAAATAGGGAAGGCAATATTTGAAGATTATACATTTTCAGAGTTGCGAGAAAAAGGCATTTGGTTCTATAGGTATCATTATACCATATCAGCAAGGGGTGTTGGTAAACTAATTGAAGTTGATCCCCCTGGCCTTAAGTTAATGGGGGCTGAGGTATGTGATGCCAAGCTCTTACTAGCATGCAAAGAACAACTTGGAAGAGAATTTTACAAGACATTGACAGTAAAATAGGAGGCGTTAGATGTGCTAGTAAGCTTTTCCTACCTATAAGTGTGTTCTCTTTCTTATTTCAGAATGAGTCCTCTGTTAGAAGAATGCCCCAAATGTACGTAATCAGTAAACCATCTAGTGAGACATTGGAAAGTCTAATTTCCAACAAATGGAAGAGAAAGGAACACGTGACTAGAAATGAGATTATTGAATCTGCAATTGCAGATGATACCATTGCTTTTAGGTAAACTTTTTTAATTATCATTTGCTGACCTTTGCACTGTAACAACTCTGACTTTCTTCACAGATATAGAATATCAAAGCAGAATCTTTACTTCAACTATTTTGTGGAGAGGAGAAGAAGGATTCGAGAGGGAAATCATTGGGTCTGGAAGCCCATAGAGGAACATCGTTCTAAATCTTCTTCAATGGAGATGACTATTGCATGTGGAAATTTTGGAGACAAAGTCATTGATGTTGAAGAAGATTGTACTTTTGTTTGGAGTCTGAGAGACCTTTTAAATACATTTAGATTATATGGTGACTTGTGTTTTCTTCTAAATGGTAAGAAAGTTGGATACCGGCGTGAGTCTTCTACTAAGTGTAAAGATTGTCAAGCTCCAAATAAGTTGAGCATCAAATTGTTAGCTTGATAGGAAAATAAAAATATATCTTGGTAATTCAGGTTCAAATCCTGAGATATACAATGTTTATAGTTCTAGATGGTCCATTCTTTTTACTGGTGGTCAGTATCATAAATCGAGAATGCTTAAAAAATCTGATATTGGAAATGCACAACCCCTAATTTCGATTTGATCTGCGGTCCGAGCAGGGGACTATTTATTTCTCCTATTTTCTGTTGAATGGATATGTGAAAGACAAACTATACCCAAGTTTCAACGATCAGGACTCAGTACTGGTCTTTGGAATGATCCTTTAGGTTTATTCAATTTATGCTACCCAGGCTTTGTATGTTGTTTATGTTTAAATCTTCTATGGTGTTACCAGATGCTTAACAAATAAGCTCATTTATACTAGCAAAGCTATATCTGCAAATATATTCAGATCATTTATATACTTACAATAGCGCATGCATGTTCAATGGAGGTGATGAGTAGGTGAAGGAACTGAGAAAGAATGGAAGGTACTGAGACCAAATGTTGCATGGGAGCAAAAATGGGTTAAATTGGGATAGTAGAGGATAGATGGCGATTTTCAATTGACTATCTTCCATTTTTTAAGTTCGAGGCTTGATGCCTCGTAGTTTCATCCAGTGTAGAGATATTTTATGGTTGACTTGCATCTTTTATGGCATCGAAGTCTTTATCATAGTTGAAATATGGTCTTAAGGCATTTGTTTCTATTATAGGTCCAATTTTCTTTATTGAATAAGCTCTCTAGGATATAATAAGGCCTATGACTGCACATATGCATTTGGAACCTGTAAGAAAAGAATGACGTATACATGATGTAAAACCAACATGATGATGGACACCAACATGTAATTATGTTCAACCTTGTTGCCAAATTTTTTTAGTTGATCCACATAAAACCATGACATGTTTTCTAATATAGAAATAGTAATTCATGAACCTTAAGCTAAAATGTGTTTTCTAACTTAGTAAAATGCAAATCAATGAAATGTAATAGTCAAAGATGAATTGGTGGGACTACAATGTTGAGCTTTCCAAAATGCATTATCAGCAAGCTTTACTAATCTTGAGCAGATCAGGCGAGCAAAATTCCATCTCGAACTGGCCTGTGCATGCTAGGCTCTCAAAGGGTGTTGGCCGGATTGGAATGAACTCGGGAGGAAGGAACACTGAAGCGTAGAATCCGGACCGTCTCACTCGAAGGTAAAATCTGGGCCGTCCGTTTTGGGGCGTCGTGCACAACAGACACACCCTAAAACATTATAATATAAGGATACACCAAAAATAGATGAATGCATAATTGTGTTCTAGATCCTGGCAGAATCCCTACATTTATGTATACGGGGATGGCCCTGCGGCCATGGTTCAAATTTATGTATATGGGGATGGCCCTGCGGCCATGGTTCGAAAATAGGGGAGTTCCTCCCTTAAAAATCCGCCCACTTGTGTTAAATTCCTGTCATCCTGAAAAATTTTCGGCAATTTTCCGGCAAGAAAATAAAAATTTTTCGGCATAATACACTAAAAAATGCACTAACATATATTTTATCCGGTAGCTTCAAATACCCTAGCGGCATTTTTACTCGTTAGACACATTGCTATTTTCGAGCCCTACCTGCGGCTTGAATTCCGGCGAGGAAGGCCGGATCACGCGCGGCAGCATGGAGGCCGCCTGACTCGCTGAAGCCACAAGGCTATTTGTGCAAGGCTATTTGTGCAACGTGAAGTCACCGGGCCCTAGATCCAGCCCCACTTGTCGCACATCCAACGGCTATAGAAAAAAATGGCAGGTGCAATTGTAGAATGTGAGGCGAAGTGGCGAGGGCAACATTCTTGAAAAGAATTATTGCCATGTGGCAGGGCGCCATCTCCCGACTTTACCTATAGGGGAAGAGGCCAGTTTTCTACGAGTGCCTTATTTATCAACCAATCGGCGTGTTTAAACTCATCCCTCCCCAAAAAAAAAAAAAAAAAAAAAAAAAAAAAGGTAGTTTGCAGTTTTTTTCTTTTTTTTTAGTCAGATTTAATGAGTCCATTTGGCACTCTTAAAGATTTGAGAGTTGCATGTTGCTTAGAATTACCCTATAGCAATCTGGTTATAATGGTTTAAAAGACTTATTGTATAAGGCTTACACATTGCTTTAACAGTATCGCCATCGTGGACTTGTTATAAAAACATTTGGTAAGTTTGAAAGTATTGGGCAAGCACCCGGTCTGTTGCTACCTCAATTAATTTGGGATGAATGGGCTTCATCTTAGCTAGTTAAAAAGTGCAATGGTCTTTATCTTTGCTAGTTAAAAAGTTCAATGTATGACAATTCACCAATTGTGGTGGACTATGCAAGTATTGGCTCGTTGGAACCTAATATTTTAGGGCAAAGTGCTCAAGGAGCTTATACATCAAAATGATGGCATGGCTAGCTTATCTGGAGGGGGCAACGTTGAGAACACATGCTATTCCAATGTAATGCTATTTCTTTTCCCTATTTGGGCCCGGCGGTATTGTCCATGCATACTTATCTAGGGTTTCATTTGTAAGAAAGGATTGGATAGAATCCTCTTGTGCAAGGCCTGTGTTTTGCTCTGACCATCCGCTTCCGCTGCTCATGAGAAGGAAGAAAAGCATATAATTGCTACCGTGAGAGGGAACCGCTGTCTGAAAGCAATAACAGCCATGATATTTTCTCTTGATCATACTCGAAATGGCTTGTCTTTGGCAAGAACTTAAAGCGAAAGTGTCCATGGCTTGGCTCAAAGGTCGAGTTAAGGGGTAATTTCAACAAGGTTTTGCAATCTGCTACAACATTGATTGACTCCAACAACATGCCAAGTGGCCTAAAGCGTCCTAATAAGGTTTGATGGCTTTAATGCTTTAATGGTTTCCTAGATATGATCCGGTAATAATTTTCTATGGGCATAGGCATTGGTATAGGAAAGAATTTGGTTCTATTCTAGGTCTCACTTACCTTTTGAGAAGCTTTAGCTCTAAAACTTATTTAATAATGAGACTATTAGTTAATATAGGGCAGTCATAGAAATATAACTAATAATGTAGATCTGACAGGCCCAGGCAGATCCTATTGCTGGGAACCTTGTACACCTTTGTGATGAGATTACATGGTGGTATGCAGGTCTATCACATGCATAGAATTTTGGCTTCTTGCTTTATATGTACATTAAGAACTAGATATTCATCAGAATCAGTGTCAAGATTCACGACCGGGCTGAAATTGCATTTGTACATTTTCAGAGTTGCGAGAAAAAAGCATTTGGTTCTATAGGTATCATTATACCATATCAGCAAGGGGTGTTGGTAAACTAATTGAAGTTGATCCCCCTGGCCTTAAGTTAATGGGGGCTGAGTGTACAGATGCCAAGCTCTTACTAGCATGCAAAGAACAACTTGGAAGAGAATTTTACAAGACATTGACAGAAAAGGAGGCGTTAGATGTGCTAGTAAGCTTTTCCTACCTATAAGTGTGTTCTCTTTCTTATTTCAGAATGAGTCCTCTGTTAGAAGAATGCCCCAAATGTACGTAATCGGTAAACCATCTAGTGAGACATTGGAAAGTCTAATTTCCAACAAATGGAAGAGAAAGGAACACGTGACTAGAAATGAGATTATTGAATGCGCAATGCGGATGATACCATTACTTTTAGGTAAACTTTTTTAATTATCATTTCTTTGACCTTTGCCTTTCAGAACAACTCGACTTTCTTCACAGATATAGAATATCAAAGCAGAATCTTTACTTCAACTATTTTGTGGAGAGGAGAAGAAGGATTCGAGAGGGAAATCATTGGGTCTGGAAGCCCATAGAGGAACATCGTTCTAAATCTTCTTCAATGGAGATGACTATTGCATGTGGAAATTTTGGAGACAAAGTCATTGATGTTGAAGAAGATTGTAATTTCTTTTTGAGTCAGAGACCTTTTAAATACATTTAGATTATATGGTGACTTCGCTTTCTTCTAAATGGTAAGAAAGTTGGATAAATGCGGTCTTCTACTAAGTGTAAAGATTGTCAAGCTCCAAATAAGTTGAGCATCAAATTGTTAGCTTGATAGGAAAATAAAAATATATCTTGGTAATTCAGGTTCAAATCCTGAGATATACAATGTTTATAGTTCTAGATGGTCCATTCTTCTTACAGGTGGCTGTATCATAAATCAGAATGCTTAAAAATCTGATATTGGAAATGCACAACCCCCGGCAATTTCGATTTGATCTGTAGTCTGAGCCCGAGGACTATTTATTTCTCCTATTTTCTGTTGAATGGATATGTGAAAGACAAACTATACCCAAGTTTCAACGATCAGGACTCAGTACTGGTCTTTGGAATGATCCTTTAGGTTTATTCAATTTATGCTACCCAGGCTTTGTATGTTGTTTATGTTTAAATCTTCTATGGTGTTACTAGATGCTTAACAAATAAGCTCATTTATACCAGCAAAGCTATATCTGCAAATATATTCAGATCATTTATATACTTACAATAGTGCATGCATGTTCAATGGAGGTGATGAGTAGGTGAAGGAACTGAGAAAGAATGGAAGGTACTGAGACCAAATGTTGCATGGGAGCAAAAATGGGTTAAATTGGGATAGTAGAGGATAGATGGCGATTTTCAATTGACTATCTTCCATTTTTTAAGTTCGAGGCTTGATGCCTCGTAGTTTCATCCAGTGTAGAGATATTTTATGGTTGACTTGCATCTTTTATGGCATCGAAGTCTTTATCATAGTTGAAATATGGTCTTAAGGCATTTGTTTCTATTATAGGTCCAATTTTCTTTATTGAATAAGCTCTCTAGGATATAATAAGGCCTATGACTGCACATATGCATTTGGAACCTGTAAGAAAAGAATGACGTATACATGATGTAAAACCAACATGATGATGGACACCAACATGTAATTATGTTCAACCTTGTTGCCAAATTTTTTTAGTTGATCCACATAAAACCATGACATGTTTTCTAATATAGAAATAGTAATTCATGAACCTTAAGCTAAAATGTGTTTTTTAACTTAGTAAAATGCAAATCAATGAAATGTTGAGCTTTCCAAAAGCTCCAATAAGTGCTTCAATGCTAAAAAAAAAACTTATACTTGTCCACATGTACTTCCAAATGCACATGGACTCCACATGGACTGCTGACATGGCATGCCACATGGACTACCACATGGACTGCCACATGGACTACTGACTAGGTGGCTCATTGAATGCTGGCATGGACTGCCACATACACTACCCCAAAAAAAAAACTTATACAAAAAAACTTACCACATACACTACCCCCAAAATAAAAGTAGAATATTCTAAGGATCTATATAGGTCCTTAGTGTCCTATATAGGTCCTATCGAGCTTGTATTATAGCCTACCTTTTGTCTATAGGATCTATATAGGTCCTATATAGGATCTATAGAGGGTAGTAATTTCTGCATGCAAAATTTCGAATAAATTTCGAACATCCGATTGCATTGCTTCACTCTCCGACATCTCTTCACTCTCCGACATCTCTAGAAATGGCGCGGACCAAGATCACCGAAAAGAGGCCAATGGAGGAATCTGTCGGTTCTTCTCAAAAGCTTCAAAAAATTAGTGCAAGAGCTCGGTTCAGTTGTTCCCAGGTGATGGTTTTGCAAACCGAAGGAGTTTTGGTTTCTGAAAAAGTGCAGCATTGGGTAGATCGTTCCTGCTTCCATGAGGAACGCCTTCTCAAGATGAAGATTGAAGTTGATGGAGACGGTGCCCTCAAAATTCGGCTCAAGATGCCTGATTAAAGTGATGCAGTTTATCTTTTGCTTTTTATCTTCATTGTAAAGGATCGGCAGTATGCTTTTTATCTTATGCAGTATTATACTTTATGCTTTTTAGTTTTTCGGACAGAACAGGGTTCTGAACATATGTACTGGACATTTTGATATAACATAATATAACTGTCTTTTTTTGCTATGTGAAAACAAGTGTGCATTTTTGTAAACAAGTTGAATGATCCTAAGTGAACTGATGCCCTTTGCTCTGTTTCCATTTGAATGGTCCTCTTTCAATTGTTTCCAGCAGAATTTAGTTTTTCCTCAGTCAAGCAGTTGATGCAAGTAACCAATGTCTTCACATCTTCGCTGACTAACAATGGCACAACCACCTAGACAAGCAGATTTATCATAAGGCCAAGCAAATTGAGTAAGACAAAACTGATAAAATGTGTAAATTCATTTGCTTACAGATGAGCATCTATAGGGGTCAAACTGAGCGAGCACGTTTCTCAAGCAGCTGTCTGCAGCAGCACTTACCTACACACACACAACAATATATTCGAACATTACACACAACAGATTCCAATGTTATTGAACGAAGAAAGAATTTAAATGGCACTTAGAATTGGTAACCTACTCTTGGAATATGATCTTTACTTGCATGAAGAAGTTTTTCCAGAAGAACTTCCACTTATCTACAGCAATAATACTTCTGCTTCTTCAGGGTTTAGGGTAAATACTCCATGCTGCAGGAAATATAAGAAACTTGAAACAAGAAGCATCTACAGGCCAATTGGCTGATGCATTTGCATATGGATCAGGCCATGTAAAGCCACAACATGCTTTATCTCGTGGACTTGTGTAGGATCTTACAACACATGAAAGGTCAACAAAACCTCCAGCGAATAACAAATGCTATATTTGCTTCAAATTCAAATAAGATAGCTTAAGTACCTTTGTAAAGAAGACAAAGCGTGTGCAATAATATTTACACACGCGATGCGCTACTGCAATCCTTTGCCTTTTCTCTCTCCATTCACGCCAATTTGCTACTTGCATCGAATTTTTCCAAGCATCTTGCTTACGTTTTTTTGCAAGCTCCGCTATTGCACTATGGACTTTTGGGGAAGCTCTTCTCGCCATGTTCTGCTCATGGCGTGTAAGCACTTTCCTATAGAACCAGTGGCCCATTTGTATAAGCGGATTTGCTTTGCCATTTTTATGACATCCACCGCGTTGAGTTTTTCTATTGAAAGCCATTTTGGCCTGCTTATGGGATTTTTCCATCCCTTGAGTGTTCCATATTGCAAGGCTGCCATATTTATCTGCCATGTAATCCTGCCTCTGATAGAACATTTTCCACCCGTTCTATACCTTCAAGTCGCTGCTTCTCATTCCTTATATTCCATACAAAACATTCTGAATGCCAAATCATTCTCTCAACGATACGAACAAAAGCATGTAGCGTGCAAATGTGTACACACTCTAATGGTATAGGCAATATTGGCTGGAATGTAACATCCTTTATATCACGATCTGGTGGCAAGTCTTGGTTACACGATAAAGTGCTTTTGGATGTCCCATTCTTCACTTTCAATGTATGACAACAATATGTACAATTCTTTGTGGTTTTTGTACCTGAAGAGCTCATGTTAAGCATTGCCTTTTCTGTTTTTAAGTCAGAGGCTAAGTGAAAATTGACCAAAAAAGAACCAAAACCGTCAACGTGTAACTTCTCACCACTCGGAATATCAGTCTGGTCAAAAACCCACTTTAACATGGTGTAATTTTCTTTGTGCACCTGGAACATCCCTAACCACCATGTATGGTCCTCGGATTGAAATTTCGAGAACCATTCGTCATCTCTCTTCTTTTTTCTTCAATTGCCTTTGTTTCTCATAATCAGTGAAAGTGCTTTGTTCATAAGAGTTAATGATACTCTTTCAAACTTTTTCTTGTGAGTCAGCTCCATCTCATCAAGTTTTAAGCAGATTTCTAATTTCCCATCAACATCACCCTCATGTAAATTATAATAAACAACCATAAATGCTAGAACCTTCTCTAAATCAAACCAAACATTGTTACTTGCATTCAACTCCAATAATATCGGAGGCTCATCATTTGCCTTCTTACTTTTTCTAAGACTTTAAAGACTTGGTTGGAATGCCCGATTCTAGTGAGTACATCTTTGCCCAAGATATCATTAATTGTTGTGTTCTTTCTTGTCTTTACTTTTTGCATGCTATAAGGCCTTGGAATTATTATTTTCTTTGTGCCCATGGATTTTATGGCATCATGGAATGGTTTAAAAAGAAGCCATTAACCTTGCTGGCTGATTACAGCTGAATCACAAATGCCTTTGCACCTCATCAACATTATTTTAGAATAGATCTCACCTATTACCATCTCAATTACACGCATCCTCAAGCTCACATTGCATGGTTCTTGTAACATTGCTATAATTTCATCCTGTTACTAACTTTTTCGAAACCTTGACCCACTTTCTCTCGCATTATTCCCTTTTCCTTATTTGTGTGGAGCACTTGACGACTTTGCATAGATTCGCTCTTAGCGACTCCACATCTAAGATTCTTTAATTCTTGAATTGGCTTCATTCCTTTTTTCTTTCCACGAGAGGCTAAGAGGCGTCTTCTTTAACCTCTTCAACCTACCATCCAATAAGCAAATCTGCTTCTTAAAGTTCTTAGTTTCAAATTTTAAAATCGATTTTTCATGCTCCTGTTGTTTGATAACAAATTCTATAAGAGTCTTATCTTGCTCTAGCTGTAGATTCCTCTCTTGTAAATGGCTAAATTTACTTTTATTCTCCTTCATTTCCAATTTCAAATTTAAGATCTCTCCTTCCTTCCTTTGGATGCATAAATTTGCATTGTTAAGGTAAAATATCAATTGTGCACTGTACTGGAACAGTAACCGAGCAATCCTCTTTTTCTTTCACAAGCAAATATGACTAAACTTGAAACTGAAGTAAAGTTTGGATGCCTTACACCATAGATTATCATGTTTTGCACCAGGCATCTGCAGTAAATTTTTGTTTACGTCTTTGAGCAAGTTACCCCTGCGTTTATTGGTTGTCTGAGCATACTCATCTGGAGGTAGATTGATTCTAATTTGAGCCATTGCAATCCAAACAAAAGTTTTAAATCTAAGAAACTTCATATTTATATGCCAGTTTCTAAATCATGTGTGGGCAATGCCTTGATACTACAGCTTCAAAATTCAAATTCAAATTTAAATTCAATCCTAAAACTTGAGATTCAGGCGCCAAATCGGTTTACCTTAGCTCGTTTCGGTATGAGAGACGGCGTTAAGAGAAGGTTAGAATCTCCACTGATCGAGGAGAACACTGACTCCGGTTGCTGACGTCACCACTCGTGCACAAGGGAGTCGAGATCCTAAAATATTTTGCTATCAAGGTTTACACAGGAAAATAGACCTAGGCACATGTGAGATATGGCACTGGATTTTTCTCTTACAATAATGGTTAGGGAGAGGTTTAGAATATATGACGTGGAGATCATATGGAAAATTATTTTATTCTCCCTTATGGGGACCATATGAGACCCCAAATTTTCTCTAATGTGATCCACTTGAAAACAAACTCTCGGTTTGAAGCATCCTATAGATGGTTTGAACAAGCGAGGCAATCGACGTGCCTCGGCCATGGTACATATGAAAATGTTTTGCTTTTGCAAACAAGTTACGGTTGTCAAGAGTGACGCAGTTCTTAATGTCTCCAGCCCCATACAGAGCATAGAGATTCTTGCCCCTTTCAATCTGATCTTCTTCATGTGATATCTATGATGCAGCTTACCTAAATCCTTTAGGCAGTAGCCTATCATCCCCTCATAACGATGCATCTTTGTGTCTTTTGAGGGCCTTGCACGGGATAACGCCCCAAAGAGGTTTATGCGTGTCCCATCCTAGGGTCTTCTTCGGCCTCAAGTTCACGACATGGGACTAGTGAGAGCCATTCTAAAGATGCTTGAACATGGAGATGGTCCGGTTGGAGCCCCTCTTCAAGCTCACAATACCCCGGACACTTTCAGTTCCTAAAAGCCACAAACAAGCGATGTTGACTCCCGGACATCTACACCACCAACACTACTTGAATAACACTCGGGTCCAAGGAAAAGGTTCATCTCTCGGTAGCGATTACCATGTCTAGGGGGCTTGCTGATCACTTTCTTTCTCACTGCAAGCTTCCTGCCTCCAGGAAAAACTTGTTTCCCTGGACCCCTATCTACAAACACACCAGCTGCTGTGGCAAAATTCACGCCCTTGGCGGGTCCCTGCTCTGAGAAGGTCGCACAGGGGCACCTATCTTAAGCAATTTGCCCACTTCCATGTGGGAGCTTTGTAGCCAAATTCATACCTTTTGCACAAGGAATGGCTGCCGCTAGGTCCGGAAAGGAGGAGCATGGGGCCTCCCACAAACCTCATGCAGCAGGCCACTGGTATCTATGGCAACAGACTGCTCCCACTTCCATGTGGGAGCTCTTGTGGAAATTGGAATCATCTGCAAGGCTGAAATCTTTCCATAGACTCCTACATGCAGCAACAACACTGCTCTCTGGAGGCCTCCCCTCTACATCCAACGAGTCTTTCCCGGCTGCCTTTGCAAGCTTACGGAAGAACATCTTCTAACCTTCTAAAAAACAAACTCAAATCTTACCTCCACTACCAGCAGGTGCCGAAGAAGCCATCGCCAGCCACAAAAATACAAACCACAGCAGGCCGATTTGGGCATAGGCTCCATTTGTAGATGACTCCACCTGTCCGGCCGGCTCCATCAGGCTGTTCTTAGCAGCCCCCGTGACCACAATCCCTGCTATTTCCGACCATGCATGGCATACACAGAGAGAACTCGAACTCTCCTCAGACCATAGACGAAACAAAAATTAGACCCCCCTTTTTCGGCCCACCTACGCCAAAATCGTAGAGATGAGATATTTTGGGGACGTAATAGCGAATTTGTGTAGGTAAAAAATGGTGCCAATATCCATTTAACTAACCCTAACCATTGATTTATTCCATGTAATCTTCCATAAATACACGAGGGGATAAGTATATATACACGCGCTTCGTATTGCTGTCTACTAGTCAAAGTCGTTTAGATCCGAGAAGGAAAAACACTCTGAGATTCTAAGCTGCTGCCAGTGTTAATTTTCTTGGAGAAGCCAAGCAGCTTAGGTCTAGCGGCTATGGATCTCTCTCAGTTCGATATGAAGAGCTTGACTTTGATGGGGGCAGGAGCCTGTGCTGTACTGTCATTACATCTAAGTCTTTCCCTTATCAGCCAACATCTTTTCTACTGGAAAAATCCCAAGGAGCAAAAGGCTATAATCATTATCCTGCTTATGGCACCTCTATACGCCGTTGATTCATTCTTTGGTTTAGTAAAGATTGATGGGAATGAAGTCTATTTCACATTCTTGGATGCAATTAAAGAATGTTACGAAGCTCTTGTAAGTGTTTTGTTGTTTAAATCGCTGTAGGCTTAATTCAACTCTGCACTTACATCAAGTGTTTGCTTTGGCACAAGCTGAAAAACTATAGAAGTACACAGAATTTGCAGATTTTATGTTGTAGAAACTGGTTTTAGCCTCATTTGATGCCTGATTTTGTTGAATATTAAAATGTAGAAGTACTTCTCTAATGTTTGAAGATTGTACCTTTGCAGGTCATAGCTAAGTTTCTGAGTCTGATGTATAGTTACGTGGGAATATCCATGAGCAAAAACGTCATTCCAGACAGCATTAAAGGACGCACTCTGCATTTTTCATATCCAATAACACTCTTTATGGTGAGCTCATCTAACGTTTTATTGTCTACAACTTCTCAAATGTTCATATGGTACAATAGACTATTTTCTTATCATGAGATTTTAATAACAATTTGTCTTTCCTCATAGACCAGTACCTAGCCAGTATGTCGTATCCACTAACCAGATTGATTAAATGCCATTGGAAGTTCAGAAAGTAATGGTTGTTTAGAACAGGTTGCTGGAGCCTATATCTTAGATGTTTAGCAATTGATATCTTGGATGAAGCTCAATGCATTTGCTAAGTAGATTGCTAAGTAGCTACTAGACAATTTGCTAGATTGTGAATTTATCATATCTAGAAAGATCATTAAATGTGCTACTTGGAATAATGACAAAGGAATGATGTTGGGTAATTAAAGCAAGGTAATCTGTCTATGCACAATTACGTACTAGCTTAGACCTGACGATTTTACAGCCCCTTTATTTATCGCTGAAATTAATTACAGTTTGAGAAAAGAACAGTATCACTTTTATCTCTAGCCCATGTGTCAATGTGGTAGTACAACCTTATCTCAGAATGGTCCATTGAAGAAGAACGCTTCACATTTTTCTAGTATCATTTATTAATGTCTTCTGTGTATTGAATGTTTTAAATACTGCATGCACCTAAAAAATTCTGTTGTGCAGAACATGTATTTTTTACTTTCAATAGCTTCTTCTGTTGAATAGACAATAGACTATGCATTGTTGCTGATAATTCACTTCAATTTGTTTATTGCATACTTTTTGACCAAAGATTTAATTCTTTTGCAGCCACATGAAGTACCATTAAATCAGAAAAATCTTCAAATGTTGAAGTGGTGGACTTGGCAATTTGTAATTATAAGGCCATCTCTATCTATCTTAATGATTATTCTACAATTATTTGGCATATATGAAGGACCTATCACTTGGCTTGTTTCCCTTATCTTAAATGCATCTGTGACATTGGCTATGTACTCCTTAATAAACTTCTACCATGCTTTCGGCAAAGAACTGGCCCCTCATAACCCACTTGCAAAATTTGTATGCATCAAGGGCGTTGTGTTCTTCTCGTTCTGGCAGGTGTGTTTTACTTTTGTTCTTGTACATTCCTCATGTGAATCGTCAGTTCAATAACAGAAAATCTGCTCTTTACTCTTTTCAGGGAATAGTGCTGCAAATGTTGGCATATGTTGGCATTGTACATTCTGTACACCAGTGGTTAAACATTGAACAGGTAGAAGAAGCCTACCAAAATCTCTTGATCTGCGTTGAGATGGTTGCATTCTCCTTCCTCCAAAAGTATGCTTTCAGTGTGTCAGAATATTCCAAGGAAACAGAGGCAAAAATGAAAAGAGAGAAGAAAGATGACTAACGCTAACCTCTCCAATGTTTTGTTCCGTTCTAATAGACTTCCCTACTTTTTACATAAATGTGTTGCAAGTTCTATTACTTCCTTTCATATGGTCAAACATGGGCATTCTAGCAGGTACATTTTCTCGTGCATGAATGCAAAGTTTAGTGAGATGATGATATTCTTGGTTTTAGCATATAGAATGAATTCTTGGGAAAGTTTATATCTCGAAAAGGTTGAATTAGAACCGTGCAATTCTTTGCAAATGATAGTTGTAATGGATTTTCCACAGCAATGCGCCTACACACCCTCATGCTGCCCTTAAAGTTTAAATATATACAAACAAGGTGCTGCGCACGGAGGGTTGCCCTCTGTCCCTCGAGGGTGAAGTGGCTTAAATCATCTTCAAAGTCATGTTTTCACAATCAATCAAAATTGCTATTTCAAAACAATACAATACTTGATACTTGATTTTTGTTTTCAACAAGAATTTCATTCGTGATCCCTAAAATATCAGTATCATTTGAAGTATATGAGAAATGAATTGTCACTAACCATTCTGATTAAAACAAACAAACATCCTAATATAGCTACCTCTTAAAAACCCATGTCAACATTTGTGCACCTAATATAGAACTACCTCTTAAAAAACCCTTTCATGTGCAAGTGTCACTTGCGAGAGAAGGCCCAATTGGAAATGTGGCCCTTAAATATTTTAATACCATGTTGGCCATGGGGGCAAAACAACCTTGTCTTTCTGTATTTATTATGCCAAACATTGCTTTATACTTAACATTAGAGCACAATAATTTTTTAGAAGTTAATGATTCTTTAGTCTTTACCATTGACAATAAAAAATTATCATATTTCTAACCTTTGTTGGTATATTTTCCAGTTCCATAATTGCTCAAAAACATGGGAAGGCAACCGATTGCAGGAACATTTACGACCATAAACTTTTTAGCTCCTCCATACGAATGTAGATTCTAACAAGAAAAAGCCCATGATTTTGAGTTAAGCATAGAGCAGAGCACTTGTGTAAGGTTCCCTTTTTTGACATATGAGAACAAATGCTCACCTGAATGGCATTAGTTATGGTCTGAACAACATCAGGCGCAATAGTGGCCTTTATTTGCTGTTGGTTCAAACTGAAAGAAACCTTTATATAAACCTTGCTATCCAGGCGTTAACAAAAGTTTGACCCATAATACAAGTATATATCAAATTTACACGATACTTATGCATCCATTTTTTTCAATATTCCCTTCATTATCTGCCGCATAACCTTAAGCTGAAATTTGTGGTTTCTTAAAACGATAGCATTATTAAAAAGGCAAAGATCACTCAATCTAGATCCTCAAATTGTAAACAACGGAGCATCGATAATGTGACATTATCTCTATACCGTTACGTAGAGATGTGCTTCTAGGGAGATGCCATCTAAGAAATGTTCCAAGAGAACATGAAAGAAATGCCAGATCAAAACTTGGCACCCAACTCTTAGCACTCTATATCTTACACACAGGACGCTTCTTGATGGTAAAACACTCCATCGCTGAGGTGACATATCCCATATCTTCTTTATGCTTGCATTTAATTATCGTAACAACTTGATCATTCAACACTCCATTTGACAGATTACCATTAAGAATGCATAGTCTTTGTGATGTAAGAAATTACCTTTATCTTTGACAAAAAAAGTCATTCAAAAGCTTTGCTACCTCCTCGTTTTCAAACGATTCTACCTCCATGACATGACACCTGCAAAAGAAACATCTAAAGTAAGCGTGGATTGACTAGCATGAATTCTAGCAAGATTATAAAATCCATCATTGGAAGCTCTTGCCTCAATACAAAGCACATGCAGAAACAAAGGTTCAACTCTGCAGATTTTCTCTTAATTCCAAGTCAATGCACTAGCTTTACAAATGGGGCCAAAGACAAAGAGATAACAGTCCCCCAGTCTAAGAAAGTAAGTAAGAAAGAAAGAGAGCTTAAGTTACTGTCTAGGCGAGGAAAATAACATTGTATTCTGAAAAATCGTCTTAAAATCATGAAACCTAAAGAAAGAGTAGGCATTCGTTTCCCTAAAAGTGTACTGTTCCTGTATCGTAGCCAGATATGGTAATAAAAACTTAAGAACCAACAATGCCATTAAAAACTTATATGACCTAGCTTGGATGCTATCAACTTATCGAAATACTTCTGACAGTTGAAATAATAGGCACCCAGTTTTGAGGCATTTAATCTGTGGGACAATTTTCCAAATTCCTCATGACATTGCTGGAATGAACAATACTACTCAGAATCTATAGTTAGCACATATAATTTTAGAAAAAAGAAAATCACTAGAGCAAGTTTGAATTATAACACATAAATTATAACACATACCAATGACAAGTCTTTGAGCCTTTGTAGTTCCCATGGGGTATCCGGACACAAAAGCGAGGAGAAAGACAAAGATGTTAGCGTGACAATACAAAATTTAGAAAAGCACATTAGCAAAAATCTCCAAACGATGCATATTAGACATGTGCATCCAAACCATATATTCTAATTTCACCTCCTTCCATGGGACTGCATTTTTGGCACTCCAATTCTTTTACTCCATGTTGAGCAAACCTTTATCTCAATGTGTTCATAACAGCCACCTTGGCACAATTTTCTACCTCAGCTTATTCTGCAGTTTATGCAGTCCCAATGGCCATTATCCACTAAGACAGTTCTGCAAGCACTTCATGATGACTAATATGTAGAAGGCAGCATAGTAAGTCCTCTTTGTCTGATTTAGCCCCTAACTGGATCCCATGGCATGTCAATGACTAAAATCCTTACGGACTGGGTGAGCATGGTGGCATGTAATTCACCAAAACAGCCATTTACACATTGACAGCATAGGCTGGGAGCTCACACTATGTCAAAATTGGAACATCACGTTCTAAATTGTGTAAAGCAGACCACAAGGAAAATTGTCGCGTCAAAACACCTAATTTGGAAGTCATCAGAGATTAAAGTTCGGAAAATTGTTACTTTCAAAGCATCATATGTTGCAGGAAACTTGTCAAGGATGTAAGGTGTTTGAGGACTATACTTGCAAAACACGATCTCAACCCTCTTTATGCACATCATGCAGCCTTAAAATCCTTGTCTAGCAAGGCTAGATCTTAACTTGCATTGAAGTTTCATACGCAAAGTTAATAGCAAAGACCTGAAAGCAAAATCGGTTTGTCCTCTCTCTGGGCTTTTACAAAAGCCTCTTCACCCCATGGATACCGATCCAACCCATAAAGCCATAAGTTTCCGCATGAGAAATAGCCTACATAATTGCAAGGTGCCACACGTTTAAATACCGTAAAACAATTCCAAAATTTGTAAATTAAATTTCCGGGCGCTTTGTTTGACATATAATGCCCGCTAGCCACAACAAAGGCCTAATCCAAGCACTTTTAGTAGCGAATCTAGAACTTGAGCTACCGTTCTGAGATCATTCAGCCCCTTGAAACTCAAGCCAATCGCATTAATCTTTCAAAAGCCCGCAAACGTAATACAAAGAATTAAAGGCTAGAAGATGGATCGACTTAAATCGAGTAAATTTGAGTAAGAACACAAAAATCGACAAGAAGATCGGCCATCGAGCCTTGCCCCGAAAAATGGTCAAAATAAGTCCGGCGTGGTGGAAATTCGTAAGAAGGAGCTCGTGGAAAGGCGGCGACTATTCATTGCCTGTCGAGACGAAAGGGAATCCCGAATACAAAGAGTGCGGAAGGGCGGAAAGACTCATCCTTCAAAACGGATGCCGCCATATACTTGGTCTGGGCAAAGATCTGCGGTTTAGCCATAGCCAAGTCCGTGGATGAAGCGTTTGTGTAGCAGTCGATAATGGGTCGGATGACCGAAAGCATTTGACAGCAGCGGTTTTAGCGGATCGTCGGCATATGCTAGGTATATGCCAAAGATATACTTGAATATGCCCATATACCAAGATAAGCGAGGGTTTGCCCCCCCTAGGGGCAACCCAAAAATATTGAATATATTACCATAGCGTCTATGAGGTATTGGATGATTTGGATCCAAACATTCATTTCTGATTTAATTTGTAAGGCCAAATCAAGCTTGCCTCCAAGCCGAAACTAAAAGCTCCATTTCATTAAAATGGAACTCGTGCAATTCCCACTTTTAAGGTTACAGACAGATGTTCTATACATATCTACAAATTTTAAACAAACATTAAAGTTTTTATGTTATAAAAATAAAACAAGAAACCAAATATTGCTGAAAAAAACACAATATAGCTTCCAGTTATATAAAATTTGAACAAGTAAAACACATAATAGCTTTCATTTTAATACAACATTTGAACAAGGATGTTGCTCAAAGTACATTTCTTGTCTTTTCAACAAATGTTGCCAATAGAAAATTTCCTTGTATTTCATAGTTAGCACAAATGCTGACACTAGAAAACCTGAACAAATGTATTGTCCAAAGTACATTTATTTTCCCTTCAATAAGTGGTGACATTACAAAACTTGCTTGTATTTCTTGGTTAAATACCAAGAAATAACGTGTCTAGAGCCTTCATAACATTTTCATTTATACGGTCTACTTGTTTGAATTTAGGATACATATTAATGATTGCAGCAACTTTATCACATTTCTCAAGCTCCATAAGCAAAGGAACGATGTCCGTGGAAAAGATAGTCGTCTGTCTCATGTTCTTCCCAGGTAGAACTTGACAAATATGCTATTTCTTGTGTTCATATAGCATTTATAAGGACAGCCATCTACCAAGATGGTGTTGCCCTCATGGTACTTCCCTCCGAATTGTTGGTATACACTTTCCAATTTTTTGAGAAAAACTGGCTTCCCTTCAGACACATCAATTGGTACGTCTTTGAGACACATACAACCAGATTGTGACCAAGTGAATGAAAAGTTGTGAACATATTTCTTCAGCCTGATATCCTTAAGTGTACTTACAACCCTCTTATATGTTAATGAAGACCAAACTGCCACATCAAATCTTTCAAGACAAAAAGCAATAAACTCTTCTATACGTGGCCTAGGATAAATGTGCTTCATTTCAGATACAATAGGCTTTTGTAATGTTCTGATGGTGGAAGCCCTTTTCTTAGATACTAAAGATGCAAGAACACCATTAATATCTAGAATAAGTAACTTTCTTGGCCACTTTTTGTTCAATGATGATGTTAATTGCTCATCCACTTCAGGTTGACTGGAAAATACACCTTCTACATCTGAGACCATAACATGAATGTCGACTGCTGGCGTTTCACATCCTTCCATTACTTGACTCGTCTGGCTCCCCGTATCGTTAATATGTAAATCATCACATCTGACAAAATTTAAAACATGAAGGGCGCATTAAGAGAATGGAAGAGCTTAAATGGTTTGCCATAAATTTAAAGACATATTTTAGAGATTACAGACACTCGTCTGGAAGTGCAAGAGGTAAAGAAGGCAACCTCTCAACTGCATGCTCCATAGGTTCTTCAAGACCCGTTGCTCCTAAAACTTCGATAGTAACTCCATTTTGATTTGTATTGCTAAGTATATCCTCATTCTTGTCATCATTCTGTGCAGCTGCAATATGCTCAGAACTATTGCTAGAAGGATTTTCTTCGTCCTCATCATCGGCTGAGACCTCTGATACTTTGCTTTTTGTTGACTTGGCAAAGTATACTACAGAATCAAAATACTTGTGGCAAAATTCTTCCATGTGATTGGATTTGACAATAGACACTACCTTCTTTCAAAGACATAACGCCCCTTGCCCAAATGTTCCATGCATGTACCACTCACAGACCATAGAATTCTCATCGGTACAAAATGAACTAATTATATACTTGACAATTCTAGGTCTAATATGCCTCTTCAAAGACAACACCCCCTCGCCAAGGCACACACATAATCTAAAGTAGGATACTCTTCCATAAAGGGTACATCTCTCAAATTTAATGAATTATCATGAACCTTCATAAGCAGTTGTTGGAAGTTGTAGTCGTGAGGCCAACAAGTAATAGCAGGTATCTGGCCCTTGCTAATCATTACTGTGACTACAATGCTGAAAAAGGATTCTTGACCGGATACTTTTTCTCCGCATCGGTATTCCAGAATGTTCATAGATGTCGTAAACCACTTTCTTTTCATCAACAATGCTCTCAGCACTTTGAATCACATTTGCAGATTGTATACCCATTCTAACAAATATAACAACAGTATATGTTTCTAGTGTTGTCATATGCCTGCAAGTTCTCCAAAACTGCTCGAGATCATGATTATCAAAATGATCCATGTTTTCCTCCATTAAGTTCAAAACAAATAGGCTAATTGGAGCCTTTGTTGAAGTTTCTCCATAATGGCCCTTACTACCAATACTGATTAAATAGCTGCTCTCACTTGTTATTGGATCAAACTTAACAACGGGAAAGCCTAGACGTTCCTTCAAAAACTCTTTTACCCTATCTGGAAGGTCTATGGTCTTAACATTTCTCTTTGTTGCAGTATCTAAGTACTGCGAGCTCCATACTTTGAGCTTCTCCATATCCCCATCAGTAATGTCACATCTTGATTTAAAAAATTCATAATCCCCTCTGTGAACTGATACATCTGTGCAAAATTTGACAATGCCATCTTGCATAGCCCTTGCTTGCTTTAGCTGTTTTGCATATTCCTTTACATCCTTCACATTTAGAATTGCTTTATTTACGATCTTTTTAGAAGACTTACTTGTCCCCTTTCGAAGTAGCACTTCACCACTTAGAATTTTAGACTGAACTTCTAGCATCTCCTCTCGCATAAGCCCCTGAAATGGACGCATATAAGTACTCACAAAAATATCTGGAGCTGGACTTGTAGGAGGTTTTCCATTTTTGTCAAGAAGTTTCGAGTTCTTCCAAACTTCCCATATTAGTTTACAATTACTCCATTCTTCGTCAGAACACATTATTAGGTCATAGTGCTCGGTCATTCTTGGAGCTGCTTTTGATGACATATCCGACTTATTGGGCTTCTCTATAATCGTATATTTGCAAAAGTCTTCAAATCTCTAGACACATAGAAACAAATTAAGTCAATTCTAGAGAAAAACTAAGGCACCCTACAAACCTATGATTTTCATTATGTAAGCATACCTGCCAGACTGTGTCCTTGGAGCTATCCATTGAGCTCGCGCATGGGAAACTTGGTCAGTATAAGGACTGCAATTTTAAAAGTGCAATTTTAAAAGTAAATAATCAGCTACTTACGGACACTAGTTTGTAAATACATCATAGTACTAACGAATGAAAGAATCTCAAATATAGACATTTGTATGCAAGTACAATATGTATCTCAAGGCTATTAAATTAGTCTAGACATGTTTTCAGACACACGTCTGAAAGACTCTCATTAGGGATTCACTTACAGACACTTGTCTGAAAGTACACATGGCCTTTGAATATCTCATTTACAAATGTTTTACAAACAGTTTATATCTCATAAAAAAATAAACTAATAATTACTTGATACACGTCTCAAAGACTATCATTAGAGCTTGACTTACAGACATTCGTCTGAAATTACACATGCCCTTCTGAAAAGAATATTGGCAATTTCAGACAGATGTCTGAAAGATGACTATTAAACATGACTTCTAAGTAAGCAAATTGCTTTTGTCACTTTCGAAATAAAATAATTGAAATAAGAAATTAATAGACTAATAGTGTATTTGACTAAGTTAATTTCAGACACATGTCTGCAAGTTATAATTAGGTCATTAATAATTGGTACAATATAAAAAGAAGCATGAGAATACAACATACCTTTCATACTTGAAAAGCTCGTTTATGCTATTCTGTGCATGACTTATCATTGACAATTGAATGTCAGGGGTGTGACCATCCAAGATTCTACACATTCGACTTTTATAAAGTGCAGAAAGCTCTGAAGGTAAAGTATTATTAGCAAGAATTTCTTGAGCTGCTCGAACTGAATGTTGCCCCTTAATTACATAGAATTTGACGTGTGAACAATTCAAATCTTGCACTCTGCTCCATTTCAAAGGCTCTCCTGTTCTAGCATCGAATGGTAGAACATCTGCTGGAGAAGGATTCCTGCACGGTAACCTCAGCATACTATTATAAATATTTCTCATATGCTCCTCATTGTAAACTCTATGATTGTACAACACTGCCTTCCCAGTGCATAAAACTAATCTATTGACATGAATATTGACAGCATGTTGTAAACCCAATGGATAATACTTTTGAAAACACTCCATGCGCTTTGTACTTTCTTGTACCACTTTTGCTTGCTCCTCGGGGCTGAACTTATAAGCATGTGATTTCCCTTCTCCTTCTTTACCAATGCCCTCACCAATGCCATCATATGTGTTCTCTATTATGACATCTGCATCCATATCAGTCCTTGCCTTTATACTCACATCACTTCCTTTAAACATTTCTTCTGGAGATCCAACTAAACTGTTGAATTTTGCATTCTTTAGAATCCAGGACGCATAACTACCTTTATTGAACAAATGTTCTCTGACACCTGAAATTTTTTGCGCGAGCTCATCTGCAGCCAAAAGTCCTGCTGATCCTTTTGCTTTCAAATCTTCAACATTCCAACCAAATGATATACATGACAGTCCATCTCCTTTGGATTTCTTATCTATTGAATCAAAACTATAATCTTCAACAAACAATGGTTTTGTCTGCACTGCTTTCCTTAGCCTACAGTTTTCGACACTCAAGATAATGCTATCATCATTGGCTAAAGCTACAGAAACGACCACCCTATACTTCTTAAATTTTTCCATGCTAGGTTCCTTGTAGAAGAATCCGAGATCCACATTCTTTGCTGATTTATTGATTTCTACATACCATCTTGCATGAGTTTGGATTTCCATCATCTCAATACCATTAATTTCAACTTGGAATAATGGGCTTTTACTCTTGATGACATACTCGGATTTTTGCGAGCCTGGCAATTAGAAAGAAACAATTTGCTAAGATCTAACACATATTATAATAGAATTACTAAAGAAGCTCACTAACTTTTTTTGTTTATGAGGTCTTTTTTATGTGGTGAAGATCGGGATTTCCAGCATCTGCAGCAGCGATACATAAAGGGAGTGGCGTCCATCTGTCGATCTTAGCTTGGCTGGACTTGATGCATCTTAAGCTTCTAACTAATGCCAACGCACTATAAAGTTGCAAATTAAATAGTTAGTACCATTTCAAGAACTCTCACGATCAAAACTATAGATCTGTCAATCATTAAACAGAATTTGAAATTTGAATTTTAAACTTCATTTTGCCCGCTCATTTTTTCACATGATAGGATACGCATAGGATACGCATTTTCTTGATACAATTTTCTTGTTTTGCTTTTGTTGGCGGAGGATGAGCAAGCGCCCATTTACTCTGCAATCAAGAACGATGGGCGATTTCATTGGCGATCATCTTGTTGACGATTACCGTGGCAATCATCATGCTGGCATAGGTGCGTCTTTCACTAGCGCTGCTATTTTTTTCAAGTTATAATAAACTGAATAAATTAAACTTTTCAATTACAAACAATTACGAACAGATGAAATTGTGAAAGACACAAATATTGGCGATAATGGAGATGCACCAACTCATTTTCCTTCTAACAACGGTAAGCAAACGATATTGGCTATGTTTTTTATATTTAAAGGATATACATTGTAGCTTATTTTGTAAACTTTATAGATGTGTCTATTCTCTTGGACGATAAAACTGTTGGACCACCCAGTGAATCAATTCACTGCCAAATTATGGAGGCTGGATGGATCAAAATTGCAGTCACAAAAGCCTTTCTTCCAGAAACAATTCTTTTAAAATCCACACCAGATGCAAACACTTTGGGGCAAGCTATTGGATCTATCATACAGTGGCCGAAAAATGGAATTCGAAATTGCTCTGAGGTAGGCACTCTGTGCTTTCTTTGTGCCTCTTTGTGCTTTGTCATGTTTCCTTTTCTCTGTAAATCTTATGATAAGCATGAGATTATTAGCTTACAAGATAAGGTGAATAACATGTTATTAGGCTGCATAAATGATAGTCTCAAATAAAAGATCTAGAAGAAAACGAAAATACATATATACACACTTCTTTTCAAGCGCTTTAGGCTCAAGCTTATTCTCCAGAATCGTATTTAAGACAGCAGACACTTTTTTTTGCAAAGTCTCCTTAGTAGATGCCCCAGTCAATTACAGACAAGCGTCTGAAAAGAGTTTGCAATATGTCTAAGAAAAGTTTGCAATTTATCATTTACTGCAACTTTGTTGGATGTATATCTTCTTCCTCGTCTTTCCATCAATTATCCTCTATGCTACCGGCTGAATCAAAACTATTACAGACAAGCGTCTGAAAGTAACTTCTTTATAGCTTCCTTAATGTCCAAGACATAGTTTTGTGTTCATGATGCATGCTTATAGACAGACGTTTGTAAAAAGCTCCTTCATAGCTACTCCAATATCTTTTCTAGTACTTTCAGACGCTTGTCTGAAATCTCGTTGCCTCTTATAGCTATACCCCATTTACATATGGCCCTTTGGTTCTTCACTATGTACAAAGGCAATCCAATGTGCATGACCTCTGCTCAAATAACTCGCAATTTTCCTGTAAATCTCCCCCTCCACTGAGTTAACTTGCTTTATCTGTAAACATCCAGCATGATTCTCTTGTTTAGATCAAACAACAATGTTCATGTGAGGAAAAATCTGTAAAAGACTCTTCCAAAGGAATCTGGCTTTCTGCATTAATCAATCTTAGCTTGTGCTAGAATGTTTCAGGCATTTATGCAACAATCTCTGAAGCAAATATATCTGAACCACCACTTAGTAACAAATGCAACTGGACCCAAGCTGAAGAAATATTGGCAAAAAAAAAAATCATTCTGCCTTCTACTTTTGCTTTTGTTCATTCATATGCATGCCTGATTTTGTACTCAACTCATCCGTGTGTGCACGGTCATATACATCAGCAAGCAGCAATCATGGCTAAAAACTCTTCGTGTTATAGCCAATAAACTCCCACCTGATATATGCTTGCTCTATCTGTATGCTCATAGGATCCAGAATAGTGCCACTTTTATACTTTCAGAAAGGATAATTTGTGCCTCTAGCTCATGCATAGAAATATTCTTTCTGCTATCCATTGTGGAGCACAAATCTTGTTATGCAACCATCTTTTCTTGAAATCAATGCTCCAATATGTATCAGTTTAAATCAGAACATACTGCTGTGGTCAAGAAGCTGGCAATAAATGTCAATCAACGCACGCTGCCATGAACACTGAACATATTCTGCAGATTTTTGTCATAGTACAGTATGGTGTAATACTTGCATCTGGCTTCTCTAGTTTCCAGAGATATATAAGATGTCCCTCACTTGATTATAGAAGTGCAAGAGGGATGACATCAAGCTCCAAAAGGCATTGAGTAGAGATTGATTATGAATAAAAGGAATTACATTATAAAGAACCTAAACTTATAAGAACAAACTGTAACTAGAATATCCTGAAATATATTTCGAATGAAATCTATCAGAAAGAAGAGAAAATCCAGTCACTAAGGAGCAAGAAATTATTCTCAACCATTCATAATCCATGAGCATCCTCCAAAGCAAATCGTACCTTGTTTCCATGTTGCTGGCAGACGGCGCCTCCGGCTCCATTTCGCTCCAAACTGCCTGAGAAAGATCGGCGGCAACTGCAGTTTAATTCATCCATAATTTCCGGTAGTTGCCATAAAAGTATGGATTCCGGAAATGCTTTTTGTTTATTGCAGTTTGTTTTTTATGTAGATTAGTTTTTTTCCCTATTTTTCATCATTAATATATTTTGTAAGTTAGGATTTTAATTTTTAATTGATAACTATAGCCCATTGGTTAGGACTTTGGTGTTTTGGCTTGATGGCTATGGTTCGATTCATCCAATCAACGTTTTGCTCGATTCATTCCATCACATTTTTTGGGGTTGCCCCTAGGGGGCAAACCCTTGTTTATAATGGGCTTTTGGCATATCCTAGGTATATGCT
The DNA here is from genome assembly GCA_021234155.1 of Isoetes taiwanensis. Taxonomy (NCBI): domain Eukaryota; kingdom Viridiplantae; phylum Streptophyta; class Lycopodiopsida; order Isoetales; family Isoetaceae; genus Isoetes; species Isoetes taiwanensis. The sequence continues at coordinate 525,315 of JAJEKV010000010.1, read as the reverse complement.
CGAATATCCCTAGGATATCTTTGGTGGCTTCTAAAACTTATGATTGGTACATGCTTGGCGGTCACTTGTTGGTGGGCGTGGCTCTCGAAACACCTTCTAGGGAGAGGTCTTCTTTTTTACTTTTCCGTGCACTCTCGGCCTTTCGGATGAGCGGATGCACATGCAAAAATTGCAATTTCATTTTCTGAGTCTCTTTTTAGTGATTAGAATATATATAAGGATTCAAGCTTCAAAGAAAAGGATTGAGCCTTAGGGAGTTATGGCGTCTGCGTTCATGAAAAAAGCCAATGTTAAGCCTTATTGGCTTGAGTCGACCAGACCCCACCAATGTGAGTCTCTGTTCATTTTAGGTATATAACATGTGGCAATAGCATTCTATATATTTTTATCCACAATACGCATTTCTTAGTTATACTAGGCGGCAATTGAAATCTTCATTAAAATAAGAAGCGAAGAAGGATTGTAGTTGGTTTGGTCCCAAGGAAATTGCATATGGCCAAGCTTCAAGCTGCTTTGCTGGCGGGGATTGACAAACTTCTGAATCTTTGTGAGTGTAACTCTTGGACCTAGAGGCAAATAAGTCCTCATCCAGATAGCCATGTTAGAAGCTTGCATTTTCATTACGCTCTGTTGGGTTCGTCGTAAGTAATATGGACTGGACCAATGGAGTACCCAAAGTGATTAATGATGGAGTTACCATTGCTAAAGCCATCGAACTATTGGATTCAAGGAAGATGCGGTGCAACCCTCATGCGTTAGTAGCTGCGAACTTGACAATGATTGTTTATGAAGCGGATCCGGATATAGAAGACCATAGGATTCATCTTAACAAGTAAATATAGACATTTTTTTCTTCTTGATGCCATGTGTGTATTAAGGTTGCAAGCAAGACAAATGAGTGCTTTGGTGATGAATGCGACTCTTTTGCATGTATTTTGGCTAGAGATCATTAGCCTTGGACTTTTGAGCATAGCATCGGTGCCAATCCTATAGCTATTAAGAGAGGATTTGATAAGGCCAGTTAGCTTGCTTGTTGAAGAGTTATAGTCGAAGAAGGCATCACGGGTAACCTTGCTAGACATGGGTTTTATGTATTTGTTTACATTTTGTGATCATTGTGCATTGGAAGATGAGTTTGAGGAACTGCAATTTAAATTGGCACTTGTGTTAAGCGGGTTAGTTGTCATTACTTACAAAAGCATCACGATATTCAACTAAATGGCATGTGAACTTTGGGATTGTAGGTGCATTATATTACCAAAGATTTGGAAGCAAGTTGTGTTTAAATAGGGCTTCCAATATTACGCCTTTCTCGGACTCACATAGTTATAGTCATATCAATGAATTCTCAATCGTTATAGTCATATCAATTTGCCTAAATGATGGATAATGGAAATTAGATTTTGTCATTAAATATTTTTAAAGTTAATCGGCCGGTGGCTATCAATGTTTGATATTGAATTGTTTGAAATGTAGGAAAGTGCATGCCCTTAAGTGTCATCATGAACCTTATCATCTTTGCATTGAGCTCACTAACATATCATTGGACAATGAAGGTGGATAGGGGTTACATTTCTCCCAGTTTGTGACCAATCAAGAAAAATCAATTGTAGAGTTGGAGAATGTCGAATATTAATAAGCGATCAAAAAGATTCACTGGCATGTCAAACACATAATTCTTTGCCCGATAGAAAAGGCGACACAACTAAAAGTACCACTATTGATTATTGCGGATGATGTTTTACGGTGAAGCACTCTCCATATTACTTGTTAATAAGGCTGCTGATTATTATAGTGTTCTTTGCTATAAAATACAGCTTTGGAGATAGGAAAAAGGCATTATTACGGGATATAGCGGCTTTAACGGGTTTTCTTGTTCTCCTTATTTACATCTCAATTACATAGCGTGTTTCACATCTCGACCTTTCTTTCATTTTCTCAGTGCGAGAATTCCTCGTCAATGACTTTGGATTGACACACGAAGATGTTACAATAGACCAACTAGGTATCGCTAGGAAGGTGGCGATTAAAAGCAACTCAACAACAATCATCCGGATCCTGTGACCGGGGGATGAGGTTCAGAACACGAATAAGCGCCAAATGAAGAAGGAGTCAAAAGCAGACCGCATCTTCTTATGACTCCACGGAGTTATGCGAGCGGATTACAAAGCTCTCGGGAGGAGTTGCCATCATCAAGGTGTGGTATATTTTTTCATTATGACCATCTTTATAGAAATAGCGTGGTGTGATTTTACCACTAGGTTGGAGGTGCAAATTTGAGGTCAGAAGATCATAAGCGAGAGTTGAGGATGCTAAAAATTCTACATTGCGCTATAGCGAGCCTTTATTCCGGGGGTGGGGCTGCTATGGTGCATTTATCGACTCTTGTTCCATCATTAAAGCTTGCAATCATCAACCACGAAGAACGGTTAGGAGTGATATAATTCAAAAGGTTGATTGACAAGCATCGAGTTTTTGTCTTGAAGCTATATGTTTGTAACTGAATTGAGATTCATGCAAGCACTACGGCACCAAAGAAAGTTCTTGACAATGCAGTGTTGAAGGGGATATAGTGGTTGAAAAAATACTCCAAGAAGCACAATTTCATTAAATTTGGACAATACGAATTTATGGACCTTTTTATGGAAACCTTGCTTCCATGACAATTTTCTTTTACCAAATGAGCATTGTATATGCTTGAGTAAAAAGCTTGTAATCTTGGCGGTTTGGGTAGCGTGTTCTTATTGGAAGGAGCGAAGCATAATCGATAGTCTCCCGCCAAGTTAGTTGATAGTCACGACTATTTTCTTGTGCATATACTAATACCATTACATCTCTACATAATGTCATAATTTAGCACCAATGTATGGAATGGTTATATGATACCTCTAGAGCATAGATGTAAATAAATTCTCTAGTGGCATACACCAGTACCATCACGTACCTAGATAATAGAAACAATTATAGTCAAAAAAAATGTGCGTGATAATCTAATAGAGCATGGACCTAAACACAAATAGAAATGAGGGTATAGAAATGTGGGTAGAGAAATGAGGGTATGATGCGTACCAGTCGGGATTTGGGAAAAAAGCAAATGAGAATGTGGCACTTAATATGGAACCCTAGACCTAACCCTAGATAGAATCCTAGACCTAACCCTAAATAGAATGCAGGGTGCTCCATCGGCCGGTTTGGTCCTTCACAGCGCCTCGCATACAGTGCGGGTGCTTCATCTGCTTTCGGCGGTTTTGGATTCAAAAAATCCTCTAATAGCCGAATGCCACAGCCCGAATGCGGAGGATCTGCCCACAGTAGAATGCCATAGTTTCAGGATCTGCCATGGCCGAATGCCCCAAGTAGTTGAAATGAAGACCGATGCCGCTAGATCCATGGCCGAATGCCCCAATTAGTTCAAATGAATCGTCTGCGCGGGATCCATGACTAAGAAGATTGATGTTTCTTTGTCAATCTTTGGCGATGTCTTTGTTGGTCGATGAAGCCTAGAGCACTAAAAAGACAAAAAGAAATATGGTAGAAGAAATGGAACATCGATGTCACGTCTTAAATCTATTCTACATATAGAGGTCTATTACGCATCTGAGAGTTTTTATATTCTAACTAGAAATAGGCCTTCAGTAGAACATGACATTATTCTCACGAAAATTAATTTTTCTTTGTGCGGATGATACTTATAGGGGCGGTTGCATGTACTGCGAATAACTCTAACGATGCTCCCGGACCTCCACATCTCTATTTCCCCTCAAATTCCGCTGATCAATTCATATTAACTTTCTTCAAATTCAAATCCGGTGGATTTTAAGCAGTATTTTCATTTACATCCCTAACGATTAAATTGTATTCTTGTTTTAAGGCTTCAAATCGCCACTACAAACCGGTTATTTGCTTTCGGGATAATGTTGCAAATAAAGAAGCGAGAACGTAAGATGAGAGCCATTTTCAAGAAATCAAGCCCTGATTTATGGAAAGGGATAAAGAAGCGAAATCGAAGATGAGAGCCGTTTTCAAGAAATCAACCCTGGTTATGGTTTTAGGGCTGTGCAAGAGAAGCCTAGGCCTTCAAATGTATTTCTAAGGGCCTCTCTTCCTCGCTCACGAATTTCTAAATATCCGTGGGTCTCCTTGACCAACTCTCCAAAGATAAATTGGTGAGCCATATTTGGATGGAGAAGTATTGTTTTTCAGTATGTACCTTGAGCAACTCTCCGGCATGGCCCTAAATTGGGGGCCCATATTTGGATGGAGAAATATTGTTTTCGATACCTCCGTGCTTGAAAATTCCTTGACCAACTCTCCAAATGGCCTAAATTGGGCGGGCGCCATATTTGGATGGAGGAGAAGTATTGTTTTCAGTACCTCACGTGCTTGAAAATTTGTGCAATGGGAAACTGCCATATTTGGATGGGAAAGTATTTTTTTAAATATATGGATATATCTCATATTACTACCTCAGACGGATAGAAATTGGGCGGTTGGCCCAATTTCAATGGGAAAAGTACTATCTACCTCACATGCACGCAACTATCTACCTCACAAAGTAGATAGTCATGTGGTCTCAAGAGATGGGGAAATTAAATGATCGCCCTATTTAAATAGGGATATGTCTCATGGTAGGGAGTCTGGAAATTGGGCGTCACGCCTTGTTTAAGAGGTGGATAATGGCTTATGTTCCTATGTAATTGAGCAGATAGATAAATAGATAGAGAGACTACACAAGTCTAGCTTTGTCATGACAATGACTTGCAATCATTTAATTTCACTAGCATTTATTAAAAATGAAGCAATTTTACAAGGTTAACCCACTTATTAAGGAACATTGAACAAAACCCCTACATAATATGCAAAACGTGATCTTGCATGGAAAACCTACAATATGCATGCAACCTATCTCTTATAGCAAAGATAAAACCTTGAAGCCAACTTCTAAAAGTCTTGCATGGAAAACCTACAATATGCATGCAACCTATCTCTTATAGCAAAGATAAAACCTTGAAGCCAACTTCTAAAGACTTCCCCTGCCTTTACATTTAAAAAGACTATAGGTAAGAAAGAATAAACTACAAACATACATGTGGAGAACTAACCTTATAGATCGGTAGAAAGGTCTAGTGCCACACGATAATCTTAGTGCCATGTAGTTTCATTGACAGATAAACAGATAAAATATATAGCGCCAAACTGGTAACCTTATAGCGCCCTGAGGAAAGGGTGTGAGTAAGAGACCAATCATGCAATAGGAAAGGGTGTGAGCAACTGAATGGAGACATACCACATTGGTTTTGGGGAAACAAGTATTTAACATTTAAACGGACGGCGGGGAAATTAGAATTCAATTTTGCGGACGGTAGGAAAAAGGGGAAAGGGGAGATTTGAAATTTAAATACATGGTGTATCACGTGTTCCCAATAGACACGTTTAATGCCTTTTGAGAGCCTTCCCACTAATCCACATCTAAGCCTTTTGACATGAGACCTCCTTTAACTTAAGGCGCTCCTCTCTCACATTAGAGGTAAGTTTTCTTCTTCTCTATTCTTTATTACCATTATCCCTTATCATGTTTTGCCTGCTTGCATGTCCTTAAATTAGCATGTTTGCCAACCTTCTACAATATGTTCTACAGTCTGCCATCTAGATCCTAAGCTTTGTTGATGTGTCTACTTTTGCCTCCTTTAGATTAGTTTGTTATACTGAATAAAATAACTATGAACCTATTCATTATAAGCTCTTGCATGGAACGCAATAAAGTTACCCTGGTCATGCTGATATGGCGCAATCCCAACGGTGGGTGATTCCATCCCGTAGAATAACCCACGGTGATGATCGTGCCACGACCCATAACCAGGGTAACTTTATTGCATTCCCTCTTGCATATGCTTAGATTGAATTTGGGCTTTGTGAGGTCATTAAATTTGACTACTCCATATTCTATCATGTGAGGTCTAGTCATGAACGTTCTACTTCTCTATCCCTTATGAATGCTTCTATAATGTTTGTAGATATCTAATATGATGTTTAGCAAGTTGAAATGGGAAAATCTTTTGCCATGCAAGGCAACACCTCCCAAGGCAAATTGGGCGCCCGCCCAATTTGGCCCTTGGGGGGAATCTTTTTTGCCATGTAGGGCAACACCCCCCGAGCAAATTGGGTGCTCGCCTTGTTTGGCCCTTGGGGAAAAACTTTTTGCCATGCAAAGCAACACCCCTCGGGGCAAATTGGGCGCCCGCCCAGTTTGGCCCTTAGGAGAAAATTCTTTGCCATGCAAGGCAACACCCCCTAGAGCAAATTTGGCGCCCGCCCAGTTTGGCCCTTGGGAAAAGCCCTTGGGAAAATACCTTTTGCCATGCACGGCAACACCTCCGGACAAGTTGGGCGCGCACCCAGTTTGACCTTTGGGGGAGAACATTTTGCCATGCAAGGCAACCCCCCCTCCCCCAAACACACACCTCCCCGGGGCAAATTGAAACCCGCCCGCAAATTGGCCTTTTGGGAAAACTTTTTCCATGAAAGGCAACACCCACAGGGCAAATTGGGTGCCGCCCAGTTTGACCTTTGGGAAAACATTTGCCATGCAAGGCAACACCCCCACAGGGCAAATTGGGCGCCCGGTTTGGCCCTGGGGGAGAAACTTTTCCATGAAAGGCAACACCCCACAGGGCAAATTGAGCGCCCGATTTGACCTTTTGGGAAAACATTTTGCCATGCATGGCAACACCCCACAGGGCAAATTGGGCGCCCCCCGGTTTGGCCCTTGGGGGAAAACTTTTTCCATGAAGGCAACACCCCTTGGGCAAATTGGGCCAGCCAGTTTGGCCCCTGGAGGAAAACTTTTGCCATGCAAGGCAACACCCCTTGGGGGCAAATTGAATTACCAGGTTTGGCCTTTGGGGGAAAACGTTTTGCCATGCAAGGCAACACCCCCAAAGGTAATTTTTTCTTAGCATATATAGGTATTTAAATGGTGGTGTTTTTTTTAGTTGGCAGAACCTTTTGTTCTAACCGAACTTTTATTCTTTGTCTTGGAATCAATGGCTCTGAGAGTTTTGAGAGTCTTCAAAGATCGAGAAGTCGCCTCTACATGAGGTAGAAGAGAAGGGAAATAAATCACTAGCTCCAAAGAATTCATGGAGAGGATGGAAATTAGTATGAATATTTTGCACAAGCTCGTCTTAACTAACAACACCTCTGATGATGAGGGTTATTTTCAAAAACACTGCCATATATTTCTCTTTAAATGAGCCAATCGACATAATGCACGCCACTCATCTACGGCCACGATTCCCAAAGTAATGCATCATTTTAATAAAAAAAAAGGCAATATTTTAAAATTAGGCATCATTTGGTATGGACTCGGAGAAAGTCCATATATAATGAAATTGTGCTTCAAGGGGAATGGGGTTTTGGATATGATGCTATGATGGGCAGATGTGGAAATCTCCATGAACTAGGTATCATTGACCCATAAAGTAACAAGATGTGCATTACAAAATCACGGCTTCAATAGCGGGCATGATCTTGACAACCCGGCGGTGTAGTTGAGAAAAATAAGGAAACCAAAGCCTTTGATGCCTTAGTGCGTGCATAACCACCTAGCAAACTGTAGAATCTTTGTAGAATTTAAAGCGTCTCTAGCTTTCAAGCTGCCCCAAGCAAAAGTTTGTTTTAAAGAGCAACATGTGTCAAAGTTCCTACTACATTGTTATTCTCATTCTTCATCCTTGGCGGCATCGGCTACATTTTATTGTGTTCAAGCCAAGTAATCATTCGGGAAGAAAGTGTGCTTCTAGCTAAAACATGCATTCTGAAAGGCTATCTCAAGTTGAAGGTAATAAGAGAATCGAACCCCATCATTCCGGCTAGCAAAGCGTATACTCTATTATGACCGCGCTTATACCATCTCTACTTATGCGAGATGCTTGATTTTTTGGGCACAATATGACGAGACGAATGCCACAAACCGACATGCTTGTTTCCTTCAAATCAAATCGAAAATATTATGTCTAAATCGCATAGTCATCCTATTTCTACAATGGCACAATCGGTTTGGGAGTTATTTGGATGGTGATAATCATGATAGTGAATAGCTTGTTTCAAAAGCTGGGAGGATATACCTTATATTTTGTATGTCTTTGCGGTTTCATTGAGTTTAGTTCACGAGTACATCAACATTATGATCATTATACATAATACAATCCACAAGGCATTCTTGTAGGAGCTAGCCATTTTGACATCGTAGAATGAAAATAGGCAAGTCATTTTTTATAGCCATTTAAATGTAAGAAGGAAATGGCAAGCCATTCTTGCATTTGACCTAGTCAATGACTTGAAAGGTACAACAACCACAACAATTCCTCATTAAACGTGCTTAGAACGAAACAAAAATTTGCTAAAATCTTGCCCCCTTTATTGCTCATGTTCCAACTTCTCTCATTTATAATATACCACATGCTCCAACATCAATAACACTCAATTCCACTATTACATTCACGCTCCGAATCTTAATTTGCTCAATTGTCAACGACCAAAACTACTCCTTGCAATTACCACTTCATTATAATTGAAGAAACGGATCAACAAAACCACTTTTTTTGCAATGTATTTTACGATTTTCTTTTCTTCGATGGATGAAAGCAAAATGTCTATTAATCAGATAAAAATTATAGAATGCATATGTGTCATCAAACAAAAAGATTGCCACGAAACACGAGCTTGAAGCACAATGTACTTACTCCAGAATCGGAGACTAATAATAAGAGATCTTGACTAGCACCCGACCTTGAGCAAGCGGTGTCCGTGAAAGCCGGATCCGACAGGCCTAGGTTATGGCATGGCATACGAATTTTTTTCCTGCTAGACTTCTAGTTTACAATTTCATATAAAACTAATCGCAGCCCTTCCCATATCGACATGCAACAATCGTAACTAACACATCAACATGCAACAATTGTAACTAGCAAATCAACATGCAACAACTATCACTTCATTCTAATGCACAAATTCTTACAACCTTCATAAAATCTAAGAAAATCTTACAAAATCTAAAAGAATGTAAGCGAACCTAAAGGTATCTCATAAAATTTAAGAGAATCTAAGTCAATCTAAGGGAATATACATAATATCTTGGAGAACCTAAGGGAATTCGGGGAAGCCTTCATGGAATCTTGCTAAGTCTCATAAAATCACATAGAATCTTGGAGAATCTAGAGGCTTCTTGGGATAATTTTTTGGAAATATAGGGTAATTCTACCCTATATGTCCAACCTGCATCCTACTCCAACAACACCTCAACACCTAAAGCGAGAACTTAGTAATGCAAATCACGAACCATCACCTTCATAAAATGTGAATGTTTTAAAATAGCAATTTCGATTCAAACACTCTATTGTCTATAACTACAACTTAAGCCACTTCACTCTCCGGCCATGGAGGGCAACCCTCCGTGCGCAGCACCTTGTTTATTTTTGCTTATAGTAGTAACGTGATATATTTTCATAAATTAAAAAGTAATATTATAATGCCTTATGAAAAATATCTAATATATATGAAATGAAATGCAATTTCAGCATGTCATTATTGAAGAAAGAAGTGGATTATGCATTGGTGATCAAAGTCGTGACATGGAAGCGGATGAAGTGTAGAATTATACATCCTTGTACAAATGAGACATATGCACTTGGGATCATAACATCCATTGATCCATCGACTCTGTCAATGATGAATATTTGGGTGATGATCATGTTGGCGTGGGAGTAGACAAAATTCTTCCAAATAATACAATTATTTCCCGGGTACCTCCATTTCATGTATCATGTGCTTTCGGTCAATTGAGAAAGCAGAGACACAACTTAGGTGTGTCGACACCTTAGACAATTAAATGGGGATGAACTTATGCCTATCAAGGCCAAAAGGAGTATGTGAATCTAATCTTCAACTTGATGAGGGAAGTCGGCATAGGCCATTAGTTGGGTTTTAAAAAAGCGGAGGTTATAATTTCTATATTAAGTAAGCCGGCTAAGAAGCAAAAAAAGCAGAATGGAAAAAAAAGTCAAAGAAGTATAAAGAACCTCTGATTGCAAACATGGAGAGAGTGAGAGGCGGCCATCTTTGTGATTTATGGTGTACTACAAAGTATTCAATAAAGGAATTACAAAATGTTAGGATGCAACATTGGGGAGTAAAAAAGTTAATCCCCGGTGATTAAATACGATATATTCTATATTGGATCCTCACATTATGATAAAGATCTGAGGAATTACGATATTTCAGCTCACGTTGGTAGTTGGGTATGTACTAAAGCACTGATATGGATAAGCTGGAATGGGAAAGACATCATTTTATCGATATTGGGAAAAGTATCAAGCGGGCCACGAATTGCATGTCATGGTATCTGAGGTTCTTTGAAGACCGCGTGATAACACACTAATGGCAATCTACGTGTTTGAGAATTTTGTGAGATACATGTCTCATTCCATGCCACACAAAAAATAAAATAAATAAAGATGGTGTGAGAGAAGTAATGCGAGTATTACCTCATCAATATATACAGAAAGAATGTCTCGTTGAAGTGAATTCACAGAGCATGCCATTCTCCAAATGCAATGTTTGTATTGTGACCTCTACAATTATAGAAAGCTAGCGGATCGCATAAGGCAATGAGATAGCGAGACCATCATAATGAGCTGAAGTCATATAGGTCTTTATATTGGCGGTGGCGTACCTTTTCCTCCATGCAGCCGACAATTATCTATGCATCATACGACAAAATGGACCAACATAAAATATTTCTTCCTAGACTAGATCCGATTGCCCAAAAGTTGGGGAATGCACACGATTGAAGGTGTCATTAGCGGGAATGTTAACTCATGGTCATGGTCTTTGGAGCGTATGGTCATTTTACATTGGAGCTTTGGGAAGATGGCCCTAACTTCCATGTTGGCTCTATCTTCAAATGCCTAAGAAATATTGAACGTGGAATTGATAGCACTTCCATCAAAGATAAATCATTGTCAAGTGACTTGCTTGGCGCTTTGATGGGCAAAGATGCATTTGAAGCTCACAAACAAAGAGATTGCTTCACGATCTTCACATGCCACCCAGAGAAGACATGGATAGCCCAACCACTGCAGTCAAAGAAGTTACCACCAGAGTTGTACCTCCAACTAGATAATTGCTTCAAAGAGAACAAGAATAGATGGGTATTTCAAGCTTTTCATACCTAATAGCAATGGGTGTGTTTCAATGTGTGAAAGTGGGCTTCATGATGGTGGGACATACACATGATGATATTGATGCATTTTTTTGGCAACTTTTCAAGTTCGGTTGAGGAGAATCGGTCCACAACTTTGCGGAGTTGATGGACATATTTGAGAATACTATATCGCCTTCACCTGTTGCATTTTTAATAGATGAAGTACCTGATTGGAAAGGTTTTGTGGAAGGCTACATGATTGATGGTAAACAAACACTTACTGGGCATTCTAAACCACTTATATTGCATGATTGGAATGCCATCCCTCACGAAAAAACTTGAACCGTAGCTACGGTTCAAGTTTTACAATGGATGGCATTCCAATCATCTAATATAAAATTTCGATTGTCGATTCTGTCATAGGAACCAATTCATGGTATAGAAATGTGGAAGAAAAGATGAACAAGGCCGCCTATCCTACCTCGGGTCAACCAAAAGCCTATGGCACCATTTGATTCGATAAAAGATGCCATGCAATTGCAAAAAGGTATACAATCATATATTGCGCATTGGAAACATATGAAAGAGCGAGATAACATGTCCGAAATGAAAAGAAGATCATTGCATACCTTGATTGAATATTGGGAGAATATAGCTAGTAAACTCACAAAGACTTCAAGTGGGGTTTCTATTTTGACGGATGGTTTTCTACCATCGAGTAGGTGGATGGATTCCTTAGACCCCCAAATTGGAGGTCCCATTGGGAGACTACTAAACAATGAAAATTGGTATGTTGGCAATAAAAGTGCACGACCAAGATGGCATGGTCTACCAGAGTGGACACCTTGTGATGATATACACAAAGGTTGCTTTGTGCTTGTTAGGCCTGACCAAGATATCTACCCAGTTTGGCTAGGACAAGCACTAACTGACCCATGTAGCAATGAACGCCCATGGTTCATGGTTCAGTACTGGGCACCAGTGAGCAAGAAAAAAAGTTTAGATGATAAGGAACTATATAAGGATTGTTGGAACAAGCGATGGCGCATGAATCCCTCTGATGCACCGAGAAAGGAGCTAGTAGATTATGTGGTATGGTCTTATCCAAACCCACATGATCGTAACATTTCAAACAAAAGGGATATAAGGTCGATTACACATAAGATACCTAAGAAAGAGATGCAGAAGACTCTATGCAACTTGAACATGCATGGCACATCATAAGATATCAAATAATTGTATTGTACTTCTCATGTGTAATGAATAGCTTCATCTTATCAAGTTAAGTAGAATGTGCGGTCGTTGTAGGCTCTTGCACACTAATGCAATGATGTTAGTTATCATGTTACTTCACATGTACTATATACCTTCTTGTTGATCAAATTGACAGATATGTTAATGTGATATGTAAGAGTGTTTGTTTTCCCAAATTGATGGATGAGTCCCATTTTAATGAAATTGAGCTTCTAATAAAAAATTGGAAAGACGCCCATTGGACATCGTCCATCCATACTCTATCATGCATAGGATCATGCCCAAACAAAAAGGAAATTTTGAATTTTAAAGGGCAAGGATAAAATTTTATAGTGTCCATGTGGCAAAAAATCAATGCATGCCAAAAGCCACATCATATTTTAGGTAGCATGTGATCGTGTTGAGAAAAGTCTAGGGAACACTAGAAACCAAATGGTTGAAATTGGAAGTTTTCCAATTAGGTTAGTGCATCATAGGATATGTTTGGATTGTCCGAAGGGCAAACCCTTTTCTTGGTGGGGGGTGGTCTTGGGCTTAGACGGCCGAGATGGGTCTGGGGGCCTGTTTGGACGACCCATGTGATTTCAACAGCTGCGTTAGGTAGCGTTAAGGGATGGATTGGCTGAATCAGCGTTAGTCATTGTTAGCTTTGAATCTGGTCGTCTCCTCTATTATTTTTTCTCCTTGTTCTTCTTGTTTTGAGCTTGCTCAACATCGCCAGTTTGGGGGCCTGATTAGATGGTGTCTGCTATATGCCAAGGACGTGGATGTGGAAAAGGATTTAGGCCTTTTCAGGCTTTAGGCTTTGGTCCATGGTCCAATTGGACCAAAGCCTAAAGCCTGAAAAGGCCTAAAGCCTGACCAAAGCCTAAAGCCTTTTCCACATCCACGTCCTTGGCATATAGCAGTGTCGGGTTTCTGTTCGCGGTCCTTAACAAGATCTTTAATCATTTGCTCCTTCTGGATTGGGCTTTGGAAGAGCCAACATGTTCGCCTTGATTGCAGTTCTTGCTTAGCTTAGCTTTGGGCATTTTCCATTTGAGTAGAATAGAGCTCTCATGCAGTAACGAAGAAAGGCTTTCTAGTTCTGACCTTGGAAGTATCAACCAAGCTTTTATAACACTGATAGCGTCATTTTCATGGCAGGATTTACTCTTTAGTCATTCCTTCAGGTATGGCCTCCAGTATAAGCTGTGTTTTCCAAAGGGCAAACCTTTGATTGACGGGCGGGTAGGTCGGTTTTGGACGACCGAGATTGTTTTGAAGGGCTTTTTGGACGATGGGATTTTGCTAACGTGCATTAGGCAGCGTTATTGGGTTGGGTCTTGCTGTTGTCGATTAGCGTGAGGCGTAGTCACGTCCTTATCTGGCTGTTTATTGATGTGTTCTTGTATTCGGCTCGGCTTTGATGTTGATGTTGATGATACCCAAGGGTTTTGCAGAGATTGCGGTATAGTGAGGCTAGAACCAAACTGATGACGCCTTTACTAAGTTAGATCTCAACCAAAATAACAAAATGAAGAAGCTTAACAGAGGTTTTATATCTGTCCCTTTGCGAACCCTGTTAGAACGTACCGAAACAAAGGTCTTCGAGCAACGACACACTGTCAAGATTGAAAGGTTAAGTCATGCAAACAACATCTTTCATTGTTATCTTCTGCCAAAGCAAGAGAACAAAATCTATATCTACCATAGAAACAGTTTACAGTGAGTTCCTGAGCCATCATACCTTTCAAATGCCATGGCATTATTTGGGCCACACTTGCTTGAGGCCTTCACCGCCCACATGAGAAAGTAAATGTAGGATCTACGGCTTTGGCTTTTGCTGGTTAGACTTAACTATTCATATATAATCAATTTCAATTTTTCTCTATGTTTCGCCTGCATGTTGGCTCGGCTGATTTGATCTGTTTGGTGGATAAATCCCCTTTTTCTATACTATTTTTGTTTATGGCCAACCTATAGTGTGTCAGCACAATTTTTTGGCAAGTTTTATTATAGTTTTCTATTTAGACATCTGAAAGTTCTATCTCTAAACATAAGATAGACAATGGGCCAAAGTACTCATAAGAAAATTTTCAATGGGGCTTAAAACGTTCGCCCTGATAATATTGGGTGTTTGTTTTATCCACTTGGCAAATCATTTAGACTAGACCAAAATATGTTCCCTTTTGGGTGCAAGTGTAATTTCGGCCTAAGAATATCTACAACGGCAATGCCAATTCGACTTCTAGGGAATTGAATCTAAGAATCGCTTGAAGGAATATTGCAAAACTATTCGTTTTAGAAGAAATTTTTGGCCTTCGTCAGTAATGAATAAATCGAGACTCGATGAATATTTAAAAAATGTTTGCAACTTTTTAAGTTCTAGGGAATATAGAAAAACATAAAAGGGATCACATCTGGTGTTTCCTCTGCCTGTATGTTTTTCATATCTAACTAGAGCTTTCAGAAATCCCAGGGCATTTTTGGACTTTGAAGTTAGATTGCATTTTCTTCAGTCAGGTCAAACATACCCTTACTCTATAAGTACTGTGCTTTGGTTGTCGTGCAAGAACAAAGGATTTACATCCAAGATTGCAGAAGAGAAGGATTTAGATATGACTGCAAATTTAGCTAGAAAACATACGGGAACGTACTGGTTGAAGGATAGTAGACCTGTCAGGCTATCAACACTAATATTTGTTGTTCAATGAAATGGAGACATGGTGAAATAGCCTATTACTATAATACTACGTGGACAACTTCAGTCTTTCTAGATAAGAGGAACAAATAAATTTATTACATGTGGATATACATAACCAATGTAAGAAACCCCCTCTTAGCGCGCATGCTACTCCCCGCATATAGACTCAAACTTATAGTGTTGATTAAGTGGATTAAGTGAACGACCTTCCTGAGTATTCCACATGACTAGACTGCAATGAGAAGTAGGAAAGCATGAGCTTATATTTCCATTGCGGTTGGGCAAGGTTGGCTCTGCTGCATATCTTCAGTCTGGCGGATTCTTGACTTTGAAGATATACATGGGAAGATGAATGGATTGAGCATCATTTGTATACTTGGTGTCTAAACAATATCATTAAAAAATTGCCAAAGGAGAAGATCAGGCCTGTGCAGTTGCAGAATATTTGTCAAACATGATAGGAACATGCTTTGAGCAAGTTTTAGAGGACACTTATAACACTCTACGATTTATGACAGATTTGCGCTGCTGATAAGCAATGATTTCCAGGTACATGTTGCAGTTCCATGTTTAGTCACGCAATTGTTTGCATATACTCATCCAAGATAAGTGCATTCATACTCTCAACTAAGCACCCCAAGTTTTAGTAATATGAGAGGCGTGTCATAGCTTGTATATGGAAAATGCAATCCAAGGGGAGACACAAGCAGTTGGTGCAAATGCATTACTTCATGTTTAGGCTATTGCAGGCTAGCTACAATTCTAAAATGCCTATACTCAAACATTACATGGAGACATATTGCCTCCCATAACATGTGCTTTGATTACTTGCTAACATTATGATAGTTATTGTGCTCCATATTTTTATGTTCCAACTTTTTTCCCCTCTTTTTAGTGTATTGCATGCCAAATGGAAGAAGATATATGTGTATTTCAAGTTGGTGCCACGATCTATTCGTCTACTTGAATTATGATTCAGTTATAGCCAGACTCAATATGTTAGTTACTAGGCTCAAGATCTGGTATTAATCTGTTGGTATAGACTTCACATGGATATTGCAAATCTAAGCGCGCTTTTTTTTTTTTTTTCTTTGGTATTAATCTGTTGGTATAGACTTCACATGGATATTGCAAATCTAAGCTTTTTTTTTTTTTTTTTTTTTCTTTTTTCTCTTCTCTTTTCTCTCTTTCTCTCTCTCTCTCTCTCTCTCTCTCTCTCTCTCTCTCTCTCTCTCTCTCTCTCTCTCTCTCTCTCTCTCTCTCTCTCTCTCTCTCTCTCTCTCTCTCTCTCTCTCTCTCTCTCTCTCTCTCTCTCTCTCTCTCTCTCTCTCTCTCTCTCTCTCTCTCTCTCTTTTTTTTTTTTTTTAAAATGTATGGATGA
Organism: Isoetes taiwanensis; assembly: GCA_021234155.1. Taxonomy (NCBI): domain Eukaryota; kingdom Viridiplantae; phylum Streptophyta; class Lycopodiopsida; order Isoetales; family Isoetaceae; genus Isoetes; species Isoetes taiwanensis. The sequence continues at coordinate 508,791 of JAJEKV010000010.1, read as the reverse complement.
GTGGCCTGTAGGCATGGATGGTAAAAAGCAAGGTTGAAAGTAATATTGGACCAATGGTTAAGCTGGGTCATTATGGCAACATGTGGATTACATGATATTGTATAAAAGGCATATGCTATGAAATACCTAGGTGCACACTTGGTGTTGGCACATGGAAATATATGGAATGTGGTCTAGGAACACATGCACTAACCTTGCATGGAGGTAAGAATACATGGAAATGGCAAAGGAAAATTGGGCCGGTGGATGCATGGTTGTAAAAATACAAGCAAATAGAAAAATCAAGTTTGGACGTTTATGTATTAAGCTGAACGTTAACTAGGAACACATGCACTAACCTTGCATGGTGGTAAAAATATATGGAAAAGGCAAAGGAAATGTGGCCGATGGTTGCAAGGTTGTTAAAATACAAGCAAATAGAAAAATGAACTTTGGCCGTATATTGGTAAATAAGGATGTTTACCTTTTATTGGAAATTTTTAGGGCAGATTGAACTCCAAGTTCTCGGACAGTCTACAACAGAAATCCGGCCAGAGAAAAGCTCTGGCCACATCATTGCTATGGCTGGCATACAAATATGCAGAAAAGGTAAATATTATCTGGTAGTTAGAACTGCTGGAAGCGTGTGCCATCTAAAACAGGTCTGGATTAAGGACTGTCGGTAATGTTATATAAGGAGGGACTTCGAATCTGTGAGCTTCAATTTCTGCATTGCCTTGTTTGATCCGTTGTCGCCCATAATTCCATTAATGAGCAGAGAGATGGGAAGAAAGAAAGGGGACTTAAATCTGGCTACTAGAAAGAGGTTGGCACAGGAAAAAGGGAATTCCAGCAATAAGAGGAATTTATTCCAATACCACAAGATGGCAAAGATCTCTGAGCCAAAGCTTGCATCAGAGAATTGTGGAAGTAGTTTGAATGCCAAAGATGGGATGGATAAGCTGGAAATGGCTGAATTACCTGCTACAGAAATGATTGCCACACATAAGAAGGCAGGAACAGAAGTGGACAAGGGTCTGGCATTGACCAAAGCAAGTGGATCTGCAAGCTTGAAGCATGGACCTGAAGAAAATTCTAGCAAATCCAATGGGCTGGAGCGCACTTCTCAGGTTCTAATAGATTATAGCATTTTCTTACATGGTAAAGTTAGCTGATGATTTCCTTAAAAATAGTCTATGCTGCAATACTACTTGTTTTATCATGAGATACTATAGATCTAAAAAATAAGGGCCAGAATTAGCTAAATAGTGCTGAGACTGAAGTTTATGATGATAAGGTTTAAAAATTATGCTCCGGGTTTGTTAGCATTGGCTATGGTTTTAGCAATGTTTTTTAAGTTGAATGCATGATGGAGCAGATTTTTTGCTAATCTATGGAGCCATTTAATAAATGCATATGAATGCAACTTAATATTGGTTGGTTTGAACTGTGAAGATAAGATGGTTCCGAATAAATGCATGTAGAATAGTATGTTTGTTTGTAATAAGAATTTATGATGCACTAGCTTGTAACACATATTTTTAACTTGAAGATAGCTTGAATATAACTGTCAGGGGACCGGTTAGAACTGGTACCACTTGGATCTACATTTGGCTATGAAAATTTATTGGATGTTATTCTGATCTGAAACTCAGGGCTTAGGGTTGCTTAAAGTGAAATAAACATAAGTTCAAAAGGAGTATAAGGAATAGTTCTGACATATATGCAGCATATGGATTGCTTAAAAACAGGGGTAGGAAATGGATATGGCTGACCTCAAATATAGAGCCATATGTTTATAGCTCTAATGTTACATGATTGTATGATGAATGTAAAAGTTTACTTATAGCTTAGAAAAGTAACTGACAGTTATATACTGTTTTGAACAGTTTTTAAATGTCCTTACCCCATGATGTGTTTGTAAAACAAGCAGGGTGAAGGGGCATAAACCTAAAAAGTCCCATGACACCTGCTACCCTCAGCATGGCAACCATACTAATGCTTGTTTTTGTTGTTTTGGGTGCAGGTAACAGGACTTTTTACTCCCTGTATTGTTTTGTTCAAAAAATGGAAGATGGACAAAAAGCGAAAGTTCTTTCTTGTTAATTGGTCTTGAAGACTTAAGCATACATCTGGATCTTGGAATTACTGTTCCTATTTGGTTTTTATCTTATGTTTTACATTAAACTTCCAGCAGGTCAGATCTGATTGATCTTATTTATGCTCGGTTTATGATGTATTTGAAATTTTCTGTTAAGTCTCAATAAAGTATTGCTGGTAAAGTATTTGAAAATTTGTAACCAGGTCATGGCCTTGTAATTAAATGTCACCTATTTAATACAAGGGCTGCTTATTGAATCGAAGTTTAGTCCTTGTAAAGGTCTAAATTAGATTAAAATCTGTCTTTGGACAGGTCTAAGGTTTTTTGCTTTAATTCCAGTTTCTTGGTTATACCAAGTCCCTTGATTCTGGTTACTGAATATGTAGGTGAACATCTATTGCGCTTAATATGACGTTCTAACATTGTAGATGTTTTATAGGAGATGAATTTGGAACTTGAACCAAACAATGACAACATATGGATCAAGGAGCTTATGGCTCTACAATACGACAAGTGCAATATTGACAGCCCGAATTTTGCAGTTCAAAATATTCTAGCATGCATTAAAGGCAAGGACATCCACTCTCTTATTACTTTCAAGGAATGTAACCTACTTGATAAAAGATTTTCTCCAGTAATGTATCTTGGATTTAATGGATGGTTTAAAGTATACCAGCAAATCAAGATGATAAACTTTGAATTCGCTAAGGCTAAGGATATTATTACTGCTGTCTATGCTGATATGAGCAGTATTCTTTATGAAAGAACCTGCCTTGAGGATTTACAAGCTAGCAAATTTGTGTTAGGGTTGTCAGCCCTGGAAGCAGCCAATGATATAATACCTTCATTTGACAACAAAAAAGATGAAGAAGTCATCACTATTCAGAATAATGAGGAATTCCAAGGATGCCTGTTTTCTGAAGCAGATTTAGCAGAAGAAGTTACACAAAACATTGAAAAAGAAAGCAGTGTGGTTAGTGGTACGGAGGTTGAAGTTCCTAACCTCACCCTTAGCAATTCTTCATGCTATCCAATACTTATTGAACAAACAGTTGAAACCTATTCTGCTGTTTACTCCCATGCCATTTGGACCAGCCTGAATTTTGGAGCACTCGCTCCAATAAATGTTGAAACATGGATGGCTTTATCTGGTGTTACAAAGGAAGAAGTGAAATATGCAAGGACAGCTGCAACAAGACTTGAAAAGGTATTCAACACTCTTGATGTTAATTTGCCTTTTAAAATGGACTTCTTTGGACTGACCTGTCTAAAAAATAGTATTATACAAGTGGGACAGAAGGGACACATGGCATTCCCTAACATAGAGAGGGATGACTTTTATCTCAAGCGCATTTGGAGGACTCATTGTCCTTATTTCAAGTGCAAATGTGAGAAGAAAGAAAAAAACAGCAGAAAAAGGGATGATGTTTGTAGATGCACAATTATTTGGCTGGACCAAGGAATATGGTTCTTAATGAACCATATGCATGAGTTATATCCTGATGCTTCACCTATTATGAAGATGGTCACTTTGACAAAATTTCTGAACCAGGAACTAAAACCTGCAGTAATAGCATATATTGGATACTTGGAAGTCAGAAAGACCATGCTGGACATGACTATTGCATATGCAGAATCCCCAGAAAAGAACTTGAAAGTTATGTTTGGTAACAACAAAGTTGCTGATATAGCTGAGAAGATGATCAAACCAGTTACGTTCATGAGCATGCAAAACCCTAACAGACGCTCTGGAGTCATGCAAAAGGCATCATATGTTCCCAAAAATGCTGGTACTAATTATGCTATCAAGACTCCTAAGATGCCACCTAGAATCATGGTGGATCCAAAGAAAGTTGACAATGTCACTAAGATTACTGAAATTGGGAGTACCAGCACTGATGAAATTGTTACATCTCTGAGTGAAGAGCTACCTCCAAATGTTGAAATTGTTGCAGATTCACAATAGACTGTTATATCTTTTTGTTAAAATTTTCCAACTAGGATGAATATTCCTAAGTTTGGACGGATATTATATATAAACATTGGCCATTTGGCTTGGATTTTGAATCCATACTAAATAAATAAAAAAGTTCCATCTTTTGTTGAAGTAGTATATAATACTGCTGTACTCACTAATTCCTGCTATGTTTGTAGGGCAATCATAAATGGACCAGAACTACTGTTAGAGATATTAGCAGAAAATTACACCTGGTAAGTCATAAAGCTGAGGAAAAGAAATATATAATACACTTTACGTTTTTTAACAAAGCATTGGAGAAATTTAATATCAAAAGAATATTTCATATTGGTTTAGATGAATGCTTGCAAGAAAGGGGTATTGAACTTTTGGATAAGACGACCTTTTCATGGAGATACATTGATCAGTTAAAAGATAAAGTATACAAACCTTTTACTATTTTTGCAGATGGCAGTAGGGTCAATTGTGCATGTAAAAACCCAAATCTTAAGAGATTCATTGATCCCAAGATTGGGCATATTAGAACCATCGATTTAGAAATTATTCACTGCCCAAAGCTTAGAAAAGCGTTTGCTAATGGTCTTAACCATATACCTGACCACTCATTCAATGTTGAACAGTTTATGACTGAATTTGCTCTGGCCTGCAAACAGTTTTTTGCTCTCCATAAATTTGATCTTCTGGATCTCACGGAAATTGACATCAAAAACATTACTGATATCCTTATGCAATATGCCCATATGGATATTGTGGAATTTAAAAACAAGATGACACCAAAGAGATACCTATGGAATGATCTGGAAGTTAGAAAAAACATTGAATGGTTAAATAACAACCTATATATTGCTGGCCTAGACAAAGCAGCTAACAATGCTGCCTTCATATGTCAGAAACATATTCAGGATATGGCCATGTCTAGGTTAGATAGTAATGATTTTGAAAAATGCATGGAATCCGTTGAAGAAGTTAAAATGAAATGTATTAAAGATATTCAGATATTTCTGGGGAATGACATAGAAATAAAGAAGAGTTTGCCATATTTAATGGCTACGTACAAAGCACACAAATGTGAATACAGGTGGCTGACTAATGCCCATGACACGTTATTTTCTGAGCTAGCATCCATTATTACAGCAATACTAAACAATTTCATTGAAAATTGGCCTAGCATTTGTGTTAGGGCCACAGCCAGATATAGATTATGGAGCAAAAAGCCACTAAATGCTTGTTGGATGGTGAACTCGCTTTATGATGTGGTTTTAAACCTACCTCTAAAAATACATGATGTTTTTTCTGCTGACATTACTAAATGTTATGAAAATATTCCCATATATGGTGAAGAAGGAATCATTGAAATTATGGATGCTATCACAGACATGGTTTGGCAGTATATGATGGAAGACTGCCATTTATTTGACCTTATTTTCAAAATCAAGAATGACAAGGTACTGGTTAAATGGGTCAGATCGCATAATGCTAAGGAATTTGTAAGCTGGAAAATGATCACCAGGGGTGAATTCAAAAACATGAACGCATGGTTACTGACCAACTGCTTCTTGCAAATGGGTACAAAAACTTGGAAGCAAAATAGAGGCATACCAATGGGATTTGCTTGCAGTCCAGCTTGGTGCAACTTATATTTGGCATGGTTTGAACTTAGGTTCATAATCAGGCTGGCACAATCAGGAAGAATAAAAGACATACACAGATTCCAGCATGCTTCAAGGTTTATTGATGATTTAAATATTATCAATGGTGGTCACTTAAGTGAATTCTTCTCTAGTCAATCACAGCTGACAATTTACAACCTTAACCACTTGGGCATAAAGGATGAAACTGTTTACAAGTACCAACAAGGTATGGATCATCCTATTGGTATTGAATGCAATTTCCTAAATGTTACTTTCAAAGTTACTGACTATGAAAGAGGTATTTTTGAAATCAGTAGATATGACAAAAGGTGTAAGCTACCTTTTGTTGCTGATAAATTTATAAAAGCCTCTAGCTGCAGGCCTTATGGACATGCATCAAAAGTTATCATTTCACAGGTTGTACCGTATGTCTATGCCCATTCCAGTGCACTCAATGCAGCAAAAGACATATATGATTTAATCTGTGCATTTTGCAACAATGGGTTTGCACAGAAAGACACAATACGAAATGTGATGGGAGTACTGCTGGATGAAGATTTTCCTGGTACACTTTATAAGGTAAATGACATGATTCACATTCTCAAAAATTTATGCACTACAGAACGTATGATGTAGCAATATTGGTGGGTAGGGCCTGGCAACAAGGTCCTACTCACCTTGTTGCTTTGTATGTTACTCAGAATTGATAGCTTTATACTATCAAGCAGGCCCATCTGACCAACGGTTGGAGGAAGGTTTTTTTATTAAATGTTTGGATAAGTGTTGTGGGCATGAGATGGTAAAAAGCATGCCGAGGCAGGAGCCAATGTTGATAGTTATATTGGACCAATGGTTAAGCTGGGTCATTATGGCAACATGTGGATTACATAATACTGTATAAATGGCCTTTGCTATGAAATACCTAGGTGCACACTTGGTGTTAACACATGGAAATATATGTAATATGGTCTAGGAACACATGCACTAACCTTGCATGGTGGTAAAAATACATGGAAATGGCAAAGGAAATGTGGCCCATTGGTGCAAGGTTGTAAAAATACAAGCAAATAGAAAAATGAAGTTTTGCCGTGAATAAGGATGTTTACCTATCATAAAAATTTTTAGGGCAGATCGAACTCCAAGTTCTCGGCCAGTCTACAACAGAAATCCGGCCAGAGAAAAGCTCTGGCCACATCATTGCTATGGCTGGCATACAAATATGCAGAAAAGGTAAATATTATCTGGAAGTTAGAACTGCTGGAAGCGTATGCCATCTAAAACAGGTCTGGATTAAGAACTGTCGGTATTGTTATATAAGAAGGGACTTCGAATCTGTGAGCTTCAATTTCCGCATTGCCCTGTTTGATCCTTTGTCGCCCATTATTCCATTAATGAGCAGAGAGATGGGAAGAAAGAAAGGGGACTTAAATCTGGCTACTAGAAAGAGGTTGGCACAGGAAAAAGGGAATTCCAGCAATAAGAGGAATTTATTCCAATATCACAAGATGGCAAAGGTCTCTGAGCCAAAGCTTACATCAGAGACTTGTGGAAGCAATTTGAATGCCAAAGATGGGCTAGATAAGCTGGAGATGGCTGAATTACCTGCTACAGAAATGATTGCCACACATAAGAAGGCAGGAGCAGAAATGGACAAGGGTCTGGCAATGACCAAAGCAAGTGGATCTGCAAGCTTGAAGCATGGAGCTGAAGAAAATTCTAGCAAATCCAATGGGCTGGAGCGCACCTCTCAGGTTCTAATAGATTATAGCATTTTCTTACATGATAAATTAAGCTAATGATTTCTTCATAAATAGTCTATGCTGCAATACTACTTGTTTCATCATGAGATACTATAGATCTAAAAAATAAGGGCCAGAATTAGCTAAATATTGCTGTGACTGAAGTTTATGATGATAAGGTTTAATAATTATGCTCCGGGTATGTTGGCATTGGCTATGGTTTTAGCAAGGTTTTTTAAGTTGAATGCATGATGGAGCAGATTTTCGCATGATATTAATTCCTAATCTATGGAGGCATTTAATAATTGCATATGAATGCAACTTGATATTGGGGGTTTGAATTGTGAAGATAAGATGGATCTGAATTAATGCATGTAGGATCTTATGTTTTAAGAATATGTGATGAACCAGCTTGTAAAATATTTTTTACTTTACTTGAAGATAGCCAAAATATAACTGTCTGTGGACTGGTTAGGTCTGGTACCATTTGTTTCTACATCTGGCTATGGAAATTTACTGGATATTATTCTGTTCTGAAACACAGGGCTTAGGGATGCTTAGAATGATATAAACATAAGTTCAAAAGGTGTATAAGGAATAGTTCTGACATATTTGCAGCATATTGATTGTTTAAAAACAGGGGTAGGCTAGGGTTATAGCAGACCTCAAATATAGATCCATATGTTTATTGCTCTGCTGTTACATGTTTTTATGATGAACTTAAATGATTACTTGTAGCTTAGAAAAGTAACTGACAGTTATATACTATCTTGAACAGTTTTTAAATGTCCTTACCCCATGATGTGTTTGTAAAACAAGCAGGGTGAAGGGGCATAAACCTAAAAAGTCCCATGACACCTGCTACCCTCAGCATGGCAACCATACTAATGCTTGTTTTTGTTGTTTTGGGTGCAGGTAACAGGACTTTTTACTCCCTGTATTGTTTTGTTCAAAAAATGGAAGATGGACAAAAAGCGAAAAGTTCTTTCTTGTTAATTGGTCTTGAAGACTTAAGCATACATCTGGATCTTGGAATTACTGTTCCTATTTGGTTTTTATCTTATGTTTTACATTAAACTTCCAGCAGGTCAGATCTGATAGATCTTACTTATTCTCGGTTTATGATGTATTTGAAATTTTCTTTAAGGCTCAATAAAGTTTTGCTGGTAGAATATTTGAAAATTTGTAACCAGGTCATGGCCTTGTAATTAAATTTCACCTATTTAATACAAGGGCTGCTTATTGAATCGAAGTTTAGTCCTTGTAAAGGTCTAAATTAGATTAAAAACTGCCTTCCGAGACGAGTCTCTAAGGTTTTTTTTTTTTTTTTTTGGATATGCCTAGGTTCAATTTCTAGGGGGCACTTTCACCATTTCATAATTGTTTTAAGAAACTCTATGTCCCTCAGATAATATATCTTTAGTGTTAATAATAATGAGGATCTAGTGTTAGCCTTAAAGTTTAGCTATGTTTTGCTTTGTTAGGCCCGAAGGGCCTAAGTTTTTTGTTTTTGTTTTTTAATATAACTACCATTAACATACCCACTGAATCTCCCCATAAAATGTTCACATGGGGGGGTCATCTAGGGCAGCGAGAGCCCCTAAAATCATATAATATACTAGAAACATGTGCCCCGTGATGCCGGGCATTAGTTGTTGGACATGCGGAATGGATGACTAATATAGTTTGTGGGTGGAATAAAAAGATTTAAATATAATCATTTTTGTAGATGGGACTGCCAAGTGTGAAGGTTTGGGGTTTAGGCATTGGTTATAGTAGGAATAACAAAAAGTATCGTGTGGAACACAATATGGGCAGATGTAATGGAGTATATAGTTTAGCATATTGGTTTAGAATTTGTCATGGTTTAGGCTGTTGTATAAAGCCATAGAATCAACAACAGAAAGATAAGAAAGTATAGCCCTTATTTGTTAATGAAGCTCCATGACACATGCTTGGACACTGCAAAATGATAAATCTTACGCCAATAAGGATTTTAACACAATAGAAAGAAAAGAATCACAAATTTGTTTGTGAAAACCAGTGGCATATACATAGAGAAGGCAAATGAAATAATGTGAAAGGGTTTCTTGCACAAAACAAAGGATTGATAGCCATAGAAAGCCATAGCTGTTTAAAAGAAGATTGCATCACATTCTTCTCCATTCAAAAGGAGTGGCAGCTGGAAGGCTGTTGTGACCTGTATTAGGATTCTGTTTGGCCTGATGTTAGGGCAAGTCATAGTGAGGTATAGTAAGGAGTCTTATAGGCATCTGGAAGAAGGTTGCATCACATTCTTCTTAGATGAATGTATTAAGAATATTATACTTTTACAGCCACGTGAACATTTGTCATACTCAGTGTAAAACCTTCTAAATCATAAGCTGCATTTATCTTTATGTTATAACAGGCCGACCACGATAAGCTTGCCAGTTTCTGCATATGCAAAGCAGAATTACAAATTCAACAATTATTCAAAAAATGTAGTGTAAATATTAGCAAAGTATATGGAACCATTGGAAAGCTCCAGCATTAACCTATTGGGAATCGAGCTAGGAACTTTATCTTGAACAACTCAAAGAGTATAGGAAATCAGATAGACGCCTCAAGATTGTCAAACTCCTAAACATTAAGTTTGGTTGTAATTTAGAACTGCACATTTTGTTATCTTATATTATAATGTTATAGTGTAAGTGTTGGACCCAGCCCTAAATCCAAAGGCTGAGATTTAGGGCTGAGATTTCATGGTTGAGATTTGGACACCTAAGAACCCAAAAATTAACAAAAAGGTCATTAGGTTTTTTTGGCGGCCCTGGAACAAACGGGATTGTGCTCATTCCGACAAAAATCTGGAATCTCAGAATGCTGAATCCGGAATGCTGGGTGATGGCAGTCTCAGAATGGCTATGGGAATTCTGCTTCCTCTTCATTCTCAGCCCCTTCAGCCTACTTCTCAACTCCAGCTTCAAATCCAAAACGATGGACCCCAAATGGAATCCCCTGCAAGTGGAGTTGTGGAAGATAGCGGAATTTCGACCCCTATTCTTTACGTTAGTGATGGACAGAGTAAAGAGGACCGCTTGCCTCAGTAGGGTTATCATGAAATGAAAGATCTGATCTCTATTAGGGCAGAACTCGAGTTGAGTTTTACCCAGACAAAACGTAACAAAACTCTCTGGGAGCTCATCTCTAGAAAGATGAAGGAAAAAGGGTTTGCTTCAGAGTTTTGCAGGTAGCTGCAATGCTCATAACTTTCATGCAGAAATAATTGTTCTAGCATAACAGACAAGTCTTTGGAGGGTCGTCAGGAAGGTATGATAGAGGCCAGAGAAGGAAGCTGGCGACCTGTTACAGTGTCACAGAAGACATATTGCAGCATGCTCTCGAAGGAATATTGCGGGCAAGCTTCTGGTAAATGCAGTTCCAGATCTTTGTTTTATTTCTTGCTTCATATTAGGTCCACTGAGTTTATCAAGGAAGTTAACGGTTGTGGTTTTTTTTGCATGATCTTCTTGAAGGGAGAGTTCAGCAGGTGACCATTCCTATATATTTTACTGGTGGATATGGAGTAGGAATTGCGAGTTGCTATATGATGCAAAATCCATGGCACAGAGGATCGGTTCATACTTTGGTTGGGCAGTTATTGTGGAGCTTTGTTCAGTTGATTAGAATGATACTTTCATGCTCAGTCATAACACATTGAGATAAGTCATGTTAAATCCAGTCCTATGCCTTTTAGGATAAATAAAATCTCGACCGTAGTTGACAGGGATGACATAGGCTCTATTATCTACAATGTACATGTAGTAATCACCTCTATACAGATGCTAAACATTGCACGGATCTCGATTTCTTTAGCTAGCATGTTCATGCTTGGCAGTTTTTAGAGCCAATCTCTATTATCTACAATGTACATGTAGTAATCACCTCTATACATATGCTAGACAGTGCACAGATCTCGATTTCTTTAGCTAGCATGTTCATGCTTGGAAGTTTTTAGAGCCAATGTTTTATCCCGTCTAGAACTAGCATCTATGGTCATGATAACTGAATGCTTACTAAGTTTTCATGGGTAAAAAAGAGTAGTACCAGAATCCATTTGAGTTCCAGGTGCTATGGCCAGATTCGAGACATGAATCTCTTGGGTTGATTATATGCTATTTGCCAACGGTGGTAACAAGATTGCGTATTAAACGGGAGCAAATCATCGAAACGAGAGCAAAAGGAATATTCCTCAAAGATTCCCCTTTTTTTTACAAAAAAAGGGGTAAAACGGGATAAAATTTTTATTTTTGGCATAAAAATGAATTTTGACCCCCCCAAAATCACTCATTTTTTTGTGCAAAGATAAAATTGACTATGTCAAAGTGACACTTTTCCTAACAGTTAGAATCTACCTGAAGTGTGTTATTAGAGAAAACCCCTAATTTAAGAGTACGTCCTACACAACATTTTGTTAGCTTGGATCGTTTTCCGAAAACGTACTTTTAGGTTACAATGAGACATTTTTTAATGATATAATATTTTAAAGTACCAAAATTGTATTCCGGAATACACTTTTACTATTCGAGAATAACAGAAGTGTATTCCGGAATACACTTTTGCTTTTTTTGAAAGTCAAAGTGTATTCCAGAATACACTTTTGGTCTTGCTCGAAATTCGAAGTGTATTCCTAAAATACATATTTCTTTATACAAGTTTTTGAGACTCAACAAAGATCTTGCAATTTTTCGAATTTTCCCACGGCAATGACCTTGCAATCTTTTTTTGCAATTGAAACAATAACAAGCAACAATTTGTAGTTGCACAACTTTTGAGATATTAAGATACTGTGCTCTATTCCGGAATACAAGATTGTATTCCAGAATACAAAAGTGTATTCCGGAATACAAAAGTGTATTCCGGAATACACTTTTATATTCTGTGGGCAACTAAATCTGGCTCTGGGCAATTGTGATCTCTTGAACATTTTAGAAGTCTAAAAGAAGAAAATAAAATAGAGGGATACCGGATAGGGATCTTTGGATAACGGCTCGAGAGAAGAGGGAAATATATTCTGGAATACACTTTGTATTCCAGAATAGGATTTGGTTTACACAAAAGAGGCGATGATGCTAGTGGGTGATCTATTTCGGCTCCAGATTGGGGTTTTCAAACTCGCCCGATGGCGTGACTCTCGGTATGTTGCACTGGTCGCTTGCATTAGGTTCAATATCTTGGATTTAGGGCATGTTTACCGCTATCTTTGCCGTGGGCGGCGTGGTCAGCCGGGCTATCTTTGGGCCGTGGAGCAACACAAGATTGCTGGTGGCACAAGATCCCCGTGGCCGTTGGGATGATGGCTGTGGCTTATGCTCATCACTACAATTTCCATTAACTTATTCCGACACAAGGAATACATAGAAGAATGACCTGTGCTTATCTTTATCACAATTTCCAAAAAAATAGTTCCTGTACTTTCCATCAGCTGTTTACAAAAGGAATTCTGACTCGGTGGGAAGCTCGGCTGTACCACAAACATAGCCGCAAGTTAAATATACAGTGCATAATCACAACAGGTAACTGCAGCAGGCTTTGAGGAATATTTTGAGTATCATCAGCGCCTTGGGTTATTCGAATCTGGCTACCACCGCTACCACGCCAAACAGATGATGCCGTGATTCACACACTACAAACAGACAAATTCAACGTCGGTCCATTCAACAGCTGGATAAGGAGGGTAAAATTGTTTGTTTAAAGCCAAGACTAATGTTTAATTTGCAGCACGATTTTGTTCATCAAACAGGTGTGAAACATTACAATACCTCACTGCCGATTTTGACACGAGGGATGAAAGCTAAAGCCCAAGTAAAAATGAATGTTGGAAGTGTACAAAGTTTTCTTAATAATGAGCAATTTTTACTGTCATACTACATTGGCAGCATTCTATACAGTCTACACAATGTCTCAATGTCGATTTTGACACAAGGGATGGAAGCTAAGCAGGAGCTTTATGTACAATACTTGAAAATTATGTGTTGCAAAGAATGCTTGAATATGAAGCAGCTAACTGCCAATGGCGAGCCCTTTTTTACTGCTCTAGCCCGTTCCTTTTGCAAGAATTAAGTCCTAATATTAGCAGCATATGATAAACGTGGAACATTTTCAGTTCAAAAGATGGCATTGTTTATTTCATAAAAAGCCGTTTTTTTACTGCAAAACACAGCAAATGTGCTTGTTTTATTCTAAAATTTCCTTGATTTGCATTTGCTGGTCCAGCATGCAGGTTCTGTTGGTTTCTGAGGTTACTGCATATTTCTTTCAATGTTATTTGGTACATGACATGTGAGGCTACTGCTAGACAGAGTTGTGGATATCATAAACTTGATCACAAGCATCAGAGCATCAAGATCACAAGCATCATTGTTTTTATGTGGTATCATTAAAGGCATCATTGTTTTTGAATTTTTTCTTGATTACATGCTTCATTGTTTTCATGTGGCTATTTTGGGGCATTAGCATGAACTACTACGGTGAGACTAAGAAACAATTTGTTATGGCCAATTCTGCTACAGAGCCACAATCAAGCAAGTGCTCTGAAGAAGATGAATATCTTGCGAGAAATGTTTATGTGACGCCTTTAAAACAAAGTTTTGGTGCAGAATGATGCGAACCCATTAAGTTGTGTCTTCTTAAGGTGCTTTGGCAACAATTCCGTTGCAAATGAGTTTGCAAAATTTAAAACTCAATGTACAACCCTGGAGGGAATACAACTTTGACAAAATATCAGTATGTTCTGATTTCAAAATCAAAACATCTTTTCTTCTTTCCGTCTTTTTACAGTTTACATCTTAATACAAGGTACAGATCTACCACATGTCTTTAATGAATGTTGCACATACCATGTTTTCTTCATAATATATATCACCATTGGCATATAGTTCTACATCCATGTCCTTTTTTGCACAAAGAGAAGGAAATAACATCAACAATGACACAGACTTTTGAATATCTCAGGTCCACAACAAGTCATCATCCATTCTTCAATCCATTCTTCAGTTCACATTAAATCTCCATCCATTCGTCAAAGATTTCAGAATGCAGGATGACAATTTTAACAGGTATGGGGTGCAGATGATTCAAAAATATGGCTTTTGATTTGTATTCTAGAATAGGATAAGAAATATCCATGGAATTGCACAAGTAAGCTCGTTCTAAACCTTAACACACGCAACATGTTGTTTTGGAATACGCGTTTGATTTCTTAGAAATCAAAGACGTATTTTAGAATACACATTCGCTTTCTCAGAAAACAAAAGTGTATTCCGGAATACATTTTTACTTTCCCAGAAAATCCAAAGTGTATTCTGGAATACACGTTTGTTTTTTAGAAAAGCAAAAGTGTATTCCAGAATACACTTTTGTTATTACATTTTTTGTTTTATGTGTCCTAGTGTTCATTTATTTGCTTGATTATTTTTTTGTTCTTTATTCAGCCAATAGAACGTCAAACATGTTTAATGGAATAACTAAATGTGAAAACTTAGGACAGTATCCAGTTCCAACATCTGGCAAGCGTGTTGTTCAATACGCACCAAATTTAGAGGGTGCCAAATTGATGTATTAAAAAAATTTAAAGAAGTAATTATTATTTTTTCTTCTCTATTTTGATGTTCTTGATATCTCACTTTCAGAGATTATGTATTCATGTATACATTTTGCCATTTTCAAGAGTGTTTCTTTGCACAAAACAAACTTGTCACTTAACAAGGAGCCAAAATGAGGGGGGGAAAAAAATTGAACCTTTTGAAATTCTCAAGTTTATCCAAAAAAGGCCAATTTTAAGAGCATGCTGTTTTTTTAAAGGGAATCTTTGAAACGGGAGTGCTGCAACACTCCCATTTAATTTGCAACCTTGTTTGGTGCTGAAAGTGTCGAGGTTGAAGCTGCACATCTATTGCAAAGGATGCCTAAAGAATGTGAAGAAAGCAGTGGCATATAGAAAGTAAAATCTTCTGTTTAATCCATCTTTTTTGACAGATTTTTCCCTTATAGCTTTATAGATCGCATTGTATGCGCTGCGGTGATGTGGAAATGACCTGCATATCCTGTCCGGACAAAATTGACAAACGATGCATGCAACAGGAATTTAAAGTATAGGACAAATCCAGTTTCCAAGGCAAGAAGGGGTCTGTATGGGACACCTGCATCCTTTTGCATTACATTCTGTTGTTGTTGTTATTATTTTTGGATTCTATTGAGGTTTTAGAAATTAAGATGGCGAAAGCATGAATTCTTTGTATTTGTAGTCTTGATATAATATAGTCGCGTCCAAAAAAGAGGAACAAACATCTTTCATAGGCTACAACGAAATCAACCTGGTGTGGCAAGGTCCATCCTATCAGCGGAAATCTTGATCCTTTTTTACTGGAAAGCATGCATGTGAAAGCAATTTGTGCTTATACCATGAAAAACTATCCTCACATCTCACATGATACTAAGTTTGACCCAAGGCCTTAATTTTTACCAATCAGCAAGCTCAAAATTTTTCAAGCTATCGTTGACAAGTTTCAAGTGATACTCTTGGTTGTGGGTGTGTTATATATGCAATTTTGCAAAGCTCCATTCTCATTTGGTCTGTTGGTTCTCTTTACATTTATTCTTCAGATAGTAAGAGCTGCTTTATATGCTGGTTTGAGTCTTCTTGAAGTTAGCAAAGTGGTTTTGCGTGTTATAAAATTAGTTGGCATAATGGATGTTGTTGCTTTATGAATTTGGATAGTTCTAGGACGTCTCTGTTCAAACATGCTTGGTCCAGGAAAAATGGAACTTGGTCTTGGCATTCAGTAGGAAAAATGGAACTTGGTCTTGGCATTCAGTGTGGAATTCAACTGAAATGCACCTCAAATATTGGATTTTTAATAGAAGCAATTAGTTATGTACTGACTTCGGTTTTTGGGTAATAAAGCACAGTTCTTCGAGTTAAGATAACAACATTAGAGCATCATTTGGGTTAAATAAACAAGAAATAGACATTAAGTTTGTATAAACATTAAACACCTCATAATGACAAGAAATAAACATTAACCTCGATTGAGGATTTAGAAATAAACAATTGTTTCCAACATCCTTTATAAAATAGATGTGGCCATTGTGAAGCAAGTTTTGAACGGAAAGAAAAAGCCCATTGTTTCACGAACAAAAAGCCTAAAAACACTGGGCACTTTTTTTATTGTTTATCAAAAAGCCTAGAAACATTGGGCACCTTTTTTATTGTTTATATCCTTTGTTCCCTTTTTTTTTTTTAAACAAGGTGAGCTCAATGGTTCATGGGTTTAATGTTTGTGATATATAGGGAACATGCTTTTTACATGGAATTGCTAGGTCAGACTATTGCAAATAGTTGCTAGGGGCATTTCTTTCAAACATGGCGGGCAAGCAAAGGGAACATGCCTCGTGGGAGGAAGATTATCGTTATTAATTTTTGAGAGATTAAAGACTAAAGCAAAAGGAAAGAGCCTTAGAATACGCTATGTTTTTAAGAACTATTCCAAAATGATGCTCCACGTAAAGATGCTAACTGATTAAGGAAAGGTATACTGCGCTAATATTGATCCATTAGGGCATCTCATCGTTCTATTGAACATCATTTATACATTCTTAATTTACTAGTAATGGTGCCCAGCGTTGCTGGGCATAAGTTGGGAACCTATGTGGATGGAAACCTATTCAGCCCAGTCTTTTTTTCATAAATCAATATAATTGAAACCAAGCCTAGTGTTGTTGAGCTGTAAAAGGTTTTTGTGAATTTAATACCCTTCCCTTTGCTTTTTGGTCTATTCTATGTTTCCCTTTTCCTAATTATCCTACACACTTTCTTTTTTTCCTTTTCCCTTTGTTCTTATTTTTCCGCACATTATCTTTTTTCCTTCCTTCCCCTCCTTTTTTAGCCCCCCTCCCTTTTTCCCCTTCCCTTTCTCTTTCTTTGTTAGGTTTTTCTCTTCCCTCTTCATCGTTTTCCCGCCCTTCCCATTTTTCCCTTTTCTTTTCCCCTCTTTTCCCCACCTTTTCATGTGGCCCTTTTCTTCCTTTCCCACCCTCTTCCTCTTTATCCCTTTTTTTTTTTCCCTTCTCTTTTCCCATTTCCCTCCCATTTTCCCCCGGTGTCTTTTTTTTTCTCTTTTTAAAGCCCCTTTTCTTTTTTCCTTTCCCGTCCCTTTCCCAAAGTTTCGCTTTTCTCTGTGCCCTTTTTCCCTTTCATTTTCCCTTTCCTCCGTTCTTTTCATTTTCGCTTTCCCTTTCCCTTTTCTTATGCCTCTTTCCATTCGCATTTCTCCACCTTTTTTTATGTGCCCCTTTTCCTTTTTCCCCATCCTCCTCCGCCTTTTCCCTCTTCCTCTTTCCCCTTTGATCCCTTTTTTTTCCTTTCCCATGCTCTTTTTCCCTTCCCTTTTTTCCTTTCCTCATCCTTTCCCTCTTCCCTTTTTTCTCGTTCCCTTTTTCCCTTCCTCTCTTCCTCTTTTTCCATTCCTTGCTCTCCACCCTTTTCCCCCTCCCTTTTCCTCCTTTTCCCACCCTTTCCCCCCCCTTTGTTTTTCTCGGTGCCTTTTTATCTTTCTTTTCCCCCTCTCTTTTTCTTTTCCCCTTTCTTTGTCCCTTTTTCTATGCAATTTTCCCCTTTCCTTCTCCTCTTTCCTCACCTTTTATCTCTAACATTTTCCCTTTCTTTTTTCGATGCCCTATTTTGCTTCCCTTTTTCCTTTCTTCACCCTTTCCCTTTTCCCTTTTTTTGCATGCCCTTTCCGCCTTCCCTTTTGCCCTTTTTCTCGTGCCCTTTTTCTAGGTTCCCTTTTCCCCTTTCCATCTCCCTTTTTCTTTTTTCCTTTCCCTTTCCCTTTTTCCATGCACTTTGTTCGTCCCCTTCTTCCACCCTTTTCCTGTTCAGCTTTTTCCCCACCCTTTTCTCACCCTTTCCCTATTTCCCTTTTTTGATGCCTTTTTATCTTCCTTTTTCCCCTCTCTTTTTCTTTTCCCCTTTCCCTTTCCCTTTTTCCATGCCATTTTCCCCTTCCCCTCTCCTCTTTCTTCACCTTTTCTCTCTAACCTTTTCCCTTTCTTTTTTCGATACTATCTTTTCGCTTCCCTTTTCCTCTTTTCTTCACTATTTTCCTCTTTCCTTTTTTCCCATGCCCTTTCCCCTACCCTTTTTGCCTTTTTCTCGTGCCTTTTCTCCAATTTCCCTTTTTTCCATTCAATCTCCCTTTTCTTTTTTTTTCCTTTCCTTCCCCTTTTCCCATATGCTTTGTTAAGTCCCCTTTTTTCCCACCTCTTTCCCTTACCTTTTCTCCTTTTCCCACCCTTCCCTTTTTCCTTTCCTTTCTCCCTCTCTATTTCTATTCTTGTTTTCATTTTTTCCATGCCATTTTCCCTTTTTTTTCCCCTTTCTTTGCTTTTTTTCTTTTCCTCTTTTTCCCATGTCCTTTTTCCCTTTCCTTTTCCCTTTTATTTGTGCCTTACCTCCCCTTTCCTTTTCCTTTCTCCTTAAGAAATCAAATCATGACTAATCCGCGGTAGTGGAAAGTGGCGTGCAATAAATCTCGACCTTCATTTTCAATCGATGATCTCGACCATTTAAATTAGGGCTTGATCCATTCAATCACGATATCTTATATTATAATCTTATAAGCGTAAGTATGTCATGAATGAAACCCTAATTTGGACAGTTGAGATCATTCAATTGCATTCGGAGGCCGAGATTTATCGCGCATTTCCCACCATTATGATTAGCCATGCTCTAATGTCCGAAGAGGAAAGGGAAAAGGGAGGAGAAAGGGCAAAGTGAAAGGCAAAAAGGCACGCGGAAGGGAAATATTATAATGTTATCACCGTGTAAGTCCAGAGTGCATCGAGCCCTAATTTGAATGGCTAAGATCATCTAGGTGCATCAAAGGTCAAATTTTCTCGCACAACTTCCTACCACCGTGATTAGTCATGTTTTGATCTCTTATGGGGAAAAGGGTAAAGGAAAAGGGGTGAAAAGGAAAAAGGAGGAGGAAAGAGAGAATATGAAAGGGGAAAAGGCAGGAAAAGGGGAAAATGAGAAAGGGAAAAGGTGGGGATAAAAATGTATGGGAAAAGGGAAAGGGAAAAAAAAAAAATCAAAAGGGAGGGGGGAAGGAACCGAAAATGGGGCACGAGGAAAAGGGGAAGAGGTAAAGGGAAAAGGGAAGGGAAATAGTATAGAAAAAGGAAAGAGTGGGGAAAAGGGGTGAAGAATGGGAAAAGGAAAAAAAAAAAGAGCATGGGAAAGGGAAAAGGAAAAGAGCATGGGAAAAGGAGAAAAAGGAAAGGGTATGGAAAGAAGAAAATGGAAGGGAAAAATGACATTGGAAAGGAAAAGAGAGAGGGAAAGGGAAGGGAAAAGGCACCTGCGAAAAAGGAAAAGAGTTAAATATTGGGAAAATGATGAAAAGGGCAGGGAAAAAGGAGAACAAGAAATGGATGGGAAGAAGGGAAAAAGGGAAAGTGACAGAGAAAGAAATGGGGGGGGCAAAGGAGAAAATAGAACTTGGAAAAAGGGCATTAGAAAAAGGGAAAGGGAAATGAGAAGGGGCAAAAAGGGCATGAAAAGAAGGGAAGAGAAAAAAGGGTCAAGAAAGGGGAAAAAAGAAGCGAAAAAAAAAAAGGGGAAGAGCAAAAGGGCGAGGGAAAAAATGGAAAACGAGTTTAGAAAAAAGAAAAGAAAAAAAATGGGAAGGGCATGGGAAAAGGAAAGGAAACGGAGAAAGGGTGAAGGAAAGAAAAAAGGGCACAAGTAAAAGAGGAAGAATGAAAGGATCGGGAAAAGAGGAAACCAAAAGGAAAAGTCCCCGTAAAAGGGAAAGGGGAAAAGACCAGAAAAAAAGAAAAACAAAGGCAACAAGGAAAAGGGAAAGGGGAAAAGAAGGGAGAAGTGGGTAAAAAAGAAAACAAAATAGAAGGGAAAAGAAGACGGTAGAAAATCTGGGAAAAAAGGAAAAGCAAAAAGAAAAGTGTGTATAGAAATGAGGAAAAAAAGGGAAATCGTGGATAGAGCAAAAAGCAAAGGGAAGAGGAAGGGTGTCAATGCACTAAAAAAACCTCTTAAAAGCTCAAAGAATGCTTGGGCTTGGTTTCTATTATATTAGATTTATGAGAAGGAGTCCGAAATGAACGAGGTTTTTGCCACACAAGTTTCCAACTTATGCCCAGCAACGCTGGGCACCATTACTAGTAACATTATAATATAAGATGCCCAGCAACGCTGGGCACCATTACTAGTATGCATTAAAAACATTCCCATATAACTATCAACATCTGTTATTTCCAACGCAGGATTGGAACTCAGATGCCAGGCATTAGTGGTTTCAATATTGACATATATCCTTATATTTGTAGTGGAAAAAATCAACACCTTAATTATCATTCATAAAGGAGTTTGTTGTTACACGAAATTTGTCAGTAGAGAATTAGAAATGAATTGCATTTTTAAATCTTTCCTTGTGTTTGCATTTAAGATAAATATTCAGGTAAGCAGTCATGGTCTGCATGCGCATATATTATCTCCGTATCTTTTATAAAACGCAGTTTGCAAGTTTGAAAGTTTGAAAGTGCTTCTGGGACTGCAAACATATAGCATTTTAAGGGTTAAAATATATGCTATATGATAGAAGGCATTATCGTTTTTATTGTCTCCGTTTATTCGAATATAGATGTTGATAAGGTTTAGAAATCCATTGGCTAATCACAGTCATCATGAATTTTTTCTGTCACTCTATATTGTGTAGATATACAGGTCCAAGAAGAGTATTCTTCGCAAAAGCAGTCAACCTTTGCTGGATGTATTTTTTTGAAGCCAGTTCTGTCCTATGGCTTGAATCTGGATAAAACATCCAAAAGTATTGATACTACCAATGTTCATGTGGAATATTTATGGTATTGGAACCTGAAACCACAAAGCTCAAAGGACAATGAGGCAGAGAAGCAATCAGGCATCTGAGTTATTAGTAAAAGTTTCCTCTTTACAATAAACTGATTTCGTACGTGCATTTATAATGATAGAAACTAAACTACTAATCATATATTTCATATAAAACAGAATGATGTTAGATAAACTAGCCTGAAATTCATTCTAAAAGATTCTATGGTTTAGCTAAACAATATAAAATTTCACTCTCTTACTTTCTAGCATTTGGCTAAAGAGCTCCGGGGTTGGTGCAGTCCCCAAAAAAGCTAAGCTAAAATTATTATTTTTTTCCCAATTGTTTCCATTTACTTTAGCCAATTTCTTTGCAAATGTGCTAAAAAATTACCAAATAGCTAAATTTAGCCCTAAATTATTCCATGGCACTGGTCCGCTTCTGCCCCTCCATATCTGACAACGGTACGCAAAGAAGAACCTTTTTTTTTTTTTTTTAATTGAAGGCCTATTAGTATGTTTATATAAAAGGTTGAGTACACAAAATTACTTTTTAGAGGGAAGTATAACCCTTGTAGTGCTTAAATAAGGATAAATAAAAAAAGTCCAGTCCTGATATAGAGTCATCCTGATATGAAGCAACGCCTGTCTAATAGTAAGACTTGAGATTTGAGTTAACGGATTTCCGACCTCTGCCTCTAACCATAGCCGTGAGGGTGCAGAAAACACAGAGGCAGGTTTCAGCCTTTGCCATATTAAATCTTCCCTTTTTATCCTTGGCTTCACAGAGCATAGCCCTTCTGGCATCCGGGTTCTGATCACAGCAACATCCGCAAACACACGGTTCGATATGCCCCTCAATGTCCGGAGGACCGAACACCTTGATCCATTCTTGATTCGTACCTGGATCGATTCTCTTCCATTTAAGCTTACGAGCCAACATGAAGATTTCCTGAAAATCCATCAAGAAAAGTATGAGAAAACTTATCCTGCAGCAATAATCCATTTAATACCATATTCAAACTGTTTAATTACAGCCTCCGGATGGGTGATTTCACAGTTAAAGATGAAATTATTCCTTCCCTTCCACATCCTCCACAATAAGATGTAAATTCTCCAGTCACTAGGATGATTCGACATAAAGAAGTCAATATAGCTTAAGGAATTTAGATCATAGCCCATTATGGCAGAGGCTTCAAGGATCCATTCCGACCATATACAGGTTCGGAATAAATGATCCTCATCTTCCCTGTGTTTCTTAATTAAGCCTGGGGTGGAGTTAGGGACAGTAAAGGGGAAATAAATAGAGTGAGGGAGGCTCAGTTTCGAATTCCTCCAGCCATAAGAGAGGCATCTGCCCAGGTAATGTCTAATAATAATGGAAACCGGGTGGTTAATTCTATTGTAGGCCGCTTTGAAGATATATTTGGCAGCTAAAGCCACTCCCTGCTTTTCAATATTAATAACACCTAGCCCACCGAATTTCCTGTTCTTGCAGCATTCTTCATAGCCACTGGAGTCCAACATCTTTTGTGCTACCCACATGAGATGAACCTGCCTATGATGCTCTGGAGGAAACCTTCTTAGGCGCTAAAATGACCGAAGACTGGTAAACATGGGAAGAAGAGATCACGAAGTTGGCAATGATAGCTCTGCCCTGCTTTGAAATGTATTTGGAGTTGAGGCTATCAACCTTTTTCTGGAACTTCTCAATGATATCTGACCAGATATCTGAAGGGCTACCCTTTAAAGCCAAGGGGATGCCCAAAATTTTAGAAGAATTGGTAGGTAGAATATACTTTACATTGAGAGGAGAGAGCATTTGTTTGCTCTCCTTTTACCTGATCTATGGCCACAATTTTGGACTTCATAGGATTGATCTTACAACCGAAAGCTACACCAAATTCCTCCAGAATGGCTTGAGTGCTGACTAGGGACCTATTATCCATTGATACCAGAAGGAACGTGTCATCTGCAAAATGCCCATTCAAAATCTGATCCATATCCCCATTATAGGGGAGGATCATATTAGTTCTCTTGGCCTCCTCTAGCTTACTATGAAGGGCCTCCATAATGATAAGAAAAAGAAAGGGAGCTAGTGGGCATCCTTGCTTAACCCCCCTTTGCAAGGGGAAGAAAAGTCCACATTCTCCATTAATTAAGACAGAGGATCTGGAATTGGAAAGAATTGAACCATCATTCAATTAAATTGGGATTATGTCTGGTCCAAAATCGCCTACTAATAGGCTTATTATAGGCCATTTTAGCTATATAACCATGTGTTGAATTTGATGAAACTTGTAAAATCGATGGAATTTAACCTAAAAATTTTATGTTTTGGCAACATAAAAACCTAAAAATTGCATATTTTAAACACAATTATCCACTTAACCCTTGAAATTTGTAGAGTAAAATAACAAGTATATTTGAATAACTAACTATGAAGCAAGTCCTTATTTTTAAATGAAAATCGCGCCGGGCGCGATTTTGTGGACATAAACATACTACATTTATGCGCATTCAACTCAAATATTTATACAAACAATAAAATTTATGTCCTACAAAATGGTCAAAAGCAGACGATTTTACAAGCGTGAAGAGTCTTTATAATGCTCCCCGATCGCGATTTTATCCCGCTTAAAATACTTAAAATGTCCTACAAAATAGTTAAAAAAACCGGTTTTTAGAGAAAAATAATAACAAAAACATCCTACAAAACAGTTAAAAGAACAACTTTTTATGGAAAAAGTAAATACAAAATCGCGTCTGGCGCGATTTAACAAGGACAATCACTCTCAAATGTCCTTAAAATGTCCAAAATGACAAAAATAAGGAATAGGGTAACCTCAAATCGCGGCCAGCGCTGCTTTCATTTTTTTTTTTTTTTTTTTTTTTTTTTTTTTTTTTTTTTTTTTTTTTTTTTTTTTTTTTTCAGTCTGGCACTCACCTCAAATCGCGCCAGGCGCGATTTCAACTATGGGCTCTTCACAAAACCCTGCAACATCACGAAATTGAGCAAATTTTAATCCTGCAACATCACGAAATTGAGCAAATTTCTGCTTTGATCTTGAAATTAGTAAAATTGTAACACTTCAAAGTAGGTCGGATTTGATTAGATCATGCCCAACCCCAAAGCCCCTTCAATAATTGTGATTTTGAGCATTTTTTGGGCTGATTCAACATCGAATTTGTATTGCGAAGAAGCAACCGTGGAATCAAGTCAAAATTACAAGGGCTTCTCTCCGGCAATCGGACTATTACCATCCCGCCGAAGTCTACCTAGCAATACAGAGTAATATCTAGAAGAGATAGATATTGGTAGTATACCTAGCGTTATCCGTGAAGAGATAACAAAGTATTGTATTGTTGCGTCCGGGCCGTGCTCCAAGTGCTTCATCCACCAATGTTCCATCCGCCACCTCCAAGCCCTCCACCTTCTGATTCGATTTGGAAAAGCTCGATGGAAAACCCTGGAAAAGCTTCGATGTGGAAAGCCCTGTGGAAAACCTACCTGATATGGTAAAAGAGGCGTGGACCTCTTTGTTGAGAAACGAAGAAACACAAAATAAAAAGCGGAAGGCGGAGCAACTAAAAAAAGAAGAGGGAGTAAAAGAAAAGGGACGGTGAATTTAGAGGAGGGAAAAAATAAGGAGAGGGAGCAAAGAATAGGAGACGAAAAAAAAGGGGGAAAACTGGACGGGGAATCTGAAATTTGAAAATTGAAAACTAAAACAAGAAAGGCGGATGGAGAGAAAAAACAAAAAAATGGCGGATGAGGAATAAAAACAAAAAAGCGCGGACGGAAAAAAGTACCAAAATTAAGACATATTCTCAATTTTTTTGAATGATGGTTATTGCTCTAAAGAGAAGAATTACCTCGTTTGAGAACCCTAAGGCACCGCAACATTTGAAAAGAAAATTCCAACCGACCGTGTCGAATGCCTTGGTTATGTCAAAGCAATAAGGGGCTATATCCTTGTCAAGCTTAATAAGGGCTTAATTATTTGCTTGAGTAAGCCCTCTCTTCCTTCCTTTGTGTTCTTGCTTTTCCATCTCAACCTATTCCAAAAAGCTCATCCAAATAAAGTATTCGGGACAAGATGGCCGGAATCGAACCTCCCCACGGTTTGAACCCTCCAAACCCCTGTGCCAACCAACCGGCGGGCATCGTTTATGTTTTAAATATCTTTCAATTCTTCATAGCACTTTAACTCTTTAACCTCCATCCATACCATACAACTCCATGGCCGCTTCAGAGCCCCCTGCCCGGACCCCCATTTGGAGGGGATATTCCTCCCCAGCCCGGCCCCCCGCCCATCCAGGAGAACCAGGAGGAGGGGCCAATGCAAACGGCCCCTACGATAACAAAGACAAGGGAGAAACCTCTTCCATGAGGAGGGAAGCCCGAGCTAAGGCCCAATCTATGAGATTGACTCGAGAGATGGATGAAGGCTCGCCAAGCCCGGCCTTGCCTTGACGAGGGGCCATGAAACAAATTTGGAGGAACAAGTCGAGTAATGTAACTTCCGGATTGCGGGATTGGCCGGCAGAGATACGATCCTCGGCATCCCACGTGCTCAAAAGAGCGGTTGGCGCGAAAGGCAAGCGGGTTACGAGATGGAGACCCGCGCGTCAAAGGCGGTTGGAAGATCGGGCTTAAACGGCCCACTTTGAGAGGCAACAGGATAAGGGGGCCTTGCCGACTTGGCGAAGCTTCGCGTAGATTCCCTCCCACCACCATGAAGACTATGGCGGTAGCAAACGGTGTTGAGTGGGATACGCTGGCAAC
The DNA here is from genome assembly GCA_021234155.1 of Isoetes taiwanensis. NCBI lineage: Eukaryota > Viridiplantae > Streptophyta > Lycopodiopsida > Isoetales > Isoetaceae > Isoetes > Isoetes taiwanensis. Next base: position 482,659 of record JAJEKV010000010.1, on the reverse strand, counting down.
TATTTCCCCTCAAAGTCGAAAAGGAGGGGTATGCCACCGTGATAATGAAAACGTCCGAGCCCTCGCCGAAGCTAGCCCGCAGAGCCGAACCCCGCAGAGTAGGGCGGACACCGCGGATCGAGATTCAGAGCTCAAAGCAACCATTGCCCGACAAAGCAGCGGCCTCCCATGCCGAGGTCCATGAACACCTCCGGCCGACGCAGTGAGTTGGCCAAGGCCGGAGGTTCCAAATCAGAGCTACGGCTCCCGACCTGTGCGGAGAGCGGCAACATGAGGGGACAGCCAAACGACGCGTGCCCCAGCCCACGGGTGCCAAAGCGTGCTGACGGACACCACCTCCCTCCACCTCACACACCACACGCTTCTTCGCTGCGGAGCGTCCCCACGCTCGATACAGGCATCACCGCCGGATGGGACAGCTAATGTGCCCTCGACCGATTGGCGGCGGAGCAGAGCGTGACGCCATAATGTGGTGGTCACCGGAGGCGAGAAGATCTCTGCGCCAAAAGCGATTCGGGATGAGATCCCATCTCGAATGGCATTCCGAATCGGCAGACGCGCATTGCTGAGCAAGCGCCTTGGAACTCAACGGTCGCCTCGTGGGCGTTGTTACCTTCGCGGTGGCGAATATGCGATACGTAAGGCCATCCCCGCGTCGAGTAGGCAATTGAAGGGGATCAGCGTATGATGTCAAGGCGTGATCTCACCTCGATGCAACAGAGTCCTACGGCAAGAAATTCGCCCAGTCGAGGGACGCCCGCCGGGGAGGGGCCGCAGCCTTGTCCGGAAGCCTTCGTGATTTTCGTGCCGGGCGCCCTGCCGGAGGTCGCCGATGCAATCGTCGAGTCGCTGCCACTCCTGCCCCCTCTTTCGCCAAGCGGTTCCCCCTCAGACCTCACGCCCCGCCGGGCCCGATCTCGGCTCAGCGCCGCTGACATCAAGCCCCCTCGCGAACCGGGAGGCGGATCATCGGCGCCCACATCAATGCCAACAAATAGGAACTGTGCCTCGATGGTGTCTTGGAACCGCTGGGCTTCCCTCGCGTAAAAGCGAAAGTCTCAACTCTATTGCACCCGGATATGGATCTCATTTTCCTCATGGAGACATGGGAGCATCACAGGGAACGATTGCCGCACCTCCTGTGCTATCTGCATTTCTCGGTATTCAATGAGTGCACAAGAGAGGGCATGGCGGGCGTTGCACATGCTACTACCGCGGCAACCTTGAGGCACTCGAGTCTCGTTGCACAAAACAAAGCGAGGCACAATCGCTACTTGTGGATCTCTTGGCGGCAAAGATGGCAGGGCGACACTCTCCTCATAGCGGCATGCTACTTTCCACATGCCGAGAGCAACTTCTATAACACTCATTTGGATGTGGATCGATTGGAGCCCTATGTCGATCTATATGACTAATAATGGTGCCCAAGATTCTTTGGGCATAAGTTGGGAACCCGGATGAAAAACCTATTCAGCTTCAGATTCATTTTCATAAATCTAATATAATAGAAACTAAGCCCGGCGATTCTTGAGCTTTAAGAGGTTTTGTACATTCGACACCCTTCCTCTTCCCTTTGCCTTTTCCTCTATCCTTCATTTTTCTTTTTCCTCGTTTCCCTACATACTTTCCTTTTTCCTTTTCCTTTTTTTTCTCATTTTCCTACACATCTTATTTTTTTCCCTTTTCTCTTTTTTTCCTTTTTTTATCCCCTTCTCCCTTCTCCTTCTCTTCCCTTCGTTTCCCCGTTTCCCTTTTCCTTTTTTCCTTCCCTTTTTATGACGGACTTTTTCCGTTTCATCCTTTGCCGCCCTTCCCATTTTTCCTTTTCTTTTCCCTTCCTTCTTGTATTCTTTGGGCGGTATCTTTGACCTGGTCATTTGCAATGGGCTAGCACGATGGCCCGTCCTCCGGCCCGCTTCACTTGTAGACGGAGAGAACCAGGGGTGGCACGGTGTGGTGGATTACGTGCTAGCGGGCGAGCAATGCCTACACTTGGTCACTTTCGCTTGATTAATGGGGAAATTGGCGGAGCGAGGAAGTAGACTCCCACCATCGGCCCTTCGTTCTTGCGGATAGATTGGCGGGCCAACCGAAAGCACCCATTGTCCCAACATCTCATGTACCCGCGGTTGCGTCTGGACTATGATCATCGCGGCGGTCTATCGCGAGGATGCTTGAGCATGAGCTGTCGAGTCTTGCGGCCCCCCACTTCAACGGCCAGAGCGGCCCGGTGAACCGGCTCCTTCCCCGAGGGTAGGGGACACATGCTTTGGGAGAGGCCGCCTCGGCGATCCACGGGGCTGCAACCACCTTCCCCGCAATCAGCGGGTTCGATGGCCAATGCCGGGCCGAGAAACGATGGCTCCGCCATGTCTTTGGACCCACCATTAAGCCCCGCGGCCGTCCCAATCAATACCGCTCCTTCCTCAAGACCAAAGAAAGCCGGTACCTTAGCGAACTCCAAAGAATGAATGTTTGGTCTACTAGACCGCCACCCTAGGGCCTTCCGGAGAAAGGTCTTGAGTAAGCTTTGCACCCACGTGAAATATTACCCGGAACAATGGGTGAGATACTTGCGGCGGTTTGTATGACCCAATGGGAAGCGAGGCGGCGGTACCTCATGACAGGCCTAGCGGTCATTCTTGAAGGGGATGTCATAATGAGCCTGCAACGCCTCGCTAGCGGGAAGGCGGCTGATTTGGATGGGATGCGGTGAGCTTCTCAAGTGGGCAGGCCCCAATGGTGCGGTTCTCCTGACAAAGACTCTTCAACGGGGGCATTGCAAGAAGGCTTCCCCGCCTTTGGACTACCGGTAGAGTTGTGCCCATATACAAAGCGGGGACCCCCACGGTGACCAACTATCGTATACCATTATGGTCGATTCTGTCTTTGCCAAGTTGCTTGGGATTCTTGAGCAGCGGCCCGACACTTTGGGCGAAGAATGGAGAAGTCGCGGGCTCTCCGCCTTGAGCAGGCTTCCGCCCAAGCATTCTACTATTGACCATATCTTCACTCTGCGAACACTCATAGAGGATAGCGGGAATCAACGTCGAGAACACATGACTTTGTTGCTTTGTGGATTTCGCAAAGGCTTTTGACCACCGTTGCCTCGGGATAAGTTGTGGGACAGATTGAGACAACCCGGGGACCCCTGGACGACTTGAGAATGCTATATACTGACCTATCTAAGAGGCTTGCTCCTGGTGGTCTCCTGCTGTCGGGAGCCCGTTGTTAGTAGCATTAAGGGTCGCCCGGCTGCCCTCTATCCCCGGCGCTCTTAGCTTGTACATTGACCAGCTAGAAGAATGGCTAAATGAGGCACTCCGGGAGGCTTCAGTTGATGCACCACATAATCCGAGAACCAGCTCATATATGCGGATGATGTTGACACCGCTCGCATATACCCGGAGGATATGCAACGCCACTGGATGCTTTGGACACTTTTCGCCCAATTCACGGCATGAGAGTTAACTTGGCCAAGGCGAGGGTGTTTGCTTTGGTCCCATCATCCGGCACCCACGCCTTCCCTCATTCACTTACCGGGGCGGTGGTGGAGGTGGCTCGATCTTATAAGTATTTGGGCATTGAGTTTTCTACTACCACACCTGCTGGGATGCATCCATCGGGTTATGGGTCCTTTACTTGGAAAGCCACAGTATGCAATGCAAACAACATGATCACAAAGGCGTAGTATGCATGGGGTCACCGGGCACACTTGTTCGAGGCCTTGATTGAGCGATCCTCCTCTATGGGGCGGCAAGTATGGGGGCGGTGATATCCCTCACCACTTGGAGCGATCTAGAGCAGCAAATCTGAAGGCCTTCTTGGCCCTGACCGGGAGTGAAATCCACGGTCCCATATCGGATCTTGCTCCGGAGGCGAGGCTTCCTTCCATTCTGAGAGGGCTGCGTACTGGAACGTCACATTATTTACTTCCGGAAGGTGGTGGCTATGGATGAAGCCCGCTGCCCAACCTGCTTTGGCGTGCGATGGGGCCCTTGGCGACTCAAAGCTTCTTTGGAAAGACAAGCAAGCCCGTGGTTCTCCAGCGATGGAATGTGCAGCACACCACGGATGTGGACCGGTGCATACATCGGGAACCTTACCGCCTTGAAGCGATGCCGGATGCTTGCTTCATGGCCAAGCTTTGGGATCTGAGAGGCCTGTCACATGTCAAGGTGGCAAATTATCGACAAAGAGGTTAATCCCATGCTCACGGGGGCCCACACCACACTACCTGCGCACCCATCTACCCATGAAAAGCGCAGGGAGATTGCTTCCATTCGCGACAGTGCACACCACCTCCGCATTGAAGACGGAGCCGATGGATTCTGGGCGAAGGAGGGACAGAGTCCGATCGCTGCCATCAGCGTGGCGCCATTGAGGATGAAAGTCACGCCCTCCGCCTTTGCCTCCGGTCTGAGCATATCCCCGCCCTCGGTATGCTTTCGGTTAGTTGTGCCCCATCGAATTACTCGCGATGAGCTCATCGAGCATACGCGACCTCGTAGGCTTGTTGGGATCAATACCTCCGGGAGGTAATGGATCACGCGGACTCGATTATGCCCCCCACTGTCCGGCATTAACCTCAGTTGTGCTTGTGATTATGTATATAATTGTGCAAGATGTCGGCATCCTTATTGCTACTAAGGTTTTCCCGAAAACCCTTGAGGTGGGGTTTTTAATCACGGTAGTAATGCTTCTTTGCTCTCTTTTTTGTACTTGGGTCCCATAGGCGATTTGGTCTCCGTGGACGATAAAATCATATTCTATTCTATTCTATTCTTTTCCTTTTCTTTTCACTTCCCCTTTTCCCACGTCTTTTCTTAGTTCTCTTTTTCGCACATTTTTCATGTGCCCTTTTCTTCCTTTCCCCATCCTCTTCCTCTTTATCCTTTCCTTTTTTTAAGCTTCTCTTTTTCCATTTCCCTTTTCCCTTTTCCTCATGCCCATTTTCCTTCCCTTCCCCTTTAGGTTGCCTTGACCCTTGTAGGCTTTGCTGGCCTTGACCCGCCGGCTTACTGAGTGCTGGGTGCCTTCGGAGGGCTTTCCATGCAGGCGTAGTGATGGATGGTGCACGGGGAGGTGCGGTGATGGGTGGCGCACACTGCGAGGCGTGCTGGCGTATCGCGCTGAGCATGCGGATCGGTGGAGCTTTTGTGAGGAGGCACCTCCACTAAGCGATTTCCACGGCGGTTTCTCTCACGCCGCCTTCCACTGCTTGGCGTCAGGCGATTGGCGTTAAGGCGTCGGTTTTCCAGCACCGGGTTGTGAAGAGGTTACGGTTCAGGCGTTTGGTGAAGTCTTGTGCATTTGGAGGTATGCTTATTGCTTTTGCAATAGCATGGATTTTGATGTCGTAGTCATCCCGCAAATGATTTTCGGTGGTTTTAATCCCGGGCCATGGTGATTATGGTTTGTTACGTGGGCTTGGTCCTTGTTACGGTTAGGGACTTGGTCCGTTTTGTACTTGTGGTCCCATAACCCGATTGGGTTCGTGGACATTAAAAGTTTCTTCCTTCCTTCCTTCCTTCCTTCCTTTTTCTTTTCCTTTTCCTTCTCTTTCCATTCTTTCACCACCCTTTCACTTTCTCCGTGCCTTTTTTTTTTCCTTTCTTTTCCTCCTTTTTCATTTTCTCTTTCCCTATGCCTCTTTCTATTCCTTTTTCTCTATCTTTTTATGTGTACCTTTTCCTCCTTTTCCCACCCTCTCCCCCTTTTTCCTTTTGCACTTTTCCCTTTCCTTTTTTCTTTTTTTTCTTTTTTTTTTTTCCTTTTCAGTGCTCTTTTCCCTTTCCTCACCCTTTTCCCTCTTCCCTTTTTTTCCGTGCCCTTTTCCCATTTCTCTTCCTCTTTTCAATTCCTTGCTCCTCACCCTTCTCCCTGTACCCCTTTTCCCCTCCTTTTCCTCCTTTTCACGACCCTTTCCCTCTTTTCCTTTTTCTCGGCCTTTTTGTTTCCCTTTTCCTAATGAACTTTTCCTTTTCTGTTTCCCTCCTTTCTCGATCCTTTTCCCTCTTCCTCTTTTATCAGGTGCCCTTTTCCCCTTCCTTCACCCTTTCTCCTTCCTTTCCTTTTCCCATGCACTTTCCACATTTTTCTCTTTCCTTTTTTTCTATGCGTGTTTACCTTTTCCCCCACCCTTTCCCTCTTCCCCGTTTCTATTTTCTATGTATTTTTTCCTCTTCCCTTTTTTTCTCGTGCCTTTTCCCCTTCTATTTTTCTCATTTCCCTCTTCCTTTTTTGATGCCCTTTTTCCACGTTCTATTTCCTCCTTTGCCCCTCCTTTTTTCTTTCTCCTTTTCACTTTCCCTTGTTCCCTTTCCTTCTCCCCATCCTTTTCCCTTTTCCTTTCCCATGGCCTTTTTTCCTTCCCTTTCCCCATGCTTTCCCCTTTTTCCCATGCCATTTCCCTTCCCTTTTCCCTTTTACATCTTTCCCTTGTCCTCGTGCCCTTTTCTAAGGTTCCTTCCCCGTCCTTTGATTTTTTCTTTCCCTTTCCCTTTTCCCATACATATTTCTCTTCTCTTATATCCACCCTTTTCTCATTTCCCCTTTTCCCTCGGCTTTTTACCTTTCCTCCTCTCTTTTCTTTTTCCCCCCTTTCCTTTACCCTTTCCCCATAAGAGATCAAAACATGACCAATCATGGTGGTAGGAAGTTGTCACGAGAAATCTTGGCCCTTGGATGCATCGAGATGATCTACGCCCTCACATTAGGGCTTGATCCAAGAATTCTGTGTATAACATTATAATATAAGATGACATACAAAGAAGACAAACAATTGAGGGGTTATGTTGCTTAGCGACTTTAATGCACGCATCGGGAGCCGAGCATGTTTCAAAATTTGACCCCCGCGAGAGGGGCGTCTTGCGCTTGAACCCCGGCAGGTGGCTTTGGTCAAGGATATCGGATAGCCTATTTGGCGCTATGGCGTGCGCTTGTTGTTGCCGTGGGTAGTATCTTTGACCTGGTTATTTGTAATGGGTTGGCACAATGGCCGTCTTCCGGTTACTACACTTGTAGACAGGGAGAACCAAGGGGCGGCTCCGGTGTGGTGGATTATCTGGTTGAGGAACGGGATCTCGCACTGGTTACTCATTTTCCATCGGGACGTACACTTTCGGACGCGAGGAAGTAGATTCGACCACCGCCCCCGCTCATGCATCTCCATTGGGAGGCTTCGTGCACCTCTACTTCAACACACCGGTGCCCCACCGCGCCGACTACTGGCCGTCGCGGGGACCTATGCCCACCGCTGAGCATGATCTGGCGGGATCTGCTGCAATTCCCCACACTTCAAGAGCACCGGCTGAAATGACTCCACTGCTTCGGCCAGCCGAAAAGATGCTTTGGGAGAGGCAGTGACGACGAACCCACGAGCACTACCACCTTTCCCCTCGCAACAAATGGTTTGATGATGAGTGTCTGAGCTCAAACGACACTCCCAGGCAAGTCAATCGATCCCATCTCCCCCACCAGGCCATCAAATAATCCGCCTCCTTTCTCAAGAACAAGAAGGCCAGATACCTCGCGGAGCATCGCTAGCAGATGTTTGGTCTCCTCGACCGGGCACCCCAGGACATTCTCGAGAAGGGTCTTGAGCAAGCCCCACGACCTACGAGGGGAACATCACCTGGGAGCAATGGGTACAAGATCAATAGTCATGCGACCCGCCGGGGCGGGCACCAGTCCCCTCCACAGATAGGCATGGCTCGGGTTATCCGCGAAGGGATGTTATCATGGGCCTCTGGCGTCTAGCTAATGGGAAGGCAACAGAGATAGATGGCATGCGTGCGTAACTTCGGGAATGGGCCGGGCCTCCATCGGGTGCCTGTCCCTCACCAAGGCATTGTTCAATAAAAGCATTGCGGAAAGGCTTCCCTACGCAATGGACCACTCAGCGAGTAGTGCCCATATACAAAGCGGGGGACCCTCAATGCCCGCCAACTACCGCATTACTATTATGGTCAGCTCTCTCTTTGCAAAACTGCTATCGGGCATGCTTGAGCAAATGTGGCAATATGGGCGTAGGAAACGGAGGTGCGGGGAAGCTCTTACACGCGTGCAGGGTTTCGCCCGGACATTCCACCATTGATCATATCTTTACTCATGCGCACATTGATTGAGGATAGCGAGGTGAATCGCCGGCAGAACCTCCGCATCGTTGTTTCACGATTTTGCAAAAGCTGCCGACACAAAGTACCCGCAACAAGCCTCGGGACGATTGGCGGCAACCGGGACCCCCGACTTGCAAGTATCACGCAAGATATAGGGCTGTCGAGGCATGCTCGGGTCAGATCACATCAGCAAAGACAGCCGGTAATCGCGAGCTTGGAGTGCATCGTGGTTGCCCCTCTCCCCCACACTCTTTGGCCTATACATTGATCGGTTGGAAGATTGGCTCTCTCGAGCATGGAGGCGCCAGCACATCTCATGCATCACAATAATCCGCAACTCATATATGATGATGATGTCAACCTCATGGCCTATACTCCGGGAAGGACATGCGGTGTCACCGGATGCTCTTGACACTTTTGCCAATTCCATCGCATGCGAGTTAACTTGGCCAAAACTAGGGTGCGCGCTAGTTGCATCGGCCCCAAATGGCCAAGGCTTCCCACCTTCACTTACCGGGGGCAAGAGGTAGAGGTGGCTCCAACCTACAAGTACTTGGGGATTGAGTTCTCAACTACCACCCATTGGGATGCGACTATCGCCATAGGGTCACGGCTGGGTTGGAAAGCACTATATGCCATGCGTAACAACAGCCACAAGGCGTAGTTGTACGCGGGGCCACCAAATTTATTTGTTTGGGCCCCGGTTGAGTCGGTCCTTTTGTATGGGGCAGAAGTGTGGGGTCCGATGATATCCCTCAACACTGGAATGACCTCGAGCAGGTGCGTGAAGGTTTTCTTGGCACGGGCCCCTCGAGTGAAGTCCAGATTACTGCAGATCCTACTCCGAGACGTGCTTTCTACCCCTTCAACGGGTCGCATTGGAACGCCATATCGCTTTACTTCTAAAAGGTGGTCGCTATGGCGATACACGCTTGCCCCATCTTGCTTTTGGCCACGCCGATGGGTCCCCAACGCTGAAACTCATTTGAAAGACAAGCAAGCTCGGTTCTCACGCCGGGGCGGCAGTAAACAGACATCGCCCAGGTCGTCGACAAAGAAAGATCGCGGAGGCACTTAAAGTGTACCTAGATGCTACTTTCCTTCGCAAGCTCGGGATCGCGAGGAGGCTCGGACGACGCTAAGCCGGCACACTATCGCCAGAAGAAGTCAATCCTAGGCTCACAAGAGGCCCACACCCGCATTTCTACACCCAAATGCCCATGAAGAAGTGTAGACTTATAGCTTCCATTCAAGACGGTGCACATCCTTCCCGCATTGAAAACGAGCGTTGGGCTCCTGAAGCACGAGCAAAGGCTTTGCGGTGTTGCCACCGGTGCGATTGAGGATGAATGTCATACCCTCCGGATCGCCCTCCATTTGCCCATATCCCAGAGAGGTATGTTCGACTACTAGTGCCGGCCACCGTTGCATCGCTTATTGATTACTGGCGCCGGGTTTGTTGGGGTCATACCTCCGAGGAGGTTATGGATGCACGGACTTCGTTTGTGTCCCACGGGATGGTCCTGAATCGTCCTATGCAATTGTATGCGGTCAAAGATGCTTATTATCAAGTACGGTTTTTCCTCGAAAACCCTTCGGGCGGGGTTTTTTAATCCTCACAAGAATACGCTTGCTCTCTTTTTGTTTGGGTCCCATAGGCCAATTGGTCTCCTCGTGGATGCTAAAAACCTATTCTATTCTATTCTATTCTATTCTATTCTATTCTATTCTATTCTATTCTATTCTAACACAGTTTTGAGCCTTCTAGCTATGGTTCTAGAAATAAGCTTATAAATGACATTGGAGAGCTTAAAATGGGCCTCAGTTCGAGAATGTGACAGGCATATCAATCTTAGGAATGAGCGTGATGAGGCTGGTATTAATTCTCGCATCAATGCATTTGAGATCCCTGAATTCATTGGCCAGGCAAGTAATACAATCCCCAAGAATCGGCCACACCTTGATATAGAATTCTACCGGGAGCCCATCCGGACCCGGGCTTTTGCCTCTGTCCATATCTTTAGCTATCTGGAAAAGCTCCTCACTAGAAAAAGGTTTCTCAATACTTAAATTCTCCTCTAAACTTACCTTTGCTTGAAGATTGATAAACCCGTCCATGGTGGCTTGTTGACAATCCTGGTTTGTCCCCATAATATTCTTGAAATGATTTGCAGCAGCTATCTTAATTTGATTCTCATCTGATATGTCCTCATCCCCAGCTTTAATTTCGAAGATATGATTCTTCTTTATCCTGCCCTTAGCCTTTACAAAGAAGAACTTAAAGCTACTCCTCTCATCATCCCTAATTTCCCTAATCTTAGCCTTAAGCTTCCAGCCCTCAGCCATCCTAATCTTCTCTCTTTCAATTTCTGCTCGGATTTCATCTTTCTCTTCTTCAGGGGTGTTTGGAAGCCTATCTCTCAAGTTCTGGAGAAGGGAGATTTTTTGAAGGTGAACAACCCTGCCCCACTCCTTAGGCCAATTTTTAATGGCCTTAGCCACTTTAATCCACCAAAACATCCAACGTGTCCTTCCATTAAGCTTGGGAAGCTTAGTAAGCAATTCTTTGACCTTTCAATAAACTCTTCATGCTCCAATAGTCTAGTGTTGAGCTTGAAATAAGCCTTCCTCTTCTTGACAGTATTACTAGCTATAATTCTTAACTGCTGGGGATAATGATCAGAGAGAGTATATCCCTCAAGATTATTCACCCTGTTACTATGATTCCAAAGGTTCTCAGAAAGGTAATACCTGTCATGGAGACACAAGGTAGGATCCACTCTCTTATCTGTCCAGCTATAGGAGCCATCCTTAGTTCTAGCTAGAGTCAAATTGTGACCACGAATAAGATCCGACCAGGCCTCCTTTTCCTGGTTCCCTGGGGGTCTGAAATTTGTTCTTCATGAAACCGTTAGTCACCATGTTGAGACCCCAAGAATACAATCATCAAACTCCAAATTATCTAAACTACTCTTAACCTTTTTCCAAATCTCTACCCTATCCCCTGGATTATTATAGGCATAAATATTAACTAAAGCAAGCTTGGTTTTAAGGATAGTGCATAAAAGAATCTGCCATCTGCCATCTCTGCCATTAATCATATACGTATTAGAAATGTTGAGGTAGTTTTTCCATGCAATTGCAATACCTGCAGAAGAAGAACCTGCTGCATTTATCTTTAAAAAATTGAAGAATAAATACAAATAGGTCCGATGGCATTAGGAGATCCTCAAGAAAGCAAAAAATAAGAAAAACCTTGAGAAGCTTGAAAATGAGAAGATTCTAGGTGATGGAAATCGTCCAGAAGCTTTAATCCTGTAAAGCAACCATTTGCATTAGTTTTAAGCTTAGCAAGTACGCATTTCCATTCTTGCGAGGTTTTACCATTCAGCTCAAGCAAAATGCATCTGGCACAGGACCCAGCTCAAGAAATCCTGAGGTGCCAAATTGTGCAGTGAAAAAAACTCGTGGCATCAAAATCGTAGGGAAAACAGGGAGGAAAGTGAAATGTAGAATTTGCATCAAAATTGTTGGAAGGTGAAGAGCTCGAGAGTTCAAATTGGCATTTAATGCGGGCAACTTGCATCCCGCAATAGCAGCGGCAAGCGGGAAGGGAACGCCGCATGCGTCTGCCGCAAAATGCCTTCCGTGCACAAATTTCAAAACCTTCCCATTAAAAAAAAAAACAAAAAGATGATGTACAAAATCCATACCATTTAGTACATTGCCTCAAACCCTATAGTATTTTGTAAACCTCATTATACAGTATACCAAAACTTGTACAAGCATACCCCATAAACGAGAATCGCTATCTCACGGTGTAGATCGAGGAATAAAACAAATATACCCATCCGACGACTCTTGATGTCCTAAGTGACCATCCTGTGTGAATATGCACCCAAACCAAAGAGGGTTTTGGGGGATTTTAATTTAAACATGTTGGATGTAATGGTTTTGTTTATTAAAGTTGGATGTAATGGTTTAAACATGTTGAATATCTGTAGAAATTAGATCAGAAAGCTTGAAGTGTCACTGTAACTTTTTAGGAACTCAAATTATTTGCCATCTTATATTATTATGCTAGTTGAAATGGAAGATAAAATGCAAATATAACGAAACTTTAAGTATGGAAATAAACTCATTGACCAAATGATCAAAAACCTAAGTGCTAATCGTTCTATCTTGCGACATTGTGGCCCTTTCAAGTAAATTAGTCTTGGGATCCTTGCTAGGTGTATAATATACCGGCCTATAAAGAGACTCAAGCTAGATAAAACCCCATAGACTAGTTCTAGAGTTTTTACTTCAAATACTTGGGCATTTCTATTCTTTTCAAGCACTTTAGCTTCTCTAATCCTTCTCGGGGCTCAACCAGTAAAAATGCAGCTTTGTATTTCAAACTACCGGAAAAAATATTTGAAAGTGCAGTTTTTGGAGTATTCTATCGGAAGCGTTTGTATTTAAAGCCCCAAAATCGCCAAAAACATTTTTAGATGGTCGGACATTTTTGGATTTTTCGGGGAGGAAGCCCGAACCCCTCTATTTTCGATCCATGTTCCCTCCATTTCCTAAAGCACTTTAGGAGCTCTAGAATTGTGCTAGAAATATGACGCGAAAATATAAAATTAGAAAACCTCTTCCTAAGTTTATTGAGGTCAATGTACATACTAAGGGGTTGTATATGAACGTACTGGACTTGGGTACTAGAATTTCGTGTTTGACAATGGCGGAGATGTCATGTGTTAACACATAGTTAGCATCCACATGATGCATCTTGCCTCTTGTTTTTGTTTGGTTTGGAGTATCCATAGCCTTTATCAGCTTGAAAACACTTTTCATTATTGTCCAGATTTGAGTTGGGTGATTCGATTTGTTTTTAGGAAGAAAGTTCCAGATGGCCCTTTAATGGCTCCACCATCTTATAGAACTCTAAGAAACATCTCAAGACCTATAGTCTAAGGCGAAAGAGCCAGAGAAAAAACTTGAAGCCCTTTGATGTCTTGGTGCTACAAAATATTGCTTTGCAAATGGCGATTTTTTTTTTTTTTTTAAAATCACCTACTTATATAGAAGGGTTAATTTTAAACTGAATAAAGGGAATCTATTCTTATTGAAAGTGAAAAATTTCCAGCTAAGGTTAGTGCAACCAGAAGGCTTTCATGCAGTTTTCTTTAAGAATGATGCAAATATCCTTTTGAAACTTGAAATATCTGCGTATTTAAGAGAACATCAAGAGATTTCCTAGTTTGTATCTAAGGGACAAATCGCACTCGTGCCCAAACCCAAAGATTATATGGCGTAGACTAAACTTGCCATGTGGATAAAAGAAGCACCGAAGGTATCACACCATGCTGCCTAAAGTACGACGTGGCTTTTGGCATGCATTAAAGTTTTAGACGGGGCAATATTTGCCTGTCTAAACTTTTGGCATGCATTATTCTTTTGGCACGTGGACACTTGCCTATTAAATTCAAATCTTGGCTATTGGTTTGGATGGCCTCTAGTGTTATAGGGTTGTTGTTGGACAGTGCCCAATGGGTTCCTTTTCAATTTTTTATTGGTTTGGGCTTGGGTGCAAGTGTGATTTTGCCCTAAAAGAACAATAGGAGATTTTTTGCTTAATAGTGGCGGTTGTCACTAGGTGGAGTGGTGACAGCCGCCAGCAAAAAAGCTCATCGAGGGTCTCGAAAACTAGAGCTCCTAGTATCAAACCAATGACTATTTGAAAACAGTTTCAAAGCCAGCCGACATGCTATTGTCTAAGCTTTTGCCACGAATAACTTATCAGGTTAAAGTTGGCAAGTTTTAATGACTTCTTTGGAATCCGCAGAAAATGTTGACTTCGAGGCCACACACACACGTTCTCTTCACTTTTTGTTGCCATCGCGTAAATGTCGGACATGGGCATGTTACATGGGCTTTAAATGGTAAAAAATCTGCTAAATCCACAAAAATGCTGTGTAATTTTTTTTGGCTATAACATGTCAAAGACACGGATATACTACAGATATGCCCGTGGTATAACATGTCGGCTTCCAATATATACTGGGCTCGGTTTTGTTGAGCAGGAAGAACCCAACAAGTCTGAGCTCGCTCAAAAGACCATCCAAATATTTGGCCATAAATCCAAGCTATGGATTCAAAGTTCAAAATGATCTGCATATTCATGTTGCAGTTGCTTCCCTTTGCAGTAGCAAAGCAGGCATTCGTGCTACCAATTTACACAGTGCCATCACCGCCCACATCAAAATCATCCTACATTACGACTCTCAAGATTGGACAGGCCGGTTTTGAACCCATCGGTTATGAAGCTGGGCTTGTGAATCTGACACTGAGCACTTCTGCCATATTTCCAACTCTGTCATATCCGGCCTGCATGATAACTCCATGCGAAGAAGAATGCCCCGCCGGCCATTTGGGAGCTTGGATGCACTTGGGCCTCAACTCTACCAATGGATCTGTCCCTCTTTCCCTCACTTACTTTCAGAAAAAAGATATTCTCTTTGATTGCTACAAATTTTTTTTTTCTGCCCATTTTTCCTTGAGTAACAGTGAGTTCTCCATCCCTTCACAGCTCCAAGAAAATAACATCTCATCCGCGAATTTTGCATATTGCCTTGGTGATTCCAGAGGTGCCCTCTTTCTGGGTAATACTGCTTATTATTTCTTCTCTGGCTATCAGCCTGTTATGAAAGTTAGTCTCACTTATACACCCTTAGTTCAAAACAGCTCTGTTGGATACCATTTGGGTTTAAATGATATCAGATTTGAGTTGGATACATCACCATTACCAGTTAATTCTTCTTCCTTTCAAAAAAATATTGAGATTGGAATTAATAGCTACTATACTTCTCTTCCTGGCCCTGTTTATGATGCAGTTCGAAAAAGATTCATTCAGTATGCTTCTGACATGCAGTTTCCCAGAGTTTCAGGTGGTTATGGGCAGCTTGATCTGTGTTTCAAAATCCGTGGTGGCTTTATTAGAGGGCTGCCATCGTTTGTGTTTCTTTTCAAGGGAAACAAAAAAGGCGTCTTTGTTGGACCTTATAATTATTTGGAGAATCATCTGGACCAGAAAGAAAAAGAAGAGGTCTCTTGCCTTGCATTTGTAAAGGCTTCTGCAAGTAATCCTGCTAGTATTGGCATATTTCAACAGCAGAATGTGTTGGTTGAGTTTGATCTGAGCAAAAAGAGAGTTGGAATTAGTGCATCACTCATATTACAGAGAAGTGGCTGTGGATCATTCAATTTCGAGAAGAGATCCCCATTTGTCTGATATTTCTTGTCCAAAATTTTCTTAAGAAGACTCATGGTGTGTTGTTAATGCTGGTATGTTGCATTTTGCTGTTAATGTTGGTATGTTGCATTTTGGTTAGCAAAGTAGAAGATTTCTCTTGGCGCCAGTATATCTACAACCTGATGTGGTTTATCCGGACATAGTTCCGACGGTTTTTCAGACATGCCATGGACGCCCATCCTATAGCCATCAATGAGCCATTCGGTCATCCATGCGCCGGTGATGGCCATCCGGTGTCTATCGATGCCCCCATCCCGTGGTTTATCTGGACAACCCGAGTCGTTAATCATTAATGCGGGCACTTGGGGTTCTGACCAAAGTACTCCGGTCCCGACTCTTTGTACCTTCGCATTTTAAGTCCCTGCCTGCCAATTTGCCCATCCCATAGAAGCACAATTTCATTAAAATGAGAAATTTCGATTCCAATTAGGGATGGAAATCCTTTTAATCCATTTTATGACCATTTTTTTTTGAGCAATTATGGCGCAATTTAGCAAAAAAAATGCATCTAAGGTGCCATTTATTGGCGCATTAATATCGGGGAACAACAAAAAAAAATACGCGAACTTAAGTTAGCAAGTTTTACCTATTTTACAGAAGAAGGGCATCATTAACTTCAAAATTGACAAATTTACACATCAAGAAAATTTGTTTATGAAGCTAAAATACGAAATTTGTTGTTGAATTGAATCACTGCCATTAGTAGGATCATGCTTTTCTTTGCCAACATTCATAAGAATGTCAAATCCTGCCCACTAAATGCCTCTTCACAAAAGTTGTAAGCCGATTTTGAATCTCATCGTGACTAAAATCTTCAATGGTACCAAGCTTTGTTAAGGTGACTCCACAAAGAAATCTCCGGCATACCCGAAAGTGCATTTGCTATAGCGGACCAAATGCATGCCGGGTGAATGCATCCTCAACATATTTTTTGCATGCTAGTGAATGCAAATGGCCATGGCGCCATTTGCATCCTCAAAGATGTCTTGGAAATGGCACCTTGAGGATGCAACATGGTGCCATTTACACCCCCCAAAGACCAAAAAAATTCCCCCAAAAGGGTGTTGGGGTGCAAATGGCCATGGCGCCATTTGCACTGAAAAAAAAAAAAAAAAAAAAAAAAAAAAATTTATTTATTTTTTTTTTTTTGAAAATTTTTTTTGAAATTTTTTTTTGTTATGGGTGCAAATGGCTTTTATGGCCCATTTGCATCCTCAAGGTGCCATTTCCAAACATGATGAGGCATCCACAGCATGCATTTGATATAACATCTGGATCAAATGCATGGTGGTGAATGCAAATGGCGCCATGGCGCCCTTTGCATTCCTCAACATGCATTTAATAAAGCAAATCATGCTAAGGATGCATGCCATTTGCCTCCTCAATATGCATCAAGCAAACATATATTCAAGAAACTGGTGCTATTTGACTAGGAAAACTAAAAAATCAAGTAAAAGAAGACCTACCTTTGCCTTGGAGACTTGCCTTCATGATTCTTGATATCTTTAGTGTCTAGAGGATGAAAAACAAAGGCGCTAAGCATTGGCGCAGGCAATCGGCACTAGGCGCCAGGCCATCTAGCCGCTAGGCCGGGCGCTGGCGCTTAGGTCCAATGGGCCATCTAGCGTGGCAGCCACCGGCAAATGAAGCCGGCGCCGGGCGGCCGCAGCGGCGGGAAGCGTGGGGGATGTAGGCGGCGCTTAAGGTGCGGGATGTAGGCGGCGCTTAGGCCATCTAGCGCCAAAGTGCCGGGCGCTTAGGTCCAATAGGCCATCTAGTAGCAGCGCCGAAAAGCGGTCGGGCGTACCGTAGTCGCAGGAAGCGGAAGCAGCGGAATGTAGGTGGCGTCATGGTGGGTATGGCTTAAGCTCGTGGAAGGCGAAGGAATTTAAAAATGCCCTTAAATTTGAAACCCCTCCGCCCGCCTAAATTTGAAAGCCCTCCGCCCGCCTAAATTTGAAATTCAAAATTTGAAATCCCAAATTTGTTGTTGCCGCCGACATATCATTTCTTTAGGCGCTTGTATAGATCCTTCTATAGGCGGATGCGTATCCATACCGACGGCACTTCTAGGCGGCTTCTTGCGATCATTTATTTTCAAGTAACATTAGTCGCTTGCCGCGTGGTTTTTTTTGGCGCTTCTTTTTTGAGGCTTTAATATTCTTACAAGATCCATATACTCCAGGGTCGATAGATTTTTTCACCAAAATGGTGACCACCATATCCGTGTAAGTCTTTCTATATGCATCGCCTTTTGTTAGAGCCATTCATCACATGTATACATCCAAATGGAGCCATTTGGGGCCCCATTTGAGCCCCTCAAATGGCTTCATGGCGCCATTTGGGGTGCCGGGCAGGTATACCACCCAAATGGCCATTTAGAGGGTGCCAGAGGGGTAGATATACCCCCAAATGGCGCTATGGAGCCATTTGGGGTGCCATTTGGAGCCCTCAAATGGCTCCATGGCCATTTGGGGTGCCAGAGGGGGCAGGTATACCCCTCAAATGGTGCCATTTGGGGGTGCCATGGGGGGGAGGTATACCCCCACATGGCACCTTGAGGATGCAAATGGCGCCATAAATGGCGCCATGGCGCCATTTGCATCCGCCAATTTTTTTTTTTAATTTTTTTTTTTTTTTTTTTTTTTTTCAGATACCCCCAAATGGCGCCATTTGGGGGTGGTTGGGGAGGGGGGTATACCCCATTTCGGTTAGTTGCTAGGGGAGATATATACCCCCAAATGGGGGTTGGGGAAAGGGGGAGGAGGAGGGGAGGGGCTGGTATACCCCGGGCACCCCCATGGAGCCATTTGGGGAGCGCCAACGAGGGCAACTATACATGCCATTTGGGGTAAAGAGAGCCACCCTTCATGGCAAGGATGTTGATCCATTGAATTTAGCAACAGAGATCACGAAATCTGTGGTGCCTATTGAACTTCCAATCATATGTTTGAAAAGTGCGATAACATTGGTGAAGCAAGAGGGTGCATTTATTCAGGTTGCCAAAGAAGGATGTAAGACTGGTTGAGGCTTGTATGCTATAAACATATGTATGATAGATGTGTACTACTCACGTGTATCATACACCCCGAAAAGTCTATAAATCTATTCATGTATCTTAAAAATATATGTATGATACATGGGTGTCATACCTGTACCTAACACATGCGTAGGTGTATGATACCGAAGTAAATATGTTTTCTAAATATTTCATGGTGGTGTATACAACCCCTCATAAGGTATATGATACAGGGGTACTCAACCCCGCGATAAGGTCTATACAACCCCCAAAATAAAAAAATTCCAGTTTACTAAAATTTTTCCCATTATAATGAAATTGTGCTTATAGCCATCGCATAGCCATCCGGCCATCCATGCGCCCTCGATAGCCATCCGGTGGGTCATCGATGCCCCCATATCCCGTGGTTTATCCGGACAACTCGGTTCGTTAATCATTAATGTGAGCACCCTGTTCGACCAAAAGTACTCGGTCGACCAACCCCAAAATTTCCTGTTCCCCCCCCAAAACCCCGTCCCTGTTACATTTGAGTACGAATGTTCATGTACAAAATAACCTATGACCATAATGTTGTTTACACCTTGAAGTAGTTTATTTGTCCCATGACCTATTGGTCTCCGTGGACGTTAAAAATTCTATTCTATTCTATTCTATATACTATAGCCACAACCAATGACAAACATGTTCAAGGTTTTTTGAATTCTTGCATTAAACCATTGAATGCAACCATACAAAACATAACAATAGGCCGAATTATTCTAAATTAATCTGAATCAACTTCAAACAATGTCGGAGTAATTGCATGAAAGGGTGGATACGAAAAGGGACCATATTTTACATTTACATAGGCAATATGTAGGCAGATGTAAGGCAGATGCAGGGCACATTTTTTACATTTAATGTAAACAACTAGTAATGGGTGCCCGACGTTGCCTGAACTTAATTCCTTGGTAAATTACGTTGCCTCTTGTTGCTCTTGAATAATCAGTTGCTCCTTCCTCTAGGTGCCCTACTGATTCCTATAACTTTTACTTTGACCTGTATGAATATGGGGTGAATTATAGGATAATAAAATGAATTTTCTAATCTTACAAATGAGAACAGGTGCATTAACTTTAGGATAGTCCCACAGTTTTGGACATATTTTAGGACATGACATTTTATGTTGACAACATAGCCATGTAAGAAAATGTTCTAACATGGGCCTTGTGACATCCATAATAATATACAAATGTCGAGACATTTGGCCTATTTTGTTTTAATATCTATTCACATGTGCTTCAAACATAGATACATACCATAAGTGAACTCATGATTGTCCAACGTAGAAATTCAATTATATTGAATATAGTACTTGGAATATAAGAAAGCTACACATATGAGGCAAATTGTGTAAGTCAAAGATATGTTAGGGGGAATATGTATATGAGGCAAATTGTGGGAAGCCAAAGATTAAAAAAAAATATATATAAACAAAAGCTTTAGCTATGACATGCTATGTAGGCGATGGCATATAAAAACCAAAAGTGGTGCTTAATTTGTTTGTTTATTCTATGTGGTAGAGATGATCATTCTTGGTGGGCTTTCAAGGTGACTTTGTAGATGTTCTATGTTAGAGATGACTTGTAGGCATTGGATGTCGTTTTTATGTTGTGGTTTTTATGGAGACATTTTATTTATGCTTGTATCATCTTGTTGGCTTTGTATAATGAGTTTTACATAGAATAGAATAGAAGGGTTACAATAAGTCAGTGACGGGCTTAGCGGTAGTGATTTGTATAGAAATATTTTATTTATGCATCCATGGGCTTGTTGGTTTTGTATCATGGGTTTTAGATAGGAGGGTTAGAAACATTTTATTTATGCCTCTATTGGCTTGTTGGTTTTGCATCATGGGTTTTACATAGAAGGGTTACAATAAGGTGACAGACTTAGTAATATGAGCTTGTTGGTTTTATATCATTTTATTTATGCCTCTATGGACTTATTGATTTTGTATCATGGGTTTTACATAAAAGGGTTATAATAAGTCAGTGATGGACTTAGCAATATGGACTTGGTTTTATATCATGGGTTTTACATAGAAGGGTTACAATAAGTCGGTGATGAACTTAGCAACAATAGCAATAATATATTTTGTTGAGTGGTAAGATGGTTGAACATAGGTATCCGACAATGCCTCTAGAAAAGACATGATGGCTAGAAGATGCATGGGGATGGATGCATGGATCTTATGTATGAAATTAATACTGGAGTTCCTAGGTGCCATATTAATACATTTACCAATTTATTTGGCTTTTCCAAGGAGAGGCAGCATTTGGTGGGATATGTCTTGCTCAACTGCAAGAGTGAAACATTAAAGTTATGAATAGAATAGAATAGAATAGTTTTTTAGCGTCCACGGAGACCAATTGGCCTATGGGACCCAAAAAGGAGGGCAAAGAAGTTTATTACTTGTGATTAAAAGACCCCACGCCCGGCAAGGGTTTTCAAGGGAAAAACCTTAGCAAGAATAAGCATGCCGGGCACACCGCATAAATTGCATAAGATACAGTTCAATACCGCCCCGTAGGACACAAACGAAGTCCGTGCATCCATAACCTCCTCGAGGTATGACCCCAACAATCCCAATCGGCCGCCAGTAGTCAATAACTGATGCAACGGGCCGGCGGGCACTAGTAATCGAACATATCTCTCTCGGATATGTGCAAATGCTAAGCAGATCCGAGGGTATGACATTCATCCTCAATCGCCCTGCCGACAACACTTGCAAAGCCTTTGCTCGGGTTCCCGAGCCCAACGCCTTTGTTTCAATGCGGAGGCGATGTGCACCCGCGCGAATGGAAGCGATAAGTCTCAAGGCTTCTTCATGGGCAACGGGTGTACAAGTACTAGTGTGGGCCTCTTTGTGAGCCTAGGATTGACTTGTCATGATAGTGTGCCACTCAACGTGCGTCGAGCTCTGCATCCCGAGAGCTTATGAAGGAAAGTAGCATCTAGGTACGGTTTAAGTGCCTCGCGATCTTTCTTTGTCCCCGACACGACGCATCTGTTTTGCTGCACACCCCGTGAGAACCACCGAAAGCTTGCTTGTCTTTCCAAAGGATTTCAGGCGCTGGGGACCCATCGCCCCGCCAAAGCAAGGTGGGGCGTTGTGTATCAGCCATAGCGACCACCTTTTGGAAGTAAACGATATGGCGTTCCAATGCTTGCCCGTTGAAGGGGTAGAAAGCCTCTCCCGAGTAGGATCTGGTATGGAACTGTGGACCCCGGGGCCCGCGCCAAGAAGGCCTTCGCACTGCTTTAGGTCATTCCGTGTTGAGGGATATCACGGGACCCACACTTCGCCCCATACAAAAGGACCGGCTCAACCAAGGCCGAAAACAAATGTGGATCGGTGGCCCCGGCGCATACAATTACGCCTTTGTGGTCGTTTGTTCTCGCGCATGGCATATAGTGCTTTCCAACCCGCCGTGACCCAAGAAACCCGATAGCTGCATCCCAATGAGTGGTAGTTGAGAACTCAATCCCCAAGTACTTGTAGGCCTGAGCCACCTCTACCTCCCGCCTCGGTAAGTGAATGTGGAAGCCTTGGTCGGGATGATGCAACTAGCAAGACCCTAGTTTTGGCCAAGTTAACTTCGCATGCCGTGAATTGGCAAAAGTGTCAAGAGCATCCGGTGACGTTGCATGTCCTCCGGAGTATAGGCCATGAGGTTGACATCGCCGATATATATGAGTTGCGATTGTGTGATGCATGAGATGTGCCCGCACCTCCATGTTCGTAGAGCCAATCTTCCAACCGATCAATGTACAGGCAAAGAGAGTGTGGGGAGAGGGCACAACCCCGACGCCTCCAATGCCTCTTGATCACCGCTATGCCGCCGATGTGATACTTACCGAGCATGCCTCGTGCAGCCTATATATCGCATTTCCCGAGTCCGGGGGTCCCCAAATAATGCAATCGTCCCATAGCTTGTTGCGGGGTACTGTGTCGAACGCTTTTGCAAAATCCACGAAACAACAGTACAGGTTCTGCCGGCGATTCCTGCTATCTTCAATCAATGTGCGCAGAGTGAAGATATGATCAATGGTGGAATGTCTGGGCCGGAAACCTGCCTGTGTAAGAGCTCGCACCTCCGTTTCCTCTGCCCATATTGTCAGCCGCTGCTCAAGGATGCCAGCCAACAGTTTTGCAAAGAGAGAGCTGACCATAATAGTACGGTAGTTGGCCGGGCATTGAGGGTCCCCTGCTTTGTATCACTACAACCCCAACATTTAGTCCACGGCTGAAAACAACAAAGAAAACAAAATCACGAAGTTGTTTTTGAAGATTTGAAAAAAACCTACACGTAGTTATATGGGGGTGTGGTTTTTCAAGGATATGCTATAGTTTTTCTTAAGGATATGTAGTTTTTTTTTTCAAAATGGGTGGTTTCTTAAGGAGATGTAGTCTTTTTTTAAGGATGTGTTGTTTTCTCAGGCAGTATGGTTTTTTGAAGGGACGTTTTTTTTAAGGTGTTGTTTTTTAAGGTAGTGTTTTTTTGAGGTGTGGTTTTTTAAGGTTTTCTAAGAATCCATGTATGACCAAGTTGTCCAGATGCCATTACTGCCACAAAATGGCAGCATACAAGAGTTATATATGTTTGACACACTTCACTAGCATTTGACTTCAAACGTGCTACCTAGGCTCCAACATGCCAAGGTGGCTCCAACATGGCAACTAGGCTTCAACATGTCAAGGTGGCTCAAACATGCCATATAGACTCCAACATGCCAAGATGACTCAAACATGCCAAGGTGGCTCAAACATGACACCTAGGCTCCGACATGCCAAGGTGGCTCAAACATGCCAAGGTGGCTCGTCCAACACGGCACCTAGGCTCAACATGCCACGGGGCTCAAAACATGCCACCCTAGGCTCCAACATGCCAAGGTGACTCAAACATGCCACGCGAGCTCCAACATGCCACCTCAGCCCAAACATGCCAAGGTGGATCAAACATGCCATGCGGGATCCAACTTGTCAAGGTGGCTCAAACATGCCACCTAGGCTCCAACATGCCAAGGTGGCTCAAGCATGCCAAGGTGGATCCAACATGCCACCTAGGCACAAACATGGCAAGGTGGCTCAAACATGCCACCTAGGCTCCAACATATGCCACCCGTGGGCTCCAACATGCCACCTAGACTCCAACATGCCACTTACTCCAACGTGCCAAGGTGGATCAAGCATGCCACCTAGGCTCCAACATGCCACCTAGACTGGCAAGGTGACTCAAACATGCCACCTAGGCTCCAACATGTGAAGGTGGCTCAAACATGTCAAGGTGGCTCCAACATGCCACCTAGGCACCAACATGCCAAGGTGGCACAAGGCCCCCAAAAATGAACTACTGTGATTAACTAATATCGAATCATCTGGAAACCATGATATATATGGTCTTTTATGCATGAATTTATTTGATAGAAGAAAACCACATGCCATAGTGGTTTGTCAGAACCAATAGTGGTATGTGATGTGGTTATCAATGGCGGTTCTCAACGCTATAGTGGTTTGTTCAAGAGTCATGGTTCCTGAGATAGTTTTGGGCATATAATAGTGGTTTTTTAAAATCTAGTAATGGCATGTTAATAGTATCCTAAATTATGACATGTTTTGAAAGCTACTTTTATTATGGTACGGTTTTGGCATGGAAATTGTTAAGACATTTGATCTAGGACAGGTCTTTAGTGGAATGAATAATAGAAATATTATCTCCATACCACTTCAAGGCCATTGCACCTTGTATCAATCCCATTTAGACTGTCCAGTCAAATGATTTCAACCTTGACAATTATCTTTATGGGGTAGCTTATCATTTATATTAATAATATGGTTGCTTCTTCCATCTCAATTCAATCCAATTATCTTCTCAAAGCCCATTTCACCAAATGATGGGACGTAGACATTCTCATTCAGTGAGATTCATCATATATAATATATAAATTGGTATAATATAAGCATTAAAAAGAACGACAAATATATTCATCATTAAATCATGAAAACAAGTACATGAAACCAAGGTACATGCTTAAAACCAGAGGAAAAAACATCCCTCTATGCAGAGCTACCTGTTAGCCTTAGTGTTTCTATGACCAGAATAAGTATCATATTCTAAACCACCAATATGAACTGCCAGAGATCATTTTTGTCGAGCTGCCTTCTTAAGAGATACAGTGATCCAAATATCAGCCTGATTGATGATACTCTTAGGCTGTTGAGGGGAACCAACATCATTAAAAACAAAAGGCACAATTGCAGAATACATCTCAACATCTGATAAATTGAAAACGAGATGAATCACATCTGGTGTTGATCGACACATAATCATGTCAGAAACTGAAGGCTCAACAACCTCTACCCCACGCCGCGTAAAAGCAGATGAATTAACACGAGGAACAAGTGGTATGGTATCAAAGGAAAAAGGATAGAAGGAGAAATACACGGAGATATACTATGAGGGAAGGTAAATGGGCCTCATCACAAGGAGGACGAACAACTGAAGCCGACATAATTGAAGCACGTATCACTACAAAAGGATCGGGAGGAGGAATGGCAACCAAAGGAGTAACGATACTAGAAGTAAAACTACAAAGAAGCTGAGAGGACTGAGAAGATTTCAATGTCGAAGAGAGAGTCTCAAAACCAAGCGCTTGAGAGGAGGCTGGTTCAGAAGGAAAGAGAAGGCTGGTTCAGAAGGAAAGAGATAACACTGTGGGAACATTGATGGAAGTTCTTTGCCATTATGTAAACTCTTTGCCATTAAGTAAAGACATCGACAAGTTTTTATACCACATGCCACTTTTAACAACCACACAATCACTGCCCAAGTGGAAGTGAGACAGAGATATGTGGACCATAAATATGCATACCTATGCCATTAACAATGGCGACTAGGAAATCATGGACTAATACATCAACCAGTAGATCAGAAAGTGAAAACCTACAAGGCATTAAACATGCACAGACCACAGATGGTGAGAAACTAGGAGTATAATATTGTTATAGAATAAATTTTTTGTATGTCTAACATGAGCATCATGGTTGAGTTCTACTAAAGGAACCCCTGATGCTGCTACAAAAGATGTACAGTTTGAAGAATAAAATACATCATCTGGGAGCAACTGCAAATCAACTCTTGACTGCCTATATTTAAGGACCTCTAAAATAGACTAAGCTCTTCTCTACTACCTGAAGTGAATTAGGTTCTTATAAATTTGAAAGCATTTATATACAAGTTGTTTTAATTGGAGCTTTTGACTGACTTGCAAAAATACCCCAATTATTGGATAGTCCCTTGTGGCAAGTCTCGAGGTTTTAGGCGTTTTAAAGAATACCATATATATTGGAAGTAGGTTGTTGGGCAAATTTTCCATATCCACCCAACACGGAATGGGGGGAGGGGGGGATGGGAAAACACAAAATTCAAACACAAACCAGACAAATGAGAAGAACAAAGAACTTAAAATGATGCACCAAATCAATTTTTTGTATGATAAAACAATGGAGCACAAAAGCTTTGGGCAGATTTAGATATGGAGGAGGCTTTCATCCTCCTCCTTGAGCTTTTTCGCTAACCCCACAGGAAATGCATTTGCCACAAACTAGAGAGAGATATATATATTTTGACTTTACATAATATTAATACGTATAAAGTCTAATCTAGGCCATTTAAAGAAAATAGCACCTCAGAATCTAAACCCTCCATTTGCACCACTTCCATCTCCACCACTTAACCTTGAGCCTCCATTTGCACCACTTAATCTTGGACTTTAAATGTTCTCCATCTCAATCATCAACTAGAACTTATTATTTTTTCTTTTTTACTTTTTTCCTTCCTCTACAGTTTTAACCATTAAGTATGTAGTCTTTACAATATTGCGGTGTCAACGTTGACGAATTAACTTCAACACAGGGACCAAACTGATCTAACTTCATCAAAATCTTATTCTACGATTTCTCAAACAAAGAATGTCAAAGCTGACTGGTTACATTCAACACAAGATCTATTCTCTTCATGTTTTCTCTGCAATTGGTCTACCTCCTCTACCACAAAACTTAACCATTAGTTTTATCATTATTATTCTATTGGCCAAATGTGCCAACATAGGTTATAAGAGCCTAGGTTATTTGAGTGTTTTCTTTTCTTATATTTGGGAATACGGAATAATTTCTGGACAAAGGGCTATAGGAGATAAGTTTCACAATGTATAATAGATTGAAAATTGCAAGGTAAATATGGTGGGTTCTCTTGATGCTCATGTTCATGGTTGTTAGTCTCCTCCATATAGAATGAAGATCCTACTTGAAGTTAGCATATTATTTGTTCAAACTATGTAATATTATTAATGAAGCCCTCCTTCTGTTACTTTTGTCCAACACCAAATTAGTCAATGTTCATCTTGCATAGAACGATGCCTACATGAATGTCGTGTTTAATTTGCAATATTAGTTATCTTTTGAATGCTTCATAGCTTACTCCAAAGGTCCAACTGTCAGAGGGTTTGCCTCTCTATTAGCATGATTGCAAACCTAACTATTCTTCATGCCTTGGCCTTGGGAAAGTGGTTCTTTATAATGCCTAAAAATGGCACATTAGTGTCTTTGCTATGCTCGTGTATTTTAAGACTTTTGTGCTTTGATACCTTTTTGGCATGGTATTGATGCCTCTTGGGTATAAGTCTATGAATTTAAATTTGACTTTTTTTGTTGTAGGAAAGCGATGTATAGTATTTCTAATATTAAAATTTCTTTTGGAGAAGGGGCATTTCGTGGGGAGCACCATCATTAACGGAGGTGCCATTTAATAGTAGATGGGGCCCATTGTCTATTTTTCAAATTCACATAAATTCATACGGCAGCTTTATTTGTTATTTCGCAATTTCCTCTTTGGGTATTTGCCTTCCGGCCATTTTCTTCTTTGGTTTTGTGTGGCCTTCCGGCCTTGAATCATTCTATAGCTAATGCACTCTCCAAGATCTTGGTGTTCGACCCCACCAGATTTACGGCTGTAGATATGCACTTGTGATTTTTGAAGGCGTGGTGTGGTTTCATTGTTTTTTTTTTGTTGCATTATCTCTTGATGGTTTGTTTTTTGAACAGATTCAAGTGATTCGGCCTGTGGGCTATAGCTTGAAGGCTTTCTTGGATGTTTGCCATAATTCTTGAGTTTCTTACATGCTTCTAGGACTTTTCACTCTGGCCTTGGACGCTTCATGCCGGTTTGGTTTTAGGTACCAGTTCCTTAGTTCTTTTATCTTCAATGTTTTAGTTTTGGATGTCGTATCAAGCGGTGTTGTGCCATAAAATGTTCAAGAAGCATTAAGTTGTCTATATCAGTCTAGAATCCAAGGATTTAACCTTAACGATCTCTGGACCTTTGCAGAATATTATTGATTTGATCATACTGTGTATTGTGTTTTACCGACATCATCAGGCATTCAGTGCAAGACTGATGTCATCCAGTATTGTTTTTTCATAATGTTTTGAGCTTTTATGCTCTACTGCACCTTAATTGTGGAAGCACTTCTGTGCATGATCTATTTTCAATTTATGTCTAAAAGGATTATCCTCTAGTATGCCATTTTTATGTTTTTTCACAGGGGATTTGCTTGCCATGGCATGATTTATGTTCTTGCCAAATTAATAAGTACGTGATCTATTAACAATGATGATTAAAAGGATGAGTATTTCTTCTTTATGGAGTAATTGCACCTTCTTTTCTGCAGGTTGCCTTTAGTTAAGCAAGATGTTAGCTATCAAGGGCGGATTTGTTTTCAAAAAAATTGCAGCATTAAGTTCTGGAAATTAATCATGTCTACTTGACCAAGTTTCTTGCCTGAATTGGTCTGCCTTTTGAGGCAGCTTGGATTAGGAGATATGCAATAGGACATCCTGAAGATCCTTCATGTAGAAATGAAACCTTTTCTTTTTGTTTTGCATTGTCATCCAGATGGAGCAAATGGAATTACCAGGGTTCAAATCCCTGGCCCCTTGTCATGTCTGCGATATATCTGATTCCATGCTCATATATAGTTTGTTAGGCATCACAATAGTGCACATATATATTAATCATCGTTACTTTACGAACATATATACGCTCATAAAAATTTGATATTTTGATATAAAAACTCATATCAATTGCTTAATGGAATTTGTTAGAAATTATCAATAATTCTATTCAAAAGCTTTCTTTATTTGTTGTATAAAGCGATAGCAATTAGAGCACAAAAACCATTAAAAATATGATAAAAAAACATGTAAGGAGTTGA
This sequence comes from Isoetes taiwanensis, assembly GCA_021234155.1. NCBI lineage: Eukaryota > Viridiplantae > Streptophyta > Lycopodiopsida > Isoetales > Isoetaceae > Isoetes > Isoetes taiwanensis. The sequence goes on along the minus strand of JAJEKV010000010.1, from coordinate 453,909 downwards.
TAAAAATCTTATAATAGTTGTTGACCACTTATGTCTTTTAAATGGAAATGGTTCCTAAGTTGTGTATGTAGTATTATCTTCATTAAAGCAATACCAATTCCATGCCAAAAACATCATTGATTTTCTTATTACTAAATAGGTTAAAGATGTAAGCCTTCACTATCTTGATGAAAAAACCATTAGCAGTTAGCCTATAAGAGTTGGGATACTTTGTTGTGTAGAACAACAATGGTTCATATAAGAAGATGAAGACAACATCATTAGACAACCACTTTAAGTTGCACAAACAATTAACATAGAGATCATTACTAGTTTATGTCTTACATTACTAATTAGACCATGTACTTTAAACATGGAAATAAAGCACTACTAAAAAGCATGGTATTAAACCAAAGAGATTAACTTCCATTAAAACCATGATGATGAACTATGATAATAAACTAGGAGAATAAACCATAAGTATGAACCACGTTATGTAACTATTCATGGTTAATCAACATATTAACCCACAAACTTATACTACTTTTTTATAGCAGTTTAATGCAAAAATTGATGTAAAAAACTGATAACGATTAACTTTTGGGGGCCTTGTGTGGCTCAAACATGCCACGTGGGCTTCAACATGCCACCTAGGCTCAAACATGCAAGGTGGCTCCAACATGCCACCTATGTGACGTCCCTACTGTTATCACGGTGCCTCACCATACAAAGCAGAGTTCATCCCCATACCAAAACTCCATCTTGATACGGGGCCCTCCACAATCATCGCGACGCGTAGCGAGTCCCGGGGAAGAGTGAAGGGGTCATTACCCCCTCCTCGGGGCCTACCTAGTCTGCGGAAGCGTAAACATACATGTCGGTAGTACATACATCAACATCATAAGACCATCACGAAGGATGGTTCACCACATATCTGCATAGACAAAGATCGGTAGCATCCACATAAGGGAATCCTACCCAACGCTTTCGGACTCAAAGGGGATGACCGACGGCTTGGGTCTCCGTGAGTTCATTGCGCATTGCATTCATGGCACTTTGGATTTGGGTCGGCATAAGAACATGGCATAGGGTTGTCCACTCCATCCGCCCCCCTGTGCACACTTTCTGCGGTAGTAGGTCAAAAGTGTCGGGACTGACCATGTAAGCCCACCTGGATGCATAGCCAAAGGGGCTATTCACGGGTCTCATCCTCCCAAATCCCGGATGGGGCAGGGAAAGGATCACTCCCTCTAGAGATCTACATGCCGACTCAAGGTGACTAGAGGGCCCTTTGCCCAGATTCGGATCGAACCCACCGGAAAGTGTACACCACTTCACACGTGTGAGTCCATGCCTCATCCGCGACTCGGTGGTGAGCCATCGGACCTAGTCACAATGATACGGTGGGGCCTTTACACACCGGAGGGATCGCTCAAGAGTCGAACATGAACCTCCTTCTTAGCCACCGGCCCCTTCACCCACAACCCCGGTGTGGTTCTTGTACACACGTCCCGAATCTATAGTGTGCTAGAGAGGCTAATCTAGGAGCATCTACTACCAAGCTTTTAGGTCTCTACCCCCTTCCCAATACAAGGAGTTCATAGAGATACATCATCCACATACATCACGGAAGAACTAAAAGAACTATATCTAATCTATATCATAGAGTTAGGTTCTTTAGTTAGAGTCCGTATCTAGAGATCTAGAGAGTCTGGCCGGGCAATTTAATAGGTTAAACCTATATAGGCTATTAAATTAACTAAATACCTGATCCTTGGGTTGCTCCTCGACTGAGGCCGACCATATGAACCGCTTTCAAATCAAAACTAATGGTGCCATTCTCTCATTTAGTCCGGGAGGCGGTTTTGACTCTGGGCGCACCAAAAAGCGAGCTCTAAAACCCTAGGAACGAAAATGGGCAAGTTAGGGTTCTCCTACTTAAATAGGCAAGGGGTTAGGTTAGGGTTTCCAATTATCCCCTTTAGGCATGTGGGATAATTGGGAATGGGCCCACTTGCCTTAAATAGCTAGGTGGCCAAATGTGCCCACATGGAAATGTGTGCACCCAAATGTGCCCACATGGAAATGTGTGCACCTAAATGGGCCCACATGGAAATGTGTGCACCTAAATGTGCCCACATGGTAATGTGTGCACCTAAATGTGCCCACATGGAAATGTGTGCACCTTAATAAATGTGCATGTGCACATTAATAAGAAATGCACATACCTAGCAAGTTGCCCCCTAGGGGCTACTAGCCCCTGCTACACGCCGGGCGCATTAACGCCGGTTCGGTGGCGCGGTATCAATACGAGCGTGGCGATGCGATACCGCCCCGGGACCGTATATTTTTATCTTTGAACGTCACAACCCCAGGCTCCAACATTAAGGAGGCTCACCTAGGCACAAACATGCCAAGGTGGCTCAAACATGACGCGGCTCCAACATGCCACCTAGGCTCAAACATGCCAAGGTGGCACAAACATGCCAAGGTGGCTCCAACATTCCACCTAAGCTCCAACATGCCAAGGTAGCTCAAACATGGCACCAATGCTCCAACATGCCACCTAGGCTCCAACATGCCAAGGTGGCTCAAACATGCCAAGGTGGCTCAATCATGCCAAGTGGGCTCCAACATGCCACCTAGGCTCTGACATGACAAGGTGTCTCAAACATGCCACCTAGGCTCCAACATGCCACCTAGGCACAAACATGCAAGGTGGCTCAAACATGCCATGCTGGCTCCAACATGTCACTTAGGCTCCAACATGCCAAGGTGGCTCAAACATGCCAAGTGGGCGCCAATGTGTCACCTAGGCTTTATCATGCCAAGATGGTCGGACATGCCACCTAGGCTCCAACATGCCAAGGTGGCTCAAACATGCCACACGAGGGGTCCAACATGCCACCTAAGCTCCAACATGCCAAGGTGGCTCAAACATGCCACCTAGGCTCCAACATGCCACCTATGCTCAAACATGCCAAGGTGGCTCAAACATGCCACGCGGGCTTCAACATGCCACCTAGGCTCTAACATGCCAAGGTGGCTCAAATATGCCACCTAGGCTCCAACATGCCAAGGTGGCTCAAACATGCCACCTAGGCTCCAACATGCCAAGGTGACTCAAACATGCCAAGGTGGCTCAAACATGCCACGCCGAGCTCCAACATGCCACCTAGGCCCAAACATGCCAAGGTGGCTCAAAACATGCCACGGGCTCCAACATGCCAAGGTGGCTCAAACATGCCATGTGGGTTCCAACATGCCAAGGTGGCTCAAACATGCCACCTAGGCTCCAACATGCCACCGAGGAACCAACATGCCAAGGTGGCTCAAACATGCCACCTAGGCTCCAACATGTGCCACGTGGCTCCAACATGCCACCTAGACTCCAACATGCCACTTAGGCTCCAACGCGCCAAGGTGGCTCAAACATTAACATGCCACCTAGGCTCCAACATGCCAAGGTGGTCAAAACATGCCGAGGTGTGGCTCCAACATGCCACTAGGCACCAACATGGCAAGGTGGCTCAAACATGCCACCTAGGCTCGAACATGCCATGTGGGCTCCAACATGCCACCTAGACTCCAACATGCCACTTAGGCTCCAACGCGCCAAGGTGGCTCAAACATGCCACCTAGGCTCCAACATGCCAAGGTGGCTCCAACATGGCAGGGTGACTCAAACATGCCACCTAGGGTCCAACAAACACGCCAAGGTGGCTCAAACATGCCACGCGGGCTCCAACATTCCACCTAGGTTGAGCGTGCCAAGGTGGCTCAAACATGCCACGCAGGCTCCAACATGCCAAGGTGGCTCAAACATGCCATGTGGGCTCCAACATGCCAAGGTGGCTGAAACATGCCACCTAGGCTCCAGCATGCCAAGGTTGCTCAAGCATGCCAAGGTGGCTCAAACATGCCAAGGTGGCTCCAACATGCCACCTAGGCACCAACATGCCAAGGTGGCTCAAACATGCCACCTAGGCTCCAACATGCGCCACATGGACTCCAACATGCCACCTAGACTCCAACATGCCCACTTAGGCTCCAACGCGCCAAGGTGGCTCAAACATGCCAAGGTGGCTCCAACATGCCACCTAGGCTCCAACATGCCAAGGTGGCTCAAACATCCCAGAGGTGGCTCCAACATGCCTCCTAGGCACCAACATGGCAAGGTGGCTCAAACATGCCACCTAGGGTCAAACATGCGCCATGTGGGCTCCAACATGCCACCTAGACTCCAACATGCCACTTAGGCTCCAACGTGCCAAGGTGGCTCAAACATGCCACCTAGGCTCCAACATGCCAAGGTGGCTCCAACATGGCAGTGGTGACTCAAACATGCCACCTAGGCTCCAACATGTCAAGGTGGCTCAAACACACCAAGGTGGCTCAAACATGCCACGGATCCAACATGCCAAGGTGGCTCAAACATGCCATGTGGGTTCCAACATGCCAAGTTGGCTCAAACATGCCACCCAGGCCCCAACATGCCAAGGTTGCTCAAGCATGCCAAGGGGCTCCAACATGCCACCTAGGCACCAACATGCCAAGGTGGCTCAAACATGCCACCTAGGGTTCCAACATGCCCACGTGGGCTCCAACATGCCACCTAGATTCCAACATGCCACTTAGGCCCAACGCGCCAAGGTGGCTCAAACATGCCAAGGTGGCTCCAACATGCCACCCAGGCTCCAACATGCCAAGGTGGGTGAAACACCGAGGTGGCTACAACATGCCACCTAGGCACCAACATGGCAAGGTGGCTCAAACATGCCACCCTAGTTCTAACATGCCCATGTGGGCTCCAACATGCCACCCAGGCTCCAACAAGGTGGCCGAAACATCCAAGGTGGCTCAAACATGCCAAGTGGGCTCCAACATGCCACCTAGGCTCCAACATGCCAAGGTGGCTCAAACATGCCACGTGGGCTCCAACGCGCCACTTAGGCTCCATCATGCCAAGATGGCTTAGACTTAGACATGCCACCCAGGCTCCAACATGCCAAGGTGGTTCAAACATTGCCTCCTCCTAAAACTGCACCGCTTTTGTGGCGTAACTTGTACCGTAGCCTCGTGGTGAATGTCCGGAAGTCCACGATTCAAGCCTCGTGTAGCCCGGAAACATGCCCTTTATGTGGGAGGCATCGAGACCATTGAGCACCGCTTGTCCTATGCACGAGGTAGAGGCGCTTGGTCCCGGTGAGAGCCCTCTTTGGGTCTTCACCGGGCGGCGGCGAGACCATTGAGCACCGCTTTATCCTATGCACGAGGTAGAGGCAGCTTGGTCCCGGGTGAGAGCCCTATTTGGGTTCTTCAGCGGCGGTCAAAAGATTCTCTTGGGAATCTTTCCTAACAAGCATTAATGGCCAAGCGAAGCGCTTCATTCTACGCAGAGCTTGGCTTCTCGTGGTTGATTTGGAAAAGACGAGAACGAAGGTCTTTCAGAATGCAAGGCTTAGCCCTTTTCGGTTGGTTCCCGATCTTGAGGCATAAGTTGTGGCAGGCTTACCAAGTCTCAAGCTTGTCCGCACGCTAGTGGGAAATTTGGTCGACATTCCTACGATTGTGAATCATGATGGGCACTTCATTTCTTAGCACCACACTTATCATTGTACTTGATCGCATTCTAGTGGTTTAATATATTCCTATATTCTTCAAAAAAACATTCGATTGTAGTAGCTTCCAACAAAAGACTACTAGTTAAATGTTTGCAAACGTTGCCTGCATTTGCAATAGATGTGTTTCAGATGTGAAACATGTTCGTGATTTTGTTCTTGTGGAATTTTTAGATATAAGAATTCAAGATCTCAATGTCTACCTACTTGATGTATGTCTACTCAATTGTTTTCAGATGTCCCAATGATATAGAAGATCTAGATGGCGTTAGTGACACTAAAATGCTTGGCGAAGCATCATGAATGATCTCCTCGCATTAAATTTAAACTTGAGCCGATTTGGGAAAGTATCAAAGTTATAGTCTCATTAGGGTTTTGAGATAAAGGGCCTTCAAAACATGCCAACTAAGCCAAATGAAGGTCAATGAATCGCCAATCAAGAAATCGAGAGCTCGACGGGTCCGGTCCAAAGAAAACCGCTATAACTAACTCATCGATCATTTTCTAGCATAATCGTTGATAGAAAAGTCCAAATGAGCTCTCGTTTAGTGCAATAGATAGATCTCGTTGAGATCTTTCCAACCTTAGGTGCTTTGCACATATTTTAACCACTTATGATTGTCAAAACTCCAAAAATATGGTTTTTACCATTTTTTTACTATCCTACTGAGGGCTAAAAAGATATTCAAACCCCAAAGGTTGGAAAGATCTCAATGAGATCTATCTATCTATTGCACTAAACAAGAGCTCATTTGGACTTTTCTATTAACACTTATGCTAGAAAATGTGATCCATTAGTTATAATCGCTTTTTTCCGACCGATTACCGGGCCTTTTTCGATTGGTAGTTCATATAGCTTAGTCGGCAGCTTCTTAGAAGGCCCTTTTATGATCTCAAATAATCCCAATGGATGTTCATGGTTTGAACAATATATAAGCCGCGGGTACCCAAAATTTACTATTGCAATGAGCAAGTAAAATGCTTATAATTCTATATACGGAACTTAATTGCTTTTATTGTCTTCAAATGCTCATTAACCTGCTTTTATTGTCTGTTAAATGATGCCTCATCTCACCACTGTGTCTGCATCGATGGCAAACAAATCCACTGTACAACAGGTTAAACATTTAGCTATCTTTCTTTTTATTCCTAGTTTGGGGTTTTCACGACAAGAGCTCATTTGGACTTTTCTATTAACACTTATGCTAGAAAATGCGATCCATTAGTTATAATCTCGGACATTTGGATTACCAGTTCTGTTTTCTGATTGGTAGTTCATATAGCTTAGTCAGCAGTTCTTAGAAAGCCCTTTTATGATCTCAAATAATCCCTAATGGATGTTCATGGTTTGAACAATATATAAGCCGTGCACCCAAAATTTACTATTGCAATGAGCAAGTAAAATGCTTATAATTCTATATACGGAACTTAATTGCTTTTATTGTCTTCAAATGCTCATTAACCTCGCTTTTATTGTCTGTTAAATGATGCCTCATCTCTCACCAACATTCAATACGCATCGATGGCAAACAAATCCACTGTACAACAGGTTAAACATTTAGCTATCTTTCTTTTTATTCCTAGTTTGGGGTTTTCACGACAAGAGCTCATTTGGACTTTTCTATTAACACTTATGCTAGAAAATGTGATCCATTAGTTATAACTGTTTTTCTGACTGGATTACCAGTTCTGTTTTCTGATTGGTAGTTCATATAGCTTAGTCAGCAGTTCTTAGAAAAATAATCCCTAATGGATGTTCATGGTTTGAACAATATATAAGCCGTGCACCCAAAATTTACTATTGCAATGAGCAAGTAAAATGCTTATAATTCTATATACGGAACTTAATTGCTTTTATTGTCTTCAAATGCTCATTAACCTGCTTTTATTGTCTGTTAAATGATGCCTCATCTCACCACTGTGTCTGCATCGATGGCAAACAAATCCATTCGTGCACAAATCGTTAAACATTTAGCTATCTTTCTTTTTTTTCCTAGTTTGGGGTTTTGACGATGAAGATTTTGCTAATGTGCATTAGGCAGCGTTATTGGGTTGGGTCTTGTTGTTGTCGATTATCGTGAGGCGTAGTTACGTCCTCATCTGGCCGTTTTTTGATGTATTCTTGGATTCGGCTCGACTTTGATGTTGATGTTGATGATACCCAAGGGTTTTGCGAGATTGCAGTATAGTGAGGCTAGAACCAAATTGATGATGCCTTTACCATATCTCAACCAGAACAACAAAATGAAGAAGCTTAATGGAGGTTTTAAATCTGTCCCTTTGCGAACCCTGTCGGAACAGGCTGAAACAAAGGGCTTCGAGCATCGGCACACTGTCAAGATTGAAAGGTTAAGTCGTGCAAACAATATCTTTCATTGTTATCTTTTTTTTTTTTTTTTTTTTTTTGGGTAAGAATATGGTATATTATATTAAATGAAAAGAAAAGCGTAGTACATAATTCCTATTTAAAGGAATAGATCACAATAACCAAGTTATACAAGGGCCAGCCTTTGCAAGCTGGAGCTCGAATCATCCCCGTATCATCCCCGGGCCTTGATGACACTTAAAACGGATAGAAGCCTTGGATCACGCCAATCTGTCTAAAGCTTTGTTGTAGAAACGACCAAACTTTCTATGATGGCTTAAAGCCATAAGTGCCACCTCCATATTAAAGATATTCTTTAGTTTGTCTAACGAAAAGTCTTTGTCCTCCAAGAGCAATTCCACATCTATGCTTCGGATAGCCCACAACACTATGTTAACCAATGATCTTGATACTTTGTCCCCATCATCGTTACTACCAAGATTTCGGGCCATAGACATTGATCAGTTCTAACACCAATAAGAGGACTTACCCATTTCCAAAAGTCCACAACTTTGGGGCAAAAGAACAAATGTGAGAGTGTTTAGGTATTATTGCATCCAAGTGGACAACGGTCCATTGCAAGCATTCCCCTTTGATGGAGTACCTCCATGAAATCGATTCCACCACTGCAAGGCTAACCATCTAAAGAAGCTGTAGCCTTCTTGAACATAGGGTTGACCATGAAGTTAGAAGTAGTTGTGGCGCCATCGGGACATCCACACCTAATCTACCATTTGCTTTTAGGGGGCACAGGCGAAGGAGGGTGAATAGTCTTTGACAACATATTTCTCTTCCCCATTGCAAGACCATCGTCACACGGACCATCACTGTCACGAGAGAGTATTCAAAGTCTGGCGTATTTCCCCAAAGATCTTCTTGTCTCCTTCCCTGCTCCTTGTATCAATCCTTTAAAAGCGGGACCGGGAGAGCCATCGCACACCATCCCAAAGATGGCCTACTAAAATGAACCACTGCTTGTCTCCATTTAGGTGAAGATCGTGGATGTGTGAGGGCAAGAGGGAGGTTATTAGCATCCATATCCGTGTATTCGAAAGATGCTTAGCTTTCCGGCCTCCCGAGGTACATCCTTTGGATGAAAGAGACTTTGAACTTCCAACCGGGCCTCAGCCAGTTTTCTCATAATAGGAGATGTGCGGGGGGGCAATTTTGTAGCTATAGAAGAAGGAACCAATTTCCTCCGCGAGGTAGGGATGGCTTACCTTTTAGTGTACATTCTTTGAAGCCAAGATGTCGACAAAGTGTAGTGCAGGGGAGGTAATGCCATGTAATGCTCTCCATACGTATTTTCCAGCTAGTGCTTGAGCTTGAGTTTCCAGGTCCTTACACCCCAGACCTCCATCCTTCTTATCCCTGCACATTTCAGACCAAGCCACCTTGTGCCTACCTTCTCCCCATATGAATTTTCGCATAATGGTTTGAATTTGGCTATAGACACCCTTTTGAGCCACAATAGCCAGGAGTAATACACATGGGATCTTTGCCAAAGCTGCATTAGCGGTGTAATTTTGCCAATAGTAGAGAGACCTTTGGCTGACCACAAGTTAACCTTTTTTCTCAGGTTATCTAGAATAGGAGTCCATTTCCCTTTCAAGTTATCAGAGAGACCTAATGGTAGGCCAAGCAACCTGGTAGCCTCACTTTTAAGGATTCGAAAACCAAAGGCAGTAACTCTTGGGTCGATATCCTCGTCGAACGGCCATAGAACAACACATTTTGCCAAATTGAGTTGTATCCCTGACATTACCCCAAATGCATCTATAGCTTGGCGAAAAGATAGAAAAGCGGAATCATCAAACCACGAGAAAGAGGAAGGTATCATCTGCATACTTTGCATTATTGTAAGCCTATCTTGCGAGTTTGGTAACTGTAAACCAGAGATATTACCCTCAGACACTTCATATTCCACCATCTTAGTAAGTAAGTTTGCTATGATTAGAAACAGATATGGTGCGAGAGGGCATCCCTGCCTAATTCCCTTCGAAGTTCAAAGAGTCACGAAGGCTGCCCATTGATAAGGGCGATCACGGGTGCAAGCTTATTCAAGCCTAGAGATAGCTCAACAAAGCGGGGTCAAATCCATATGCAACATAATGTCTTGCAAGCCTTTCAGTAGGAGGGAATCATAAGCTTTCGCGAAAATCCAACTTGAGAAAGACACAATTTTTTTGCTTGGAGCGTTTACACCGGTGCAACCCTTCCGTGGCGCAACAAAATTATCTAAGATGTACGTTCGGTAAGAAAGCATCGTACATTCACCACCAATAATTTTGTTGAGTATAGGCTTGAGCGATTGGCGATTATCTTCATAATAACCTTGTAGAGCACATTAGTCGGTGCTATAGGCCTCCCTTTCGCATAACTTTTGAGGCACTGGCTATTTTGAGGATCAATGATATGAAACACGTGGATAGAGCGGATGAAGGTATCGGGCTTCCCAAGCCCCTTTTATCGTCTTAATAAAAGCGGGACCAAGGAGGTCCCAAAATTCCACAAAAACTTCGGGGGAAGCCATGCGGGCACGGGGATTTACCTCTTTTGCAAGAAGAGAGGGTAGAAAAGATCTCACCATCCTCCAGGTGCGTAATAAAATCAGATTGTCGACTTGCGAGATTTTAGTCCCCATTGTATCCTTGATAGCCAAGCTTGAGTTGTGGTATCATAAGTAATAGGGAGAGTGTCCTCTTTGAACATATTCTTAAAAGCTGTCTTTCACATATGTGGCAATCCCATTAGGTGTGTCGATCTGTCTTTGCTTCTCATCAATGATGGATGTGATACTATTCTCGGCTAGACGAGCCCCTGCTAGTCTGAAGAAGTGTTTGGAGTTCTCATGATCCCGCCGATTACCACTTTGTTTTGGATCTAGCTGCGGCTCCCCCGGCCTCCTCCTCCTCAATAGCCTTTGCGACCCTCAAGATCAGCTTCAGGAATGGAGAGTAGAATTGTATGGATCCAATAAGAGGTCTGCTTGGTGATTCTCAATTGGTCATATATTGCATTTTTCGACCTTTTGAATTCTGCGGCTCTTTCACCCCCCCCTTTTGATCCACTCCTTTATCTCCGAGATGGTTTGGATCCAGGGCCTTCATACTTGGCCCTTCCACTTGATGGCGAGAGATGCGGAAAAACACGAAAAGTTCCGAAACCAGTTTACCAATTAGAGAAGTATTAAACTTGAAGGGAACATTACAGATCTTGAGGCGAAGGAGCATCTTCAAAGCTAAGTATTTGAGGAACGTGGTGGGATTGGGTAAAGGCCAAATCTCCTTCCACAAAGTATTTGTCAAAGAAGCCTCGACGACTGTTGGCAAGATAGAATCTGTCTAGCGGGCGGTATATTTCGGTCATGCCCTTTTTGCTTGTTGGACCCGCGAAAAGAAGTATTCAAGGTGGGATTAAAGAGAATCCCACATTATCAAGTAAGGAGTTCCATGAAGCATTCTCCTCGGTTGATAGATTCCTATGGAGGCCAATTTTACGGTCCCGGATATACATCATATTCAAGTCACCACCAAGAAGCCAATTCTCGACTTCTGTTTGGTAATCCAAATCTCAATCTCCTTCCACATGATGGCCCTTTCAGCTGGTTTATTGGATGCATAAACATTTAGGAGGCCCCATTTACAGCCAAGTGTCTCAAAGATAACGCACGCCATCGCCATTTGTACCCTTAAAACTGAAGTAAGCGCCTTTGCCCTTTCCGGTATAGCCGTACCACCCTTTGTACCTAGGGCCGGGCAAGTGAAAGAACCATCTTGTCCCCCACCCAAGTACCCCGGTGATCTAGCCTCAAAGTCGGGAGTCTATGTTCTTGTATGAGTATGATGTCTGGCGCCATTGACCTTATGGCGCCGAAAAGCACTCTCGGTACGTTTAACGCCCCCTTGATGCCCCTCAAGTTCCATGATATGACCTTCATGGAAAATATGGTGGTGATAGATATCATTGGGAGCATATCCACTAGCCTCCCAATAGAATGTGTAAAATGGGTGGCCCTCAAATATACCAAAGGGAGTCGAGTTGTATGCATGCCCCCCCTTTCTTGACTATCTTACACAAACATAGTGTGTATGTATGATGGATGGTGACTTGGAACATGATTAGCCCATTGATTCGCCCATTGTCTAACAAAGACCAATAAAATTTGTTGATTGTGACTTTTGATTTTGTAGCCCCAACGTTTGTGACCGATGATGAGTAAGGATGGTGGCGAAGATCAATCACCCAACTTCTTATAAAGCGGCCCCCCCTTAGATACAGGAGTTGGATTGACCCATACCACAAGTTGTCATTGCATAAAACCTTGGAAGGGAGTCTACCCCGAAACCATATAGTAAATACAAGGAGATTTCCATCGAAGATTGGAGCATTGTATTAATATTAAGAAAGATAAGTATTCAACTTATATATTTCGCATACTTCATAGTTTAGAGAGTCATCCAAATGATATGCTACAGGAACTTGATCTCATGTAACCCATTGGAGCCGTTGCTCATATGAAAAAACCATTAGTTACAACCTGTTTTTCCTTTCCTATACCATACATAGGAGGCTTCATTTGTGTATAGTAAAACGACAACCCACCAAAGACCACCCGCTAACTCGCTAACTTTTTTTTTTTTTTTTTTTTTTTTTTGGAGAAAGGGCTTTTTCTATTCATAAGAGAAAATGATTACAGTTTGTGCAAAAAGCATCATGAACCTACACTAGTGCTGAAGATAGCATCCAGTGTTTTCCAAAATTTGATCGACCATAGGGTCATAGCCATAAATAAGATTTACAGGGACAAGTTCTCGGGACAGGTTTATAAAACGCGACTTTTTCCTGAAAGAGGTGGCCTTGACCCTTTCGAGTAACAACCCGGGTTTGGTAATTCCATCCGATAAGATCCTCGAATACAAACCACAAACTACCCTGTTTATGCATTGAACAGGAGACAACTACTTCCAAATCATGATATATGCTGGTCTCATGGAAAAGTCCCATTTAGAGCTCAAAAGTTACTAACCGTTGATTCCTAAGAAGCTTTTGACCAGATCGAGCCTCTACACCGTCGTCATCCTCCTTGCTATGTCCGATTAGCGACATTTTCTTCCCCTTTTTCTTCTTCTTGGCAGCAGATGAAAGGGGCAGAGCTGAATCATTATCAGATAGTCTCATGCCTTCTGTAGCATTTGGATCTTGATCATGTGTTTGAGTGTTGCGTGAATAAGATTCTGGGGCTTGATAAATATCCACCATTTGTTGGGCTATATCGGCGACCTTACTATCGAGAGGATTTGGAGCCGAATGAGTTGTAACACCTTCACTAGAAAGGTTAGTGAGAAAGGCGATCACTTCAAAGGGATGGAACAATGTTTGCAACCGTGTGGGACTGGTGTCGAGGCGAGGAATATCATCGATCTTGTTATCGCTGACCTTGTTATCGAAGATTGAATCAAAACATTGGTACCATCTTTAACAGGAGATGCTAGAGATGTTAGTGAGAGAGGCAGCCCTTTTAGGGGCCCTTTGCCTTCACTACTAAACAGAGTTCCTCTTAGAGGATGTGACAATATCCGCCTTTGTTAAGACTATTGCCATTAGATATTTTGCGAGTTTGTGACGGGGCCGGGGGTTGTTAGTTGCAACATATCCATCATTAGCAACTATAGAGCCAGGGTTGTTAGTTGCAGCATATCCATCATTAGCAACTATAGTACGATCTGCACTAGAAAGATTAGTGAGAACGGCTGTCCCCTTAGGGGATGCATCACTGCCTTCGCTATTGAACAACGAGGTCCCTTTAGAAAGTGGGACAATGACCACCCTATTGCTGTCATAGTAAAGTTCTCCATCAACTCTGGTTGGACCATATCCATCAGCAACTATAGCATTGGTGGCAGAAGCGTTTGGATTGTTAGCCACCACAGATACAACATGGGTGGCAGAGGACAACATGGCCCCATTGGCTGAAACAGATATGTCTTTGTCACATGCATTGTTGGTTACTGTGTTGGTCATATCAGCAGCCACTGTGTTGGTCGAATCAGCAGTTGTAGAGGACAACATGGCCCCATTGGCTGGAACAGAGATGTCTTTGTGACATGCATTGTTGGTTGCTGTGTTGATCATATCAGCAGCCACTGTGTTGGTCGAATCAGCAGTTGTAGTCACTAAAACTGTTGTAGTTGAGCTGGAGGGCAGGTTGGCCCCAATTTCATAACTTTGGTCGGTCAAAGAGGTAGGAAGCTATAGGATTCGGATCATTGGCAATATTCAGTAACCTTGACTTATCACATATCCTTGACTGGTCAAGGGCTCCAGCCATATCCAGATTGCCCAAAGGCACATCATTTTCCACATGTTGAAATGGAGGGAAGGGCAGGCCCACATGAGAAACACAATGAATGTTTTGAATAGAAGGAAAAGGCACAGACTTAGAACATTCTCCCTTCTCGTTAGGATAGTTACATAAAGGTATGCTTCCTCCAAGAGATTGGATTCCTTGTATACGCACAAACTTGCTTACCCTTAAATGATTGGAATTCAAGTGCATGGGAACCGGAATACGGGATCCGTGAGTAATAGGTCGATGGGATCCTTGATTGGGAGTCGATATATTGCCATCCAAAGACCCAACCATACAACCAAACTTCCCATATCCGCTTGACTCCCGAATGTAATCTAACTCCACATAGGGCACAAGGAATGGGTAGACCAAGAGCTTTGAATGAAGCTAATATCTTCATCAAAATAGCCCGAAAATTGGATGAACTTCGGGGATGGGTTTGAGGAGGTCAACAGAGATGCAAATCTTAGGGGCCTCATCCAATCTATTATCCATGCAAACATACTCCCCAAGTCATGAGGCAATCAACTTAAAAGATTGTTCATTCCAATATTGGGGCTTAAGTCCGAGAGAGAGATCCGTCTAGGATAGTATAAGGCATCGGGCACGAAGGCTCGAAATTCCGCTCTATACCTTTGTAGAAAAAATTGCCCATGAGGGGAGGAAATCAACCCTTTTCGGAAAAGTGCATCCACTTCCCTTGTAGTGGCAGCAGTTATGAGAAAGTAAGTGTTGCCCAGAACTTGAACTTTGATCTCTGTTTTGGACCTGCATACTCGTTCAAGAGTTTTCTTGATCTCAATCCGAGTTGGACTGCCCCTACAGATCTTGCCAATGAGACCAAATTTTTCAAAATAACGAATCTTATCCGCTACTACTGCAGTGTGTAGTGAGATTTTGCCTTGTGGACTTAATGCCCTTCCTTTAGAGAGAGGAGGGACAGAGCTAGGGGCAGATACTTGAGCAAAGGACCTCCCATCTAACCCTCCAGTGGAGAGGTTATTGTGCTTCACATGCTGGATTGTCTCCATCTAATATAATTCAAGTAGGAACTCAGCACCAAGGAAGTCGCACTGCACAACTAGAGAATGTCTTGGCACAACAAAGTAATCCCCAAATATGAAGTTTCTGAGAGACCTACGAGCCTGCAACTGATCGCCCAAAATTACTATGCCCCCAAGACACCTAAACTGGTCTTGATGCAAGACACCGTGATCGAGAATAGTGGACCAGAGTTCGTCCACAGGGCCACTAAGGATTCCCCAAAATTGATGCGTGAAATTCACAAGAACCACGGATCTGTAGATAAACTGAGACGAGTTTGGGGAGCTGGCAGTAGAAAGCTCAGAGGGCTGGGGGCTAGGAGATCTTGGAGGGATGGGTGAGGAATGTAATGAAAAGGGAGATGACACAATGTTAACTGGAGATCTGAGAGATGGAGGAGGTGAGTCAAAGGGATTGGGGGGAGATTCAGAGTTTACAAGAGCTGGTGGATTGATGGGAAGAGGGGGAGAAGCAGAGTTTACCAGACTTGGTAAATCAACGGATGGAGGGGGTGGCAGTGAGCTTATAGTAGGAAGGGGCAACTCAAGAAATGAAAGAGAGGGATCCATAGGCAAAGAGTCATTTGAGGTTGGATCCTCCCCAATTCCTAGACTTTATATACTTCAAGATAGATGAAATCTGCCACAGGAGGATAAAAGGTTTTGAACTTGGAGTAGCAAGGCTGATCAGCTCCAAGGTAGACAATCTTCCATTCAAGGGGCGTGTACACCCGGATCGAAGGAGAATGAACCAGCTTCTTTTGCAAAGAGATGTTCAGGGAAGAGATAGTTATCTAGAAGATATGACCAAAGCACAGAAGAGGGGCCCTGAAGCCAGCCACAAAATACTTCCTGATCCTTGAAGCAGATGACAAAGTATTTGCTTGGGAGGGCAGGAAGAGGAGTGAACGAAGATGCTTGAAGACTTGAGCAAGCTATGGATAAAGGCGTTAATGGTCGCCCATTTGAAGGAAGCGCATGAGGAGGGAGCACTCATTTTTTAGAGGACGATTGAGAGTGAAACAATAAATTGGGACAATGGATTGCATAAAAGACATGATTACAACGGAAGATGAGCAGCAGGGGTCGATTGAGTGTGAAGCCTTAAAAGAAGAATGGGATGCCTGCTAAAAGCTCCATGCAGATTTGCATGTACCAGGCAAGCAGACCCACATGTGTAGCATGAAGACTCTACCAGGAAGATGTGTGAGAGCTGAGAACTCAATCCAAGAGATCGACAGAGTAGAATCTAGTGCAAAGAGCCCCATCATTTAGAATAGAGACGCTAAGGCAGTTGAACAGTAATTCAATAAACCTTGACTCCTTCATTGTTATCTTCTGCCAAAGCAAGAGAACAAAATCTATATCTACCACACAAACAATTTACAGTGAGTTCCTTAGCCATCATACCTTTCAAATGCCATGGCATTATTTGGGCCATGCTTGAAGCCTTCAACGCCCACATGAGAAAGTAAATGTAGGATCTACGACTTTGGCTTTTGCTGATTGGGCATAACTATTCGTATCTATTCAATTTCAAATTTTCTCTATTTTTGGCCTGCATGTTGGCTCAGCTGATTAGATTTGTTTGGTGGATAAATCCCCTTTTTCTATACTATTTTTGTTTACAGGCAACCCATAGTGTGTTAGCACAATTTTTTGACAAATTTTATTATAGTTTTCTATTTAGACATATGAAAGTTCTATCTCTAAATATAAGATGGCCAATGGGCCAAAGTGCTCATAAGAAAAATTTCAATGGGGCTTAAAACGTTTGCCGTGATAATATTGGGTGTTTGTTTTATCCACTTGGCAAATCATTTTAGCCTAGGCCAAAATATGTTCTCTTTTGGGTGCAAGTGTGATTTCAGCCTAAGAATAGCTAGAATGCCAATGCCAATTCAACTTCTAGGGACATTGAATCTAAGAATCGCTGAAGGAATATTGGAAAGCTATTCGTTTTAGAAGAAATTTTTGGCCTTCGTCAGTAATGAATAAACTGAGACTCTAGACGAATATTTAAAAAATGTTTGTAACTTTTTAAGTTCCAGGGAATATAGAAAAACATAAAAGGGATCATATCTGGTGTTTTCCATCTCTAACTAGAGGCTTCAGAAATCCCAGGACATTTTTGGACTTTGAAGTTAGACTGCCTTTTCTCCAGTCAAGTCAAACATACCCGTACTCTATAAGTACTGGGACCCAAACCAAAGGGTTTCAGGGGATTTTAATTTAAACATGTTGGATGTAATGGTTTTGTTTATTAATGTTGGACGTAATGGTTTAAACATGTTGAATATCTGTAGAAATTAGATCAGAAAGCTTGAAGTGTCCCTTTAACTTTTTACAAACTCAAATTATTTGCCATCTTATAATTTATAATCCATTATTATGCTAGTTGAAATGGAAGATAAAATGCAAATATAACAAAACTTTAAGTATGGGAATAAACTCATTGACCAAATGACCAAAAACCCTAAGCGCTAATCGTTATACCTTGCAATATTTTTTTTTTTCTTTTTTTGAAGGTCGTGAGACTTTTTTTATTGACAAGAACAAAGGCACAATACACAATGCACAGACAGGAATAAAACCCTAGTGGATAGACTGACCCAACTAGGCATAAACACCCGTCTATGCATAAGAAGAACACCGTAAATACGTCTGCCAAATTATCTCTTTTTTATCATCAGCTAGAGATGCACGATAAGCTTTAGTGATCTTCTGTTGAGCACAATGGAGAAGATGTTGATCAGAGATATATGCACCTTGGAAAATACACAAACGTCGCCTTGCAATATTGTGGCCCTTTGAAGTAAATTAGTCTTGGGATCCTTGCTAGGTGTATAATATAATTTGCCTACAAAGAGACTCAAGCTAGATAGAACCCTCAGACTAGTTCTAGAGTTTTTACTTCAAATACTTGGGCATTTATATTCTTTTCACTTTGGCTTCTATTCCTTCCCTGGCTCAACTAGTAAAAATGCAAGCCTTGTATTTCGTGACCGAAAAAATATTTGAAAGTGCAGCTTTTGGAGCTTGAAAACACTTTTTTATTACTGTCCGATTTGAGGTGGGTGATTCGATTTGTTTTAGATAGAAAGTTCCAGATGGCGCCTAATGGCTCCACCATCTTATATGTGACGCCCAAGACTGTGAACGAGTCCCAAAGGGAAGAGTGAAGGGTCATTTCACCCTATCTCCCTCGTGGCCTACCTAGCCGCTTGGCCGCGAAACATACATGTCGGGATACAACATAATCACATATCCACCTCGGCGGTGGTGCATCAACATCCGCATAGACAATGATCGAAGATCATACATATGGGTCCTACCCAAGGCCTCGTGACTCGAAGGGATGACCCGACGGCTTGGGTCTCCGTGAGTTCATTGCGCATGTAATTCATGGCAATGGATTTGGTTGGCATAAGAACATGGCATAGGGTTGTTCACTCCATCCGCCCCTCCTATGCACACTTTGGCAAGAGTAGGCTTAAAAGTGTTGGGACTGATCAGAGGCCTCACGGATGCATAGCCAAAAGGGCTATTCCCGGGTTGCATCTCCCCAGCCCGATGGGGGGCAGTAGGGATCACCCTCCGAGGTCTACATGCCGACTCAAGGTGACTACAGGCCAACGCCCTTATTCGACCGAACCCACCGGAAAGTGTACACCACTTCACGGGTGTCGAGCCCATGCCTTGGCCCGCACTCGGGTAAGCCATTAGACCTAGTCACAATGATCCCTGGGTGAGGCCTTACACACCAGGGATCGCTCAAGAGTCAACACTAACCTCCTTCTTAGCCAACTGCCCCTTCACCCACAACTGTGTGTGTTCTTTTGTACACAGCCGAATCTACAAAGTGTGCTAGAGAGGCTAATCTAGGAGCATCTACTACCAAGCTTTAGGTCTCTACCCCCTTCCCAATACAAGGAGTTCATAGAGATACATCATCCATATATTATCACGGAAAGAACTAAAGAACTAGATCTAATCTATATCATAGAGTTAGGTTCTTTAGTTAGAGTCTAGTATCTAGAGATCTAGAGGGCTGCTATGGGCAACTCCTAATAGGCTAAACCCCACCGATTCAATGACTAGAAGACGGCGGTTTAGACTATTAAATTGACTAAATACCCGATCCTTGAGTTGCTCCCCGACCTGAGTTCACCCATCCCGTTGCCGCCGAATCAAGGGAAACTAATGATGCAATTACTACTCGCATTGGTGCAGGAGGCTAGTTTTGGCTCTTGGAGCAGCCAAAACAGAGCTCTAAAACCCTAGGAACGAAAAATGGGCAAGTTAGGGTTTCTCCTACCTAAATAGACAAGGGGTTAGGGCTAGGGTTTCCAATTATCCCTTTAGGCATGTGGGATAATTGGGTATGGCCCACTTGCCTTTAATGGCTAGGTGGCATAAATGTATCTACATGGAAATGTGTGCACCTTAATAAATGTGCACATTGGTAAATGTGCACATTAAAGCAGAGTTTCATTAAAGTTGGAATTCCCAAGACAAGTTGGAATAATTTTTATATAGTATACTTGGAGGGTTATGTATACCTCAATACTTATAGTATGGTTATGTGTATTACATAAGGTTATGTATACATGTGTATACTAGTATACATCAATACTTATATTACGGTTATGTGTACTACAAAAGGTTATGTATACCTGTTGTATACTAACACAACCAGATTACAATAAGATAACAAGTACTATTATTCTTCTAATATTACTCAATGATCGAATCTAGCGTATATCTCAGATCCTTTCGATCATGAACATTTGATACTCTCTATTCCATAGGAGATGGATGATAACATCGACGGATCGGGGATAATGGCGAGGATTGAGAGCAATGAAGCAGAGCCTTCAAGCAAAGATATCTCTCGCCAAGGCAATCGGCAGAAGTCCTCATGATTCATCTTGCAAGTGATAGAATCACGCTCAAGACCGTAATACGCCATAGCTAGATCGAGGCCAATGTTGTCGCACTCGGCAATTTGATGTATATTTATACCCACCAAAATTATTGATGGTATATACCACCAAAAATTATTGATGGTATATACCCACCAAAATTATTGATGGTATATACTCACCAAAAATTATTGATAGTATATACATAGAAATTATTGGATCATATACATGTATGGTACTCGATAATGGCAATGAACACCAATAATTCACATCAATAATTTTACTTCACTATAAAAGCAGCTCCATTCGGTGGTAGAGGTCATTCATCTCCCATGGCTTCCTTTGCCCGATCGTCCGGAGAACATCCAAACCATCAAGTGCTACATGAGCTACAATGATCCTATGATTGCGCAATAAAGGGTGTCAAGATGGATCCATGGTCGCAATCCAAAGCAGATGGTCCCATGAAAGTGCTTGCAGTGAAGCTCACTCGTGTTGTGATCCACCTATATTGGCTTCCCCGGATCGAGATCTATGAGTGAATGCCATTACCTCATTCTGTTGATGATGAGTGAATCTGATGATCCTCTGATACACTTAAGGATATAATAATATAAGCACTTATGATTTGTGTATCTCATATGATATATATAATATAAGCATAGTGAATATTAGGTGATGTATAGAATCGAAAGTACATGATAGAATCATACCGGCATTTGTACATGATACTTGTATACGCCTCAATGATGGCCATTACAGTTACACCCCAATAATTCACATCAATAATTTTACTTCACTATAAAAAACAGCCCATTCGGGCTAGAGGTCATTCATCTCCCATGGATTATTTTCCTTCTTCCTGCACACCACATCGAGGATCAAGTGCTCAATGAGCCACTTTCTGATCTTGTTGATTGCCTAGACAGCATCTTCTTCTTGATCCCTACACCAAGAAGAAAAAGCTTTGGGCCGAGATTCATTGCCCCCGTCAATTCGTGTTATGATCCATCCGATTTGGCTTCCCGGAGCATGAGCTATGAGATATCGTGGATCACTACTACAGCATCCCTAAGATGAATGAATCAATTGCTCAACATATATAAGCACTTCACCATCTTATCTATGAATCATGTATGCATTTTATATATTAAAGATGTGGCGATTATATATGATCACAAATATAGTAATGTACAAGATCTTATGTATTAAGATGAAAGATATGTATTACAAGTACAAGATCTCATGTATTAAGAAATGTCTTTCCACATGTCTACAATATATTTCGAATTTGGACTGGTTTGACTGCCTCTTGCCATTGGCATCCCATGCATAATGAATAGCATCTAAATTTTCATACCTTGAAGATTCGGAAGGATTAGGCCGCCAACGCTTAGTCAAAAAGTCTTTTGTAGTCCCCTCCAAAGAGGCTTCCACCACGATACAAAAATATGGCCAAAATATGTAGATTCCGGATCAAGAACAACATTCTCCTCTCGCATATCCTAACCAAGTGGCGGTGTTATCATCTCCAGGTCCGACTAGAACAAACATACCCTTTGTCACATGTGCGTGAGGATCAAACTCTTCAAGAGGCAGCACTAGACGGCCATGTGACGGGCCACAATAAGATGGTAAAGGTCGTGTGACCAAGGCAGATATCGTCGACCTCTGGAACAAATGCTTTGCTTTGTTCTAGAGGAGCTTGTCTTGTTTGTGGCCAAAATGCATCATTTTGAGGACGCCCTGAGCAACATCCTCCAAAGAGATAAGAAGTCGGCTCCAATACTCAACACTTGCCGTGTATTGCCTTGCAAACAAGCTACTTTCTTGATTCTTACATATGTCCTTCCATAGGGAGATGTATTTGTTGATGCTATCCTTCAACCCCTGGAAGATCCTTCAATGTTGGTCTAGGAGGAATATTTTTGTGGCACACCACTTGGTAGCATTGGCTGACCATGTTCATCCTCTTTCCACATTCTAACTCCCCGGAGAATCTGGCTGGAAGCCACTTCTTTATGTGTAGGACGATTTTGTATTGCATAATGTGCCAATCTCCCCGCCATCTTAAATTTGAAGAGCAATGGTTCAAGATGCCTCAGCCCTTATCAGGGATGAATCCTTTCACAAAAGCCTTCCAATTTGGAACTTCATCAATAAAGTATGGAATTGAGATTTTGCATTGCACTTGCTGAACAAGTAAAGTAGCTCGTAGTGTCAAAGCATCCGATGAACTCATCAAGGTTGAAAAATTTCCAAATAAAGCATCAATATCATCATGGGTGTGGCCGACCATTATAAAGCCCACTTGGATCTCATCAAAGACCTTAAGCCAAGTCAAATAAGATAAGTATGAGAAGACATACCTATTTTTGTTTTGCCCTTGCATTATCAAGTTGCAAATAGAGATTTCGGGGAGAGGGTTGAACACCTCGAGATTCGTTGTAGTTGAAGCATTTGGCAATACTTACGCCATAGAAGCAAGTTTGTTCTTCAAAGGATTGGTATCCTTGACCGCTTGCATCCATTTGCAATCTGCAGCTTACTTCCACATAAGTCACCTATCTTGTCCTCTTGTACCAATTCCAAGTTATGCAATATCCTAGAAAGTGAACCAATGTGGAAGTTTGAATCATCTTTCCATAAATCAAGTGAGAAATGACCATGGGCACGACCACCATGCCCATGAGTCGAGAGCTCCCGCCAAACCGCTTCTTCAAGCGATCACCTCTCCATATGATTTTGCTAGATGATGACTTCTAGGCACTAAAGTCTTAACCTCGATCCATCTTATCATGTATTATACATAGATGATTTTTCTGAGACCGGATTGTGACAATGCTCTCCAATGCCAATATTGACTTCTGCAAGAACGTTGTTTCTAGCATATGAGCCCGACGTTGAATTGCAAGATTTCGCTCTCTCTTGTATCTTTTGTTTTTCCAAAATTTTGCTTAATTACCACGCAGATGTTGCATTTAGAGAAGGCTGTATTTTTGCAATGCTAACATCCGAAATTCCCTTTCCATATACTATAAAAAGAGTTCAAGGCTACAGCTTGTTCCCGTGAAGCTCTTCAACGAACGGCCAACTTCTTTATGTATAAGCTTCTTATTAAGAATGGAAGGAAGCTTATGTCACGTTTTCTCTTACATCATCTCTACCTCTTTTGCTCCTATGGGGAATACTTTTCGGCATTCTCCTGAATGAACTGGCTCTTGCACACATTCGGTGGCCAGCAGTAGTGGATCTAGGCTACTTAGAGCCATATTACCATGTTCGGCTACCTTTGCACCTGCTTCAAATCTGTTTCTCCAATTGTAAAATGTTGACTGACTGATACCTAAAGCCATGCGCCACCACCCAAATTTAATTCCATCCCCTTGAGCACTATCCTGCCCTCTCCTTCTCCCCGTAAGTCACACTCACAAAGACACGAAAAAAAAAAACGAACCCTTGCATTGTATGGTTGGGATAAAATTTTTTCTTAATTCACGTGACTTGATGCTTGGTAAGTTTCTTGTTGCAAGTATTTTTGCAGCAGCTTGACTTCATGAACTTATTGATTGAAGTTGTGGAGCATAGCCTTTCCTCTTTTGCTTTTTCCTTGGGGCTCTCTTGGAATCCCCATGTGTGTAAGTATACTTCCTCTTTCATTTTAATTTTGAGCCCCATATTTGTCCTCAAATGATTCTAGCTCTATATCCTCATTTTCTTTAGCTTCTCGAGCTTTGCGTGATGTTGTGAGACAGCCCCTTCCATCCAAAGCATCACATCGCTATTTTCCCACCCAAACAAGTGCATTCTCACTTGGCCTTTCGCACAAGCATGACATCTCGATCCTCTTTCATTAGTTCAGAAGCACCTTTCCAACACAAAGGCCAACCTTTGTGTCTCCTAAGAATTTCATCATCAAAGATCCCGTGTGGATCAACAATAGAATTATAGCTTTCCGTGACATTTAGTTCTAGTACAAGAATGGAGAATGTGGCAATTGCATTTCCAAGAGTTCTGCTTTCTTGAGTAACTAGGTGGTGGCTCATCATCATCCGATGGTATTCTCATGAAAGCAAACCGAGTAGCTAAAATCCACGATGGATCAATCTCTTCATCCGCAGAAATCGCTTCCAATGCATTCTATGTATGAGTTGTGTGAGGTAGGTGTCCCCATGTTCGATCTTGGTGTCTCATCATGGGTTGCATCAATGCCATGAAAACGATATCGCTTTCGAGGGCCATTCATGAATGTGCCCACCCGGCAATATTATCTCGCAGACCCGCACATGCAATCGGAAGCACGGAGTTGGCACCACGCCTCTGTGAACTTGCACAACCACGTTTCATTGCATCCACATCCTTCCCATGGATGCTACTTCTATTCAGCCAATGACCGCCAACAACAACGCTTGTCATCAGATAAGTTCACCAAGTTCTCCGCGGTTGCTGCTTGACCGAGATGAAGGAGAACTCGGTGATGACGGCGTAGAGGAACTACTAGGCGTGCTGGGGGTTTCCCGTTATCGATGATGATACAGAAGCATCCGACAGATTCTCACGCCATGTCTAGGCCATTCGATAAATGTGCCTACAAATTTTCAGAACATTATCCGGGCGCTACCGCATATGGAATGGGAAGCACATGGGATGGAATTATGGCTTCAAGAACCTCCACGACGACGCCCTAAAGTAGTCAATGTTCTTTCCATGTAGGTGCCCTCTATGCGCCTCATGCCCCCTAGCAACAACCACGCCACCACAAGGGAAGTTCTGCAGGTCCTTTTCCCCGCAAGCATCCAATGACACACACATTGTTAGAAACCCCGCTGAAATAACCATAAAAATATTCATTAAACAGTAAATGGCGCCGAGTGCGCCATTTGTTCAAATAGCATGCCAAATATTTGCCACAAAATAGCGCTCGCCGCCATTTGCCTTAATGGCGCTACCGAGCTATTTGAGGCAAATGGCGCACTGGCGCTTATTTGATCTAATGGCGCACTTCAGCCATTTGGCTTCCTTAGGAAAGAAAACAGAAAACTTAGGAAAGCAGATTACACAGTACAGATCACTGCAGATTACTAAAGATTACTACAGATTACTACATATAACTACAGGATACAACAGATTACTAAAGATTACAGATTACACATTAGTAGATATTACTACAGACTACAAGATTATTACGTGCATTGTTACAGACACTACAGACATTAAATGCATTACGATTATTTCCTAGATTGTTACAGTTACTACGACATTATGGTAGAAACATTATTCGCGACTTATAGGAGAAATTGCCGACAGCTAAAACTAAAATGTAATCAGCCACTAACCTTTGGGATCATTGTAGATCGAGAATCGCCCATTGAAAGAAGGGAAGAGCCTTGAATCAAGTAGGGCTTTTCAAAATAAAGGAAGCCGCGAATCAAAATGAAGAAGCGCCGCTATGAAATGAAGAAGCTTTTCAGCAACTAAGTGAAGCGCCAAGAACCAAATGAAAAGCGAATGCGAATCAAGGTAGCCCAAAGAAGCTACCGCTAACAAAGAAACACAAAATTAAATAACTCTCCCGAGGAACCAATGCCTAAGGCGCACAGACGCCCCCGAGATCGCCTTTGGCGCCCAAGTCCTCTCAGCGCAAGTACCGCTAATGTTGAAAGCTAAGACGGGAGCCGTAAAATCGCAACCCCTGCTAATACGAGGACTAAAGCCTTTTATTTACCATATCCGGTACCCCTCAGATTTTATAAACGGCTTTGAGACAGACCCGCACAATATATGCAAAAGTGGCGGGAATTCAAATTTTAAAATTCAAAAGTGGCCGGACGGAATTCAAATTTTAGAATTCAATTCATGGACGGGCGGAAATTCAAATTCAAATTTTAAAATTCAAGTGATCTGGACGGACGTACGACGGATGCAAAGAAATTCAAGTGCATATGGCCGAGGTACGGGTCGGGCCAAACTTTCGCGCCATTAATTTCGACGGGTTTATTTTCTCTTCATTTCATTTCTCTCATTTCATTTCATCCACCTTCTCTTCCGCCCGGCCTTCTCCTCGCAAGTCGCCCTTCTCTAACCAGCCTTCTTAGCTTTCTCTCTCTTTGTGTTTCTCTCTCTAGTGCCTTGGTAGTGCAAATTGATCCCGGAGCTCCGGAAAAAGGTGGAGTAGAATTTATATCGGCCCCGTAATGATCCCGTGACGGCCGTCGATATAATGATGGCCCCTGCTCAAAGTTAGTTCAGATCGCTTTTTTAGCTGTTTTCCGTGATCATGGGTATAAAAAATAGCATGACCGCTACCGTTTCATGTATTCAAAGTGTTCAGGATAGTGAGTTCGTGGTCTCGTTCGAAAGAAATGAGCGCCATTCCGCCCATTTCTTTTGGGATGTGTTAGTTTTGTAGTTTGTTTAGAGCGTATGTAGCATAATGCAATGAGAAGAGATCGACAATTTGTTTTTCCAGTACGCTTTCCGGGCAATTGCTAATAATGCTTATGAAAGCTCATTGTTAAAACACTAATCATCATTCAACATAAGAAACCCAACCCACCACGCATTTGCATGGAATGGCGAGTCAAGGCGCTATTTTCCACCGGCGAAACGTCGCTTCTCCTCAATTTCTTTGCCAACAATCTAGAAAGTACAGCCTTATTATCGACTCGCGTGTCGAGAATGTCTCGATACTGCGAGGCGCAGAATAGGAGTGTACACCGGATTGTTGGGCCGGGCCGAGGATTCCCGACCGCCACCGAGAAATGAGCGGGCGCCATTTGCATGGAAATGGTTAGACTTTGCATGGAAATGGCCGCCGCCGCCATTTCCATGCAATGAGCATCAAGCGCCATTTCCATGCAAATGGGCGAAAGGGCTGGGTTTGGCTTTCATGATTTGAATGTTGATTAGTTGTTTCTTTGTGAAGCTCGTTGTCCAAGCCCCAAAACGCTGTGACGAGAAGACCGTGGTCATGGCTGGAAGGCTTATGGTGCATAGAAATTGTCGTGGCAATTCCCTTGAGGAAGGGGTCGACCCCACAAAGGGGACAAGAGGAGAGAACTTTGCCTCCTCACAAAGTCGAGAAGTGGTGAACAGATGTTGTGATGCAAATTTTGGCATCATTGTCAACATGCGAGGTGAAAAAGCGGGAAGATTAGACTTCCTTGGCTGCACAAAGGAGGATCCCCCCGTGAATTGCACCATTGATGGATCAAGTGCTTTTACGATCCACGATGATGGAATCCAAAGATCAAGGACCGCATACCGCTAAAGAAAAGGCCGCTACGGTCTGCTTCATACGAAAAGCAGAGGCAGTCTATTAATGGCACCTGGCCGAGCTACTTAGAGGATTTGGCATTCTCCGCTCAGCCATGGACGATCAAAGAACTCCGGTCACATATTGTCGAGTCAAGAGCTCGTAATATGCCCCGCCTAATGGGAAAGACACTGGCTTCTACAGGAGATTACAAAGAAGGATGGGAAGAGAAATCCAAACCTTAGGCAAGCCAAAAGCAAAGAAAGCAACAGTCCAAATAGAAGGGACAGAGCATGAGGAAGAGAATCAAAAGAAAGACGAGGAAAATCCCAAGTCTCCTCCCAAGTCACCCCAAGTCTCCTCCTATCAGGACACCCATCGGTTCTCCTATCAAGTCCCCTGTGATAAACAGATTCAGAGAGAACCATTAGTGATACTAAATCCTCCCCACATGTGAGAGGTAAAGGTAAAGATCGACTACCGAAAGCATTCCGCATATAAAAGGAGGAGGGAAACAAAGAAGGAGATGAGGGTCGAAAGCGTAAGGAAAATGGAAAGTCTAGAGGTGCCTTCTGAGTTGAAGATGGACCGTGGATGCCGAGGAGGAGCTGGCGTAAGAAACTCTAAAAATACAACAAAGACGGGCCACATGTTTCCTCTAGGTGTGACATATATCAGAAAAATATCCATCCGAATATGGAAGAGGCACCTCCTAACATGACAAAGACGAGTTGTAAATCCTAAACATGTTAGGAAACTATGCAAGTCATTTGTCAAGATCCCCATCCAAATTTCACGCCGGCAGATGTGGTGCCCTTTGATCCGTATACAAAGCAGGCTAGTACCATGGTCACAAGAATCTGACCGGCCGGGTATGAGGTTCTACATCATCAATGGCAACCATTCCGCCACCGTGTCGGTTGGGGATTTAAGATGCCGTAATAGAACTTAGAAAAGATTTACACTTATAGATTCCGCAGAAGTTCTTTTCGAGCACCGAGTGACTTGACCTTCTTCAGTTTCGGTGTGGATGTCAATGACATCATCGAGCTGTGATCGGTGTTTAAGGAACCCTACGCAGACGTGATACACCACCGGTGAGGGTAATACCGTGAGCGCGGCAAACCAAAGACCGCCAGGGAAAGTCCAATCAAGAAGCGGCGGTAATACAAGGTATGTACCATCGCTTGAAGTAATGGTGCCGCCACCATTTGGCATCAAATGGCGCCGCGCCTTTTTGGCATCAAGCTACATTTGATGCCAAATGGCGCAATGGGCCATTTGATGCCAAATGGCGCAGCCGCCATTTGACACGCTTTGCCGTGATTCAAGCTCTAACATATTTGGTTTGCCTTTCAGCATTACCTTGAAATGGTTGACAAGATTCTCAGGGGCAAGCCTACCAAGGATGTCAACAGGTTTGTTTTTATGCCAGACGACATTTACGCTCTCTTTCGCCAAATGTGGAATAAATGGAAAAAGGGGGAGCTGAAAGATAACAGGGGCCAACAAATAGCAGTCAATTGGGCAAAGGATAAGGACTATTTTAGCGAGAACTACCTCGATGCATGAGAGGCCCGATTATGAAGATTGCGTAACTGTCCTCCGGGAAGCCATCGAGGGGACATTTATGTTAAGGTCACATCGGATTATAAGGGTGATAATTTTTTCAAGACGAGAGCACAGAACTTGAGGATTCTTGCCTACATGAAGAAGGAGATTCTCAACTACATCCATGATGAGCTTGGAATCAAGTACAAAAGTTCGAGGACTTGAGAAAGGTGTCCGACGGATTCCTGCACTCAACCCTCCTATCGCGGGGTGTGGTGCATAATAAGTGGGTCTCGATGAATACTAAAAGAGGGCGCCCATGGTAATGTGCCCTTCTCATTAGGCGCATCCATCCGTAAGATTCTAAAGCCCGAGGCCGGTGACGACTTCAAAAGATTTCATGTGGAGGCGTTTAGTGGTGGGATTGTCCAGATCCGATAGTGTTGCCCTCGCCAAAGATGATCCGCTTGATGCGAGGCAAATTACTCCGATTTGGGATCCCGCCACTCGCCAAATTCTTTGATGTCGCTTCTAAGATGACGTGGTTGAGACATACCGATAATATGTTTTGCTAGGCCGAACATACGAAGTCTCTTCCAGACCGCCTCGAGAGAGACTAGAATCCAGATCTAGAGTTTACTTAGGCATGTATGAAGAGGAAAGTGGGTGGGCACCAGGTGGTGGCATAAAAGAGCCAACAACCGGGGTTCTAGCCACCAGATCTCAGCCTGCAAGCACTGATGAACACTGATCTCGTGTTTTATGGTGAACATCCCCCTGAAAGCACCAAGTTCCTAAGACCCATAAAGATGCAGCTTGGTGCCGAGCCGAGAATCTGATACCAAGCTCCCGAGGGACAGGTTCAAATATGGTTGGCAAGGTATGGAAGGGGAATACTTGGTTCACAAGCGTGTTGGTCCCGCTACATCAAAGATACCTCGTCCGATAAGCTCGCCCCTCCGTAACTTTGTTCGACTTTTTTCCGTGGGGCTTTTACTAGGGCATCATTGCAGTTAAAAAGGAGTAGTGTGGCCTATGAGCATGATGGAAAAAAGATCCAATGTATGCTAGGGATTCTTGGAAGAATTGACAACGTCATTAATCCCTTGCTTGATCCAGCAGCCATGGACTCTCGTCGAGTTTTGACACTGACTGGGCCTACTCCAGGAGAGACATCACATGGTGGTGGAGGAGAGACATCACATGGTGGTGGAGGAGAGGGGTCACAGGCTGGTGCAGGAGAGGCCACAGGATCCGGGGAAAAAGTGGTACAAGACACAGAAACGCAGATTGACCGAAGTAAGATTAACCCGGATGATATTGATAAAGCAGATGATAATGTTTTTGGTGAGGAATATTGAAAACTGATTTGCATATCATACTTGTATATAAGATTTACCTCTGTGGTATTGATGATTACTGTAATGATTAATCTTTTGAATACTGATGACACATACGATCTTAATATATTTGCCCCTTTTGTATATCTTACTTAAAGCAAATAGCTTAGTAGCGCCATTTGCAATACTGAATATATTACAGAATTGATCATGGCCGCTACTTATTTGTTTACTTCTTCCCGTATTGTCCTTATGATTCACTTCAAATGCAAAATGACTTTTATTGCTTTTTTTCCACAATTTTATTCAAATGGCGAACTGTGTCAAGCCACGATTCCTCATTTCGTGGTCAAATAGAGCGGTTTTCAGGCTAATCCTTGTGCATTTTTAGTAAATAGCGCAGATTTGATTGCCGAATGTGTGAAAAACAATGAACAATTTCATTTCGAGCGAAAATGGAATCACGAAATTTCCAACTTTAATGAAACTCTGCTTATTAATGACAAATGCACATACCTTGCAAGTTGCCCCCTAGGGCTACTAGCCTGGCTACACGTCGGCATACACGCCGGTCGGTGGCGGTGGTAATGCTGCGGATTTAGGGCAAAGATCTGATACGTCCCCGGGACCGATAATCTTTGCCGAACGCTACATTCTCCCCAATCTTGAAATGATGTTGTCCGCAAAGATCGTGGGTCTCCCCACCTTGGAATCTTCCTAACCTGCAATCAACCTTATGCATACAATATACTATAATACTTACACATTTATTAAGATTACCTCCAGGTAATATTTTTAAATCATTATTACGCCCAGTTACTCAATAATTCACTTATCGCAATAATTTAGTTTATCAAAATTTTAATATCTCATATATATACTTAACGTTCGAGGTACTCTTCGTTCCTTGCAACACATTCCAACAAAATTTGTGTTGCAAGTCTTAGTAGCTCGACCTCCTTGCCCTCCCGGGCCTATTGGCCTCACAGTCGACACTACGTTAGTACCATTTAATTATTAATAAAATTTTTGGTTATATGGTGACCACCCCACCTATCTACATGAATGCATGGCTAATCTCCCGGCGTAGGAAGAGGGTGAATCTTCCATCGTGGGTCATGGAGACAGCCGCCTATATGCCTATATACCGCTCATGCCTACACCTTTAGTTGCCCAAATGGAGGATAGGTCCTTCCCCGAGATATATGGGGCGTGAAGGCCGATTCCTCCTATCAAAGCATATATGGGGCTAGAGGTGCTTTTCCTATCAATGCATTCCTCAATGACCTCCTTTCTTCGAGGTCGCCTACTCCGCGGGAAATGCATAGACTTTCTAATCTACCTTCCACTCGGCCCAAGCGAAACGCAGTCATGCCTACATTGACATTACACCACACGCCCTCTGCATCACCGTAGTGGTCTCATCATCGGTAACAACACATGCGACCTATACCTAGCATAGGTTGCATGCGTGATTAATCTTAACTACACATAGAATTAATCTACACAAATCGACATGCCCGAGCTGATTTCTTCGTGATGACCTTGCCGTCCCATTGCTCCATGAACCGTGGGTACTTTGCTTTACTAGATCTTTCTTAAGTACCCATGTCGTCTTCCCACGGCAAGTGTTTCCACTTGACCAAGTATTGGAGAAACTCTGATCTCCTCGTTTTCTTGAAGGCTTTATCAAGAATCAATTCTGGAACTACTTCCAGCTGCTCCTCCGTCATTTCCAACAACGTTGGAGTGTCCAAGACTTCGTCTGGATTTGGAGTGTGCTTCTTCAACAAACTCACGTGGAAGACCTTATGAATCTTTAGGTGTGCTGGTAGATCCAATCTGTAGGATTGATTACCTATTCTCTTGACTATTCTGAAAGGTCCAGCCCACCTTGGAGCAAGCTTCTTACAATTTCCGGCGCGGAGCTTCACCGCTTTTACCTTGATCTTGAGCCATACATCATCTCCAACTTGGAACTCCCCGATTCGATGCTTGTCTACGATGCTCTTTTGATCTACTCCTTGCTGCCGGGAGATACCCTCGCACTTCTTCCACGAAATGGCCGCATGCCGGACAACATCTAGCCATAAACCTCTACTTTTGACACGGGATTGTGCCAAGTGTCCGGAGTTAGGCATTGATAGCCATAATTGATCATAAACGGCGACATTTGGGATGATTCCCCGCTTGGTGCTATTGTATGCAAACTCCACCAAGTGAATAAATTCTTCCCACATACCTTGCTTGTTCCGGACATAGTTTCAGAGCATATCCTCCAAAATCTCGCTGGTCCGCTTCGGTTTGGCCATCCGTCTGGGGATGATAGGCCGTGCTCATGGATAGCTTCGTCTGAATGGTCGCAAAGAAGTCTTGCCAAAAGGCACTCATAAACTTCGGATCCCAATGGGAGATAATCTCCCTTGGCATGCCATGAAGTCCTCAAGATTTCTTTGGTGAAGAGCTTACTTGATCCATAGCCGTGTCTGCGTGGTCCCCGCAAGGCACAAAATGTGCCATCTTCGACAACTTGTCGACCACTACCATCAAAGCATCCTTCCCTCTTACCGCCCTTGGGAGTCCTATTATGAAGTCCATCTTTGATGACCTCCACTTAGCATTTGGCACCGCTAATGGCTCTAATGCTCCCAATTGTTGCTCGCCTTCGTCTGCAACGACATAGTTGACATTCCTTGATGTAGCGAAGCTACTTGCTTCTTCATTCCTGGCCAATAGTAGTTGCCTGCTGCGCTTTGAAATATGTCTTCATGAATCCCGCATGGCCAGCTTATTGGATGTTAGCGGTCGTGGAGGATCAATTTCCTTACACCTGATGATTGGGGCACGCACAACTTGTTCTTATGGTATAAGAGATTACCTTCCTTCTTAAAATTTTTAAAGGCTTCCCGCCCTTATCCGTTTCTGCTTCCACGCATAAGCTTGCCCATACTTCCTTGAAGTCCACATCTGTTGGCAAGGACTCTTCAATCTTCTTCCAAGTCATTGAAAGCGTCAAAATTGCATTGCAATGCACTCTAGTTGTCAAGGGATGCCTTGAAAGCGCATCCGCTACCACATTGAGCTTCCCCTTGGCTTGTAGACTATATCAAAGTCATACTCTTTGAGGAACTCCATCCACCTTATTGTCTCAAATTAAGGTGTGGTTGCGTGAATACATATTGAGGCTCGATGGTCTCAGATCCAATTGGAACTTCCTTCCCAAGAGGTAGTGCCTCCAAATTCTTAATGCCCCGACAACCGCAAACAATTCCTCGATCGTCGGCGTCGTATGCTTCTTTTCCAAGGCCATTCATCTTCCCCGAATCATACACTACCACACGCTCTTCTTGCATGAGCACCGCACTGTGAGCTATCTTACTCGCATCCAGAGCTACAAGTTTATCTTTCTCGATCCGGGGTTAAGACGGGGCAGCTTGTTAAAGCTTCCTTCAACAGTTCAAACCCCGCTTGGGCTTTCTTGTGCCAATGCTCACCCAATCTTTCACCTTTTCCGCCCTCGTCAAGTCTCTGTTAGCGGGGCCGCTATCTTAGCAAAGTTCTTCACGAACTTCCCTGCAGTACCACTAGGCCGAGGAAACTTTCGACCTCATGGACATTCTTCTTGCCGCCAATCAATCACCGCTTCAATCTTGGCGGGATCCGCCGAGATTCCTTCTCTGAGATCACATGACCTTATTCCACCTTCTCCGCTATGGCGGCACTTCGACAACTTGGCGCATAACCGGTGCCTCTTCAACTTCTCCAGCACTCTCCTGCATGAGCTTCTTGTATGAAAGATATTTGCTTTTGCACCTTTATCCCTCTGGTTAAACTGGAATTCTGAAGTTCTACTGCCACCACTTGGGCATTGCCAAGTTATGGTCTTCAATAAGGCACCCTTTTTTTTTTTTACTTATATCTGCTATGGTAGAAGCTTTGGTTCACCTTGCAAAAGGGACAGGAATAATGGCTTGTGCAGCATATAGGTAGGTTTAGGGACCAACAAGACATGGTATAACATGTGGATTGAGATGGAGAACTGGGCAAGATTTGGCATTAAAATATTCTAACATCTTTATCCTTTTACACCACAGATGCCCACAGATACTTGACTCTTTGAACTCTTTGGAAACATTAAATGCTACTGCAGCTAACTTTGTCAATCGGAGTTATGACAAGACTATTATGCTTCATATGCTTGATTTTTTGGGGTGCAAACTGCACCCTTATCCAGCCTAGAAGCAAAAGGTTTAGGTTGGGCTTGTGAAGGCCTTCGCATACTCTAACTTTTCACACATATATTCTATGTAGAATAGAATAGAATAGAGTTTTGTTGTCATTTGAAATTCAAAAATGCATATTCGAAATTCAATGTTTTGGGAATTGTCTTTTAAGGTTTTTCGCATAAATATAGTGCATATAACCTCATGTAAAAGAAGGTGACAAAAAAGACAAAGTGCACATAAAAGGACAAAATCCGTCGTCTATATTTGAGATTTATAGCAAGAACACTTGCATGCAATCCTTGTCCCAGGAAAAATTTGCATTGCAAATGTCTATAGATGTTTTCCTTCACAACGGATCCCAACATAACAAAGACGGTTCTTGCATGCTATGCATAAATAAATAACATAGTCTTGCATCACCACTAATCCAGCATAATAAAGAAGGTTCTTGCATGCTTTTATGATACTTTATTGCATCTCCTCAATCTAAGATTTAGTCCGGCTCTCGCACCGCAAGCATTCCAAAGCTCAAAAATGTATACGTAATGTACCTGAAACCATCATATGGAAAAAGGCACTTATGATTGAAGACAATGAGAATTGTTGGTATGGTCTATCATCACAGAGTACTATGTGACTCATGTTGCCTCAACTACGCCATATCCGAGAGGTAATACCGATTGTAATGGGAAGCATTTGCGATTAAAATCATACTCTGCAAATCATCATTCTAGATGGTGCACCATGTGATAAAACATAAGGACAATGCAAATGGCAGGAACATGTTAATTAAAAAGCGTAAATGTGAGAAGAACAAAATAGACTTGGAAGAGAAGTTGGACTTGAAGCTTGTAATCGACATACCGCAGCTTAATAACCCTAGTTAAGGTTCAATTTCAAAGAAATTGATGTGTTATATGTAATATCCACTTTGCATGCAAAGCATTAATCGTCAATAGGATGCACACGGATTATCATGATGTACAACCAAGATCATAGTAGCCATGAAGAAAATCAGGTAGCCAATGCTTAGATGTCACTCATGTATCCGAGAACCAAGTAGATAGTGCAAAATTATAATGATCGTGGTGCTCCTAATCTTTAATACTCTTATGAAACTGAATTGTAAGCAATCTTGTGAAGCAACTTAAATACAAAATGCACTTATGTTTTTTCTTCCTTGAGTTCGTGAGCATGGATTCCCAAGATGTCCTCAGAGGGTTAGAACTTCTGCCTCGCAAGTATTTTCTCTCAAATACATCTCCAGGCCGGCTATCACTGAACAAAGATTGATGAATGCCGATCAAGCGCCTCTATAAAAGCAAACCCCGTGTTCCGAATGCCGGGTAGATGCCACTTTCTATTGTTGGTGATGTAATGCCATTATACTTCACTTGAAATGCCATATATTATGGAGTTACCATCTTGGTCAAATGGAGTCACAACAAATGGAGTCCCATCTTGGTCAAATGGAGTCACAACAAATCCATCAGGTGAAATATATGAACACAGCTTTTATAGAGTTAGTTTCAAGAGAATTTTATTGTTGCTACCTTACTTTGAAATCATAGTATAACAAGCCCAAATTGTATCTTGCAATTAGCCTATCTCGCTTGCTTTCCCGGCCGCAGATCTAGGAACACTTAATGTGCGTAATTTTTGCAATTTATAGACCATGGGTTCCTGCCCCTTTGAGAAAAAGTTTTTGGCTTGTTCCATGTGCATCCGTGTTCTAGGACTCCGAGTCTCGTTATGAACAAGCATCTTCTAGGAACAAGTATCTAATTCCTCCATGAAAGGCCATATTTATGTTGTTTTAGGAACAAGTATTTCAAAGGTCTACTTCAAAGGTATTGCATGTTCTTCTTCTATGGCATCTAATCGGGTCCCGGATCTGATGTCGCATGCCGATAGGATCCATTGCACTCAAAACATTTCCACCCGTATGATGGGAGATCATGTAGCTATCCCGCCTAACCTCCTATGAATCGCTGGGATAAGTGTGATGCTAGTTGGAAGCACATTACATGGGAGATTTTGACTATAAAACAAAACTACTATGTATGTCTTGTGTACAACCTCGATTTGTGCCTCAAAGATCTTGTCTCCATGTCGTACCTTTGCAACCTGGCCCGATCACCACATCTTTGTCTCCATGTCAGCCCTCGCAACCTCGGTCCGCATCATCATATGTTTACAGAGACAATGTATTGG
This sequence comes from Isoetes taiwanensis, assembly GCA_021234155.1. NCBI lineage: Eukaryota > Viridiplantae > Streptophyta > Lycopodiopsida > Isoetales > Isoetaceae > Isoetes > Isoetes taiwanensis. The sequence continues at coordinate 417,038 of JAJEKV010000010.1, read as the reverse complement.
AAATTTAACTATTATTTATTCTAGGTTTAAGCAACCCCGCAATTTGAATCCAAGCAAAACTAAATACTATATTACGCCTCTATCAAGGCAAAGGCATTGTTGAAGTGCAAGGGCCCGAAGATTAAGTACCGGATAGACTAACATCATAGAGTTGCCCTAGAGTTTTATTCATCGATGCATAATCAAGGCCATTGGGACATCAAGGCAGGTAAGTACTAACCTCCATAAACTCGAAGAAAATCCATACGGCATCCTATGGTGCTTAAATGCCTTTGTTTCCGGCATGTCTCCTCATCTTGAAACCGCCAACAAGAGAGCTCCTTTGCATTCCTTTCAAATGCAAGGAAGAAAAGAACGAAGACGTTTAAAACATGGCATAAAAAACAACTATGTTTGAGCTAAGATTCAAAAGTAATCAGATTTGAACCTAGCCCAATTGTTAATCCAAAGATTCTATTCTCAATCTAAAGCATTTTTTATATCCTGTATGCCGAATCCAAAGTATTGAATTCAAGCTTCTATAGCACAAGCCCCAAAGAAATTAAGTTTTCTATGCATTCAAACACAGAGTATGAGGAGCTATTAAATATAAGTGAACTTACTTGTTAAGTGAACACCGACTCAATTTCTATTGTCTTCAAATGCAGCCACAAAACCTCTCTCGCTTCTCAAACACGAGGTTTGGAAATGATACATGGTAATAGAATTAAGCCACAACAATATAACTTGTTCAAACTTGTTCATAGAGCCAACATTTTATTTGAATGCTTTAATGCATGAGCTTTGCTATGAGCATTCTAAAATGGGCACCCCAATACCCTTGCCCTCAAATTTTGCAATGTGCACAAGATACCTTATTTTCTTTTTCCTCAAATAATTAATTTGTACTACCATTCCTATAGAACCAACTATTAACCATCGACATGCATTGTAATGCATGTAAAAGAGAAAAGAAAGGGCAAATAGAATTATGTGGCTCACAAAAGTTTTTATACTGCATAGTCTTGACACGTAATAGATGATTCTAAAGGCATCTGAATCCTTCATCTTACATTTCTAAATCGAGAAATGCCCGGCTTCTACAACTTGGACATGAAAATGGCTTCTATAACTTGGGCACAAGGGGTTGATTCTTGATTTTGTTGCGCCTTTTATCTCAACCCGCATATATTCACAAGATGACATCAAAGTAAAGGACGAGAGATGACTCTCGTCATTGCCAAATAAAAAACTTAAATGCAAATATTTACCTCCTCAAAATCCATCTACAGGAAGATAAAATTGATACTTATGCGTAAAGAATAAATCGCCACGTAACGCCCACAACCTTAGTATCCACCTTCATGCAAAGATTCCGCCTTCGCCTAGAGCATAGATAAATGAATCATTTGTTAATTCCCGACGGAAAATAACCTACGATCCACAACGCCCCAATATTTTGCAACTTCCATCAATAAAAATTGTGAAAATCCCTTTCTTGTAGATGCAAAAACGACATTTAGAGAGCAGATTTTGTGGCACAACTTGTTCCATTGCTGCTATTGCCGCTCAAGAATATTACATCCCATAGATCTTCCCTTGCATCTAATAAAATCCAAGAAGAAAAGAATTTGAACATGCCCAAGAAGCCACTTTGTTTCATAATCGTGGGTCTAAAGACCCGCTAAGATGCATACTTCACCTTCCTTGCACACTCTCCTTTGCAGGCCCGGATATTTGCATTTGGTCACCATCTATGCTTTCGAAAAAAAGGAATCATACATATCACTCCGGAATCACCTCTATGTAGAAAAACAGAGGCAGAGCTTCAATTAAGACACGGTCCCGCACTGTATCATTAATATATGCGGGGACCGGCCATCATCGACTCCATCCCCCGGCCTATTCTTTTGCGTTGCTTTGCACAAATTAGAAGCAAGAATGTTAGAGAAAAGTTAGTTGTTCAAACCCCTAATTACCATCATCTGCTATGCTTGGCTTGAAAATGTCGCAAACCGCTTCGAATTTGATGCTAACAATTTCAAGATTTAAGAGCTAATGTACCGTGCTCTAGCCGTGTGGATACAAGCATGTGTGCTCTAGCCGCCGCCTACAATCATGAATCGCCAAAAATGCGACGACCTCCAAATGCCATCGAAGAAACCGTCCAATCCACGAACGAAAAATAACCTAAAAATCCACGCCCAAAATACGCGCATGCATTATCCCAAAACTCCTTTATTACTATATATAGATTTTAGTACAAAATCTCCGGGATCAAGAGTCTACTAATCTTGAAATCGCCGGTAAGATGGGTTGTCCTCGAGGAACTTCTTAACTTGGGCCGTTCCTACCGAAGGCCCCAAGTTCCCGAGGACGTTGGTTGACGCCCCGCCATGTAAGGTCGACACCAACTCTTCCACTCTGGCGGTCGGAGGTGTAGGCATGGTTACCGCTAATCTTCCCCCATCGGTAGGGCACGCCGGTCGAAGATGTCAAGTACCATTGCTCTCTTGACTAGGGCAAAGATAGCTTCACATTTGCTCTGATTCGAGCATGCCCGGGCCCGAGAGTGCAATAAGCATGAACTCCTTCTTCACCCCGGGGACTGAATTTGCGGTGTATCACCGCTATTCCCCCATCCAGCAGCAGGGGAAGGTAGTATCTCCGGCTGACTGCCGTTATGTGTTGCCGACGACTCCCCTCGCTGGCCTCCTCGTCTATGCCTTCGGCGTGATTCGCCGACCTCCACCTCGGTGATTTCCGGTAATCCCCGATTGGGAGTCGACCACCGATGTCGATCCCTCCTCCTCTTCTTTGGAGGTGGTGTCGAGGGGCTCGGCATTAAGATGCTCGTGGTCTTGCCGCGGATCCCCATCTGTTCACGGAGGGCGAGGAACTCCTCCGCTCGTTAAGCTCGCCCCATCATTTGCACGATGTTCTTTGTAGGCCCGATGTCCGAAGTCGACTCCCAGATAGGTGTCGACTTCCCCGACTTGAAGCGGAAGACCGAGACTCCCCTGACGATGAAGTCGCCCAAGCCTGACCGCCAGAGTTGGTGCAAGTAGCTCATCAATCCGAACTCGTTCTCCCCGCATTGGGAAGGTTCCGGATGTCGCCGAGGAGTAGATATTCCTCTCCGCCGATGATGATGGGGGCTAGGCTTGTGATGCCTAGCCCAAGTGGGGAGCGACTCAGGGGTCCGCTGCCCGAAGGGTTGATAGCTCCTCTTCGCTTTGCTCGTTCTTCCTCCGGGTCGAAACTCGTGGTACTCTTCCTCATCCGATTCTTCTTCCTCGACTTTTCTTCCCCGCTCTTGCCGGTATTGCAAAAGCATCCGCTCACGGCTGCCGGAGGTCGCTATGGGGTCCACCTCCATGGGAGGGATAGAGGTTCCCCCATTGGGTTTCGGCGCGGTTAGGGGAAAGGAAAATGGCTAAGGCGGCCGGTGTGGACAAATACTTGGTCCCCGTCAACCGTCGGTGACCATGTAATCCGGGGCGCCCTCTGCGCCTTTGTTGGTCAAGCATTTGGCGATGTTCTAACATCGCCTGTGGCTGCTTTGAAGGGATGGGCTGGGAACAAAATGGCCTATGCAAGGTGTTAGTCGCACCTAGGGAGGGTCCTACCCTAGCTTGGAACTCGCTAAAACTTGCCTATATGCCGGGTTGCATGCTCTGGTGGCTTGACATCTATTTCTTTCCCCGAAGACTTCGGAAGATGTCATTGACATCAGCCTCGGCAGCATGGGCACCGGGCGCTTGTACCATCGCCTTTGAAGTCGCTAAAGGGCCATGGATCTAGCGAAGAAGAGACTAGCAAACAGATGCGTAGCGCCTCGTGGAGCCGGAAGATCGCCCTAAACAACAAGAACAAACTTGTAGGGTGCTAAATGAGAAATGGGGACCTATTTATAGAAAAAGTGAAAACCCTAATTTTGGATGACCTAGAATTTTATCGGGGTTGAGCAATTCCTATTAGGAGGTGCTAATGAGAATTTGAAGACTACTTTTAGGGTTTGAGCATGCTAAGATCAACTAATGAACCTATTGCAACAAACCTGAGATCATTTGGATATGGCATGGTGAAGAAAATCTTTGAGAGGTCTCACATGCTGCCCCAGACCAATAATGAAAAGTTCATTTTCCGCCTCGGGCGCTGACGCGTGAGACATGGGCTCTAAATGGGCTAAACTTGATCAAGTTAGGTGATCTAAGGGTCTAATTCTACTGGACTCGTCGAGTTAGGCAGAATTGACCCCTTATTTGGTCAATTTGGAGCTGTTTTGTCATTGTTGGGGCATGGTCACATCGCTGCGTCCGTTCCAAAATGAAAAGTTCATTTTTTCTCGGCGGCGACGACGTGTGAGACATCGTCTCAATTTTGCTCAAAAAGTCCAATTTTACCAAAACAAAAACCAGAATTCAATATCTTAACCTAATTAAGCAAGATTAAACATATTATTTAACCAAAAAAAATTCTTTATATTACGAAAATTTTCTATTATTTACAAAACGTTTAAGGGCGCTCTCCCTTGATATGACTAGCAAGATGCATGTCTTGCCTCATAAGTGTGACCCTCTTCGCGTGAATTGTGCAGGCCGTCGAATCTTCGAAGTGCTGCACCAGTTTCTGCTCTGTTGCTTGTTGCAGGGCCAACAACGTCTCGTCGGTCACCCTCATGTCTGTGTTATACTCCTGGATGACCTCTCGGACCAGGCGGGCGAACGGTGCTCGGGGGATCAAGACACAAGGCCCCCAAAATTTAACAGCTATCAGTTTTTTAGAACAGTTTTTGCATGAAACCATTAAAATAAAGTAATATTACTTTGTGGGTTAATATGTTGATTAACTAGGAATGGTTATATAGTGTGGTTCTTACTTATGATTTATTGTTCTAGTTTGTTACCACAGTTCACCATCATAGTTATTTATGGTAGTTAGATTGTATGGTTTAATACTTTGTTCTTAATAATGCTTTATTATTGTGTTTTAAGTATGTGATCCAATTAGTAATGTAGGACATAAACCAGTAATGATTCTTGTTTTAAATGCTTGTGCAATTTACGGTGGTTGTTTAATAAAGTTGTTTATATTGTTTTATAATAATCAATATTGTCCATTACAATAAAATGTCTGAGTGTTTGTTAAAAAAGTGTAGGTTAAGTGACATTGGTTTTTTCATTAAGATAATGAAGGTTTGAATCTTTAACTTATATGATAATAATCACAAATCATTGATGTTTTCGAGTATACAATTGATATTGGTTTATTAGACAAAGACATGGGAACCATTGCCAATAAGCCGACATAAATGGCTAGAAATTTATGCAAAAATTGCTTATGGTTTTTCCATTAAAACTCTTAATGCCTTTGTTCTATAGTTGTTATTGGTTTATAACACAAATTAAGACAGATTTATTGATCATCCGATCATTATTTTATGGTAGATAAGAAGAGCAGCATTTATATTAAAAGAACAAACTTTTTGTTAAAACCACATATATGTGCTAATGCAATATTCTCCATTATCTGTCAGATTGTTGAATTCTTCCATTTTTTTGTCATTCACATCTGCTAGAAACTTCCAAGAAGTTACAAGTATGGGAGCAAGTGTTCCTAAGTTCGCACCTTGCCACATAGCCTGGTCATATTCTTGAGCAAGCCAACCAAGTGATTGAAACAACATTGGAAAGTAGCTTTGATAGGAATATCGAGTCTCATCAATTGGTTCCAAAATCGAGAGGTTAAGCTTCCTCTTCTATACTTTCAATATCATCATTACTAGCTCATTTCACTTCTTTTCTCAAAAATTTTCGGTTACCAAATCCCATTGCTTGGGTAGCTACTAAACAAACTATTTCCAAAGGCCTCTGTTCATTTTGTTCATTCTTTGGCAATTTTACCGCCTTTGGCCTGCTCATCTTTGCTTTCCCCTTTGCGTTATCACCACGTACCGGAATTGTATACAGCTTTTTGAGTCTAGCAACAGTAGGTGCATATGTTTTGTGGAAGTTCTCATCCACCTTCCTGCTTCTAGCACATAAGATTAGAAGAGTTTTTTTATATATCTCCTCAATGATCTTAATGTACATTGTATGGTGACTCTTCATTTTGCAGGCAAGTACTCCGAGCCAGTTATTAAAGCCTTAATATGCTACTGCTGAGAGATTGCAATCAGTTTGCAATAGCTCCAACTCAATAATTTTTTTGTGCATACCGTCATGGTTCAGACAGCATATAACATTTTGGACAGCCCTATTTGGTGCCTGACACTTAAGCTTATGAAATCCAAGCTTCCTGAGTTCCGGAATCCATTGTTTTTCTTGTGCACTCATAGCCAAGTCACGAAGAGCATTCTGCTGAAATTATGGATTCAAGTCAGTCAAGAAACTCACATCCAATCAATATTTTCCTATAGCATAAGAAACATATAAATTTTGAAAAGCATATCATCATGCCACTGTATTCAAGCCAATCTTTTTTACAACCTACAGGTTATATTGGCACATCAACGAATAAGACAAATGCTCCTACATTGTGTTCGCTCACAAATCCCCTCACTTTTGAAGACCAGATATATCATCCCGATGTGGTTAATCCTACATCTTATCATAGTTTGAAGCCCAAAAACCAACTATTTTTGCCCTTTTTTTGATCGATTATGCTCTATTTCGCCTTAAATCTCTTTCTCTCTTCATCAATCTAGCATAAAAGAGGTATACAAAGCGATTGGCATGCTTTTTAAAGCAGATCAAACCGCCCAACAGAGCGCGAAGAGTGATCGATCAAAATTTCTGCCCCCCCCCTTTTGCCTTCTACGCTTGGTTTTTGTCCGGATTAACCACTTTTTGTCCTGATTAACCACTTGGCTGATATCGGATGTCCGGATTAACCACCCCGGCTGATATCGGATGTCCGGATTAACCACCTTGGCTGATACCGGATGTCCGGATTAACCACTTGTTTTGTCCGGAAAAACCACATCCCGGATGATATATACGGAGTTCCCTCACTTTTCTTGAAGTAGAGCTTTTCCTATTTTAAGACTTCAACATCATCTATGAGCAGGCCCTATTTTTATCCGAGACACATTAATTTGGATGAATTAATCAGCGGATCCAACTATTTATAGTCCTGTTCACATGCAGATCAAGCCCACGGTGATGTTTCATCATTCTTTGCCAATATTAAAGTACAAGGATGGTCGATACCTTCATGGGAGGGTATTTGAAAATGGAGCACGGTCGTGAGCTAGTCCAGAAGCATTGATTCTAAACAATCAAATATGAGCTCTACAAAATGAAAAAATGATGCAGCAGACATGAAAATGACAAAGCACCCCATGTGCAAAAATAGACATGCACATTTACATGGTATACATGAGAAGTTCAGAGGAACAAAAAATTATGAAAATCACAAGGAGAAAAGCCCCATGCTTGGCACAATATCATAGTTATATCTCATGTGCCACCCCTAAAACAATGCAAAAGGAAATCAGAAGCATATTAAAAGAGGAGTACTTGTATTAACAAAAGCTATCACTTATCATTGTGTCTGAGACACCAAAGTATCTTAGATTTATTGCACCATTGGCATCGATAAGAATGTTGAACAATGGTTTAGATAAACAAACCAAGGAAAGATGAATGTGCTGTAAGATGAACAACACTGCGACATCAACGGTTGTCACCATTCATGATCCTCTGCCACTGCTACAAAAAGATAAGCATCAGGAAAGCTATCACTTATTCAATCTGAGACACCAGAATATCTTAGATTTATTGTACCACTGGCATCAATAAGAATGTTGAACAACGATTTAGATAAAACAAACCAAGAAAAAATGAATGTGCTGGAAGATGAACAACACTGCAACATCAGCAGATCTCACCATTCATGATCCTTTGCCATTGCTGAATCGCCAAATGAGCATAATAGAGCATCAGAACCCGGATGACCTAAATCAAAAGCAAAAAAAAGGGAGGAATTAGCAAAAGCGGACCATTCTAGCAGAGTCGACAGCATCACCTTCATTTTCGTGTAGCAGGCAGTTGCGGCAAAACACACGATACTCACCTGATGCGAAAATCTCGCCCTAAGAAGAAAGCCAATAAGGAAGCAGTTTGCCGAGAAGTAGAGCCGCTGCCTGCGCCGCGTTCAAAACACAAAAAAGAAAGGAAAGGATTTTAGGTTTTCCATGCCTTTTCTGTTTCGTTTACTTTTGAAAATAAAGGGTACTTTGATTTTGATTCTCTGGTCGAAAAGCAAAATTTCTAGTCTAGAATTTTAGATGTCAAAAATATTTAGTAGGAAAATCCGACATAATCTATAATAAATTTATTTAAATTTACATAGATAGCAAATTATTTGGTAAAGCTTATAAAGTTTATCAAACCTTAACTGGTAGGCTTTCCAATCCAAGCGATGCCCACCATTGATTGAAGCCTTGTGAAGAGCATAACAGGCACCCAACCCACCCCACAGAGATGAAGAGGCAGCTGAAAATGTGGAAACAGGTAGCGTCTAAGAGGCTGCAACTAAGTCATAGAGGCTTGCACCCATAGAGGCTGCAACTAAGTCATGATCATATACATTATATGTTGTTTTGGCAATAACAACCTTTGTTTATAATGAATACAAAATATTCAAGGCCTTGCTCATTTAGCATCAGCTAACCCAACATATGCCAACCTTATAGCTTGCACCCATGGAAACTCAACAAAGATATCTAAATAAGCACTACTACTTGAAATGTAACCAAACTCAGACGCTTCATAAACTCAAAGGCTGTAATGCAATGATGACATGAACCTATTGAAACAACACAGGACAACGAGCAATATCTTAAACTCAAGGCTTCATCTATTAGGAGCTTCTCTATCTAAAGACAAGATGCGGCCTTGTAGTTATTTGATTTCTAAAGCACCAGATTGTTGATAATACATGAATTGACATTGAAATAAAGACATTCTTTTGGTATGCATTAACTCAAGCACCAAAATGAAAACATTGAAGGTCTTTTTTATTCTAACATTCGAATGTTATTTGTTCAAATCTTGAAAGTAGAAAAAACTTCCATTTTATAGGGGTTCATGGGAGGTTAAATCTAAAGATAACATGAAGTGGGTCTAGTGGGAGGAGGTCAAAGAAAAGTTTCTTGCTAGTAGCATTGTGTTACAAGACGATATAATACTTGGCTAGGAGATGTCCTAGAGTGGCCGAATAAGCTTAAATATCGCTATAAATCTTTGTGTGTAGCTTAACTATCTTCTAATGTCCGCTAGCCAGTGCTCTTCCTCTAATGTTGTCAAGGAACCAGAATCACATTGGACGGAACAAGCCAGGCTTGAATCTACATATATAGGGGGGGTGCCCGAGACAAGCGATTGCTCAAATGGAAAGGAAGCTGAACACTTCTTCACACATACGATGCACTTACGGAGTCATGGCATGGTTGCAGCTAAATAGGTTGATGATCATAGATCGGACCACCGCCGATATATTTTAATGCATTTTCATACACCACAGGACCACCTGTATGTTTTATAGCATGGGAGTCACCTCCACTCATTTCTGTATGCAAAACGATCCCTCCCCTCTAGAGTTGTCGAGAAGTCGTGAAGAGAATGCTAAAGAAGTGGGCAATATATAGAGGTGGACACAACCATTATTCATGAAGGGTGGCCTTAGAACCCGTGGTTGGGTTACCTCAACAAGTACTGAATCCTATTTGTTTCGAAAATATATTTTTGATTTGGGCTTCACGCCTTTGATTGGGCTCTTGCGCTTTGCATGTACTCGTCCCATGACCTCCTTGCCCCCCCCCCCCTCCCCCGACATAAAACATCCATCTATTTATCTATCCATTGTGATGTACGCATCCTCATATCTCGTATCCTTCTTCATAAGACATAAACATCACACGCCCATAGCCTCCAACAATTAATTAAATTCATCTAAAATTCCTACTACTGTATAGCAAGCCAACAACATTTGCAAGAATCAGAAAATGTTCACCCATTTAAGGGGACACCTCCTCATATGATGGCACCTTATCAGACTATTGTTTATTTATGGAATACTAGAATTATCTAACGATTGAGGGTCTTTCTAAAATTTCCCAGATGGTTATCCTCACAACATGAAGATAAATCCTAATATTGTGTGCATATGATTGTTTGCACATAGTGATAGTTTCTTTGTAAAATTGGATTTTGCTTAACATAAGAAGAAAATCATTAATAACAAATGGTAAGTTAGCTCATGAACATAAATGTTGTGTTCATTTGACATTCAAACATGGTTCCATACAAGGTTTAATGGCCTATAGGTCTAATAAATCTTTATATTCATCCCACCAAACCCATGCTTCTTTTAATAGACCTTGACGGGGTCTATCACATACGCCTCCCGTTGTGGCCAGCGGTGCTTTGACCCTATCCCACGCCGGTAGGGTGGGGGCCGGTGCCCGCCTCGGGCTGCTCACCCTTTCGGGTACTACACGCCCCCATAGAATCGGGGTTTTGAAGAGCTTGCCCCTCGTTGGGGGCGTAGTCTTCATCCCAATGTCGCCGATGGAGGGCGGGGTCCGGGCCGGCCGGCGGCTCGTTGATGACTAAACCCCTTACTCGCTCAACCCTCCACGAATTCTTTTTTGCCCCCGCCTTTATGCCCTTTGCCTTCCTCTTCTTGGCTTGCCGATCGTGTTCCCTCCTCTTCTTGCCTCTTTCTCTTCCTTTCTCGGGCGCTCTTTGGCTTTGTACTTCTTGATAAACGCCGAGGTCCTTCTTCTTTAGTCGGGTGGAGCCTCCTACCGCCGCTTCCTCTCTCTCTTGACCTCCTTCAAACGAGCCCAAGCTTCAAGTTGCTCCTCGATGGTTGGTCAGCCTCGCTTCTTCACGCCCTCGCCACCCTGTTCCTGTTCCTCTCCTCCTTTCCTCCTCTACATTTCTTCGAGGATCCGGTGCATGATATCCGGCCGCTCGCCTAGGACCTCTCGCTCCCCGCGATCGGAGTGTGCATCCTCCTCTCGGCTGATCCTTCGCTTTGGTGTTCGTCCGACCGCCCTCCTCACTTGATGAAGATCGGCCATGCCCAAGAGGCGCTCTGCAGTATTCTCTCGTGATCGTATGTGATCATGGGCGCTGAAGATTCGCCTGGGCGGGGCTTTCCGGGCGATCCGCTTTGGTTCTCGCCATATTCGATGGCTCGTCAATCCGATAAGCCGGGCGAAAAATCGCCTTTAGCAAGGGGGGAGCGATTTTCTAAGGAAGGGACGCGGAAATGGGGGGGGCCTAGGTCTATTTATAGGCGGGCAATTTTTAGGTCAAATTTCAAACTACTTTTTTGGGTCACCTAAAACATCTAAAACACCTAAATTTAAGCATGGTGTCATACGTTGCACCCAGACCGATAATGAAAAGTTCATTTTCTCATTCCCGGCGCCGACGCAATCGACATGGCGTATTCTCGATGCTAAATTTTATACTTCCTAAGCATGTTTTTTTGAAATGTGACATACTAATTCTAGCTAATTCCTAGCTTAAAATCCGAATTATCAAGTTATTTTGCTGAAATTCATGACTTTTTATGGTGTTTTGGGCTCAATGTCTCACACGTTGTGCCCAACCCAAAAATGAGATTCTCATTATCCGCCCCGGGCGCCGACGCAGGCGACCATCCTGCCTTTTGATTTTTAATCTTTTTATGTTCTCATGCACTTAACTTGTTACTAGCTTAGCATAAACTACAAAAATGAGAAAAAATTTTCCCATTTTTCGAGGTTTAAGGATCTTATCAAGTTAGTACTACTGGGAGCATGGTCGCTTTTGCTCTTGGTCTCCAAGAACATTGCTCGATACCACCGCGGACGCCCCTAGTCGTATACGGGCACTCACCGTATACAAACAGAGTTCATCCCCATACCAGCCATACCGATAATGTGGCCCTCCACATATCATCAAGACCCGTGAACGAGTCCCAAAGGGGAAGAGTGAAGGGGTCATTTCACCCCTCGCCTCCCTCGCCTACCTAGCCGCCAAAGCGCAAAACATACATGTCAATATACAACATAATCACATATCCACCTCGGCGGGTGGTGCATCAACATCCGCATAGACAATGATCAAAGATCATACATAGGGTCCTACCCAAGGCTCGGGACATCAAGGGATGACTGACGGCTTGGGTCTCCGTGAGTTCATTGCGCATGTAATTCATGTCAATGGATTTGGCTGGCATAAGAACATGGCATAGGGTTGTCCACTCCATCCGCCCCTCCCCGTGCACACTTTGCGCAGTAGGCTGAAAAGTGTTGGGACTGACCAGAAGCCCTCACGGGATGCATAGCCAAAAGGGCTATTCCCCGGGTTGCATCTCCCCGCCCGGGATGGGGGCGTAGGGATCACTCCCTCCGCAGGTCTACATGTCGACTCAAGGTGACTAGAGGGCCACCGCCTCTTATTCGACCGAACCCACCGAAAGTGTACACCACTTCACGGTGTCGAGCCCATGCCTTACCCGCACTCGGGTAAGCCATTAGACCTAGTCACAATGATCCCCAGAGGCCTTACACACCGTGAGGGATCGCTCAAGAGTCGAACACCTAACCTCCTTCTTAGCCACCCCTGCCCCTTCACCCACAAACTGTGTGTGGTTCTTGTACACAAAGCCGAATCTACAAAGTGTGCTAGAGAGGCTAATCTAGGAGCATATACTACCAAGCTTTAGGTCTCTACCCCCTCCCAATACAAGGAGTTCATAGAGATACATCATCCATATACATCACGTAAGAACTAAAGAACTAGATCTAATCTATATCATAGAGTTAGGTTCTTTTAGTTAGAGTCTAGTATCTAGAGATCTAGAGGGTCGCTATGGGGAACTTAATAGGCTAAACCTACCGATTCAATGACTAGAAGACGGTTTAGACTATTAAATTGATTAAATACCGATCCTTGAGTTGCTCCTCCTGACTCGAAGTTCACCATCCCGCACGAACCGCTTGAATCAAGGGAAACTAATGGTGCAATTCTCGCCGCATGTGGTCCGGGAGGCGGTTTTCGCCTTGGAGCAAACAAAACAGAGCTCTAAAACCCTAGGAACTAAAAAATGGGCAAGTTAGGGTTTCTCCTACCTAAATAGACAAGGGGTTAGGGCTAGGGTTTCCAATTATCCCTTTAGGCATGTGGGATAATTGGGTATGGCCCACTTGCCTTTAATGGCTAGGTGGCATAAATGTATCTACATGGAAATGTGTGCACCTTAATAAATGTGCACATTGGTAAATGTGCACATTAATGACAAATGCACATACCTTGCAAGTTGCCCCCTAGGGCTACTAGCCCTCAAGCTACACGCTTCTGCCAGACCGCCGGGCCGGGCGGCGGTAATGCTAGCGATTAAGGCAAGCATAAAGATAATGCCCCGGGACCGTATAATCGTGGCCGAACGTCACATTATAGAACTCTAAGAAACATCTCACTCAAGGCCTATAGCCTCCAATGCAAGAGCCAGATAAAAAACATGAAACCCTTTGATGTCTTGGTGCCACAAAATATTGCTTTGCAAATGGGAACAATGGAAAAAAAAAAAAAAAAAAAAAAAATCATTATTTTCCCCGCTTATATCGAAGGGTTAATTTTAAATTGAAGAAGGGGAATCTATTCCTATTGAAAAAAGAAAGATTTCCGGCTAAGTTTAGTGCAACCAGAAGGCTTTCATGCATTTTTCTTTAAGAATGATGCAAATATCCTTTTGAAACTCGAAATATCTGCGTATTTAAGGAAACATTAGGAGATTTCCTAGTTTGTATCTAAGGCCAAATCGCACTCGTGCCATGTGGATAATAAGAAGCATTGAAGATATCACACCGTGCTGCTAAAGTACGACGTGGCTTTTGGCATGCATTAAAGTTTTAGACGGGCAATATTTGCCTGTCTAAACTTTTGGCATGCATTATTTTTTTGGCACGTGGACACTTGCCCATTAAATTCAAATCTTGGCTATTTATTTTAAATTTCTTTTTTGGTTTGGACGGGCTCTAGTGTGATAGGGTTGTGTTGGACAGTGCCCAATGGGTGCCTTTCAATTTGTTATTAGTTTGGCTTGGGTGCAAGTGTGATTTTGCCCTAAAGGAACATTAGGAGATTTTTTTGCTTCCTAGTGGCGGTTGTCACTAGGTGGAGTAGTGACAGCCGCCAGCCTGCAAGCTCATGGAGGGTCTCTAAAACGAGAGCTCCTTCATGTTTCCTGTAGTAGTATCAAACCAATGACTATTTGAAAACAGTTTCAAAGCCAGCCGACATGCTATTTTCTAAGCTTTTGCCACGAATAACTTATCAGGTTAAAGTTGGCAAGTTTTAATGACTTCTCTAGAATCCGCAGAAAATGTTGACTTTGAGGCCACAAACACGTTCTCTTCACGTTTTGTTGAGCCAACAAGTCTAAGCCAGGCCTCCAGATTAGATTTTGCTTAAACCGGCAAAATGCCGTGCTTTGTTGCTACTTACTGGATTTTTGAGAAAATATCCTCTAATTTGCCGGATTTAACAAGCATTTTACAAAATTTTGACCGGAAATTTGCCGGCATCTATTAAAGAAACCGGATTTTAACAACTTCAACTGGAAATTCTGGGGAGGAACCCCCCCAATCTGGAGCCCCGCTAAGCTCACTCTGCGTTCCTCTTAAAAGACCATCCAAATATTTGGCCATAAGTAATTCCCAGCTATGGATTCAAACTCAAAGTTGAGAATGATCTGCATATTCATGTTGCTTCCCTTTTCAGGAGCAAAGCAGGCATTCGTGCTACCAATTTACACAGTGCTATCACCGCCCACATCAAAATCATCCTACATTACGACTCTCAAGATTGGACAGGCCGGTTATGAAGCTGGGCTTGTGAATCTGACACTGAGCACTTCTGCCAGATTTCCAACTCTGTCATATCCGACCTGCAGGATCCCTCCATGCGGAGAAGAAGATTGCCCCGGCGGCCATTTGGGAGCTTATATGCACTTGGGCCTCAACTCTACCAATGGATCTGTCCCTCTTTCCCTTACTTACTTTCAAAAAAAAAATATTGTCTTTGATTGCTACATTGCCAGAGCTTCTGCCCATTTTTCCTTGAGTAACAGTGAGTTCTCCATCCCTTCACAGCTCCAAAAAAATGGCATCTCATCCGCGAATTTTGCATATTGCCTTGGTGATTCCAGAGGTGCCCTGTTTTTGGGTAATACTGCTTATTATTTCTTCTCTGGCTATCAGCCTGTTATGAAAGTTAGTCTCACTTATACACCCTTAGTTCAAAGCAGCTCTGTTGGATACCATTTGGGTTTAAATGATATCAGATTTGAGTTGGATACATCACCATTACCAGTTAATTCTTCTTCCTTTCAAAAAAATATTGAGATTGGAATTAATAGCTATTATACTTCTCTTCCTGGCCCTGTTTATGATGCAGTTCGAAAAAGATTCATTCAGTATGCGTCTGACATGCAGTTTCCCAGAGTTCCAGGTGGTTATGGACAGCTTGATCTGTGTTTTAAAATCCGTGGGGGCTTTATTAGAGGGCTGCCATCGTTTGTGTTTCTTTTCAAGGGAAACAAAAAGGCGTTTTTGTTGGACCTTATAATTATTTGGAGAATCATCTGGACCAGAAAGAAAATGAAGAGGTCTCTTGCCTTGCATTTGTAAAGGCTTCTGCAAGTAATCCTGCTAGTATTGGCATATTTCAACAGCAGAATGTGTTGGTTGAGTTTGATCTGAGCAAAAAGAGAGTTGGAATTAGTGCATCACTCATATTACAGAGAAGTGGCTGTGGATCATTCAATTTCGAGAAGAGATCCCCATTTGTCTGATATTTCTTGTCCAAAATTTTCTTAAGAAGACTCACTGGTTGGTTGATTATCTGTGTTGTTAATGTTGGTATGTTGCACTTTGCTGTTAATGTTGGTATGTTGCATTTTGGTTAGCAAAGTAGATTTCTCTTGGCGCGCGCATATCTACACTAATAACATGTAAGGAGCATATATTGAAAGTTAATGTGGACACATGGTGTGGCATATGAGTGGCATGGCATTGTCAAGCACCCATTTGCTAGGGACGTATGCCTTGCATTCTCTAGCATAAAACTTATGACGTTCAATGTTTTATCAAAAGTGTGCTACATATACAATCGGACATCTTACTAGCCAATCATATCAAATTAATGATTTGTATGGTCTTTGCATTTAATCAATAACATATTCAACTATCAAATTGTCCTAGAGCCTTTCAAAATGTTGCATTCCTAGGATGTCCTGATCTACAAACAAGTGGCAAAGTGAAGTGGTGTTCTCATTGAGCTTTTGAAAAACCTTGAATACGTAGGTGGATGAAAAAATGCTTAACAATATATGCTCCGAAATATAGACAATTCTCGAGAGCATTTAATCTGCCAAATTGTATCTAAGTACAATGAATATGGCCCAAAGCCAGGAATAGGGCGTCCTGGTCGAGTGCGATCCATGTTGCGGAGCCGAAGTGAATGTTAGACGTCCTAAGTCCAGGCGCCTCCATGGATTACAGACAATGTAAATGACAAGACAATTAGAGAGAGAAACCTGGAAAAAAGAATAACCCATTAGTGATCATAAGTTCCATAGAAGGCAAGGAACGATGCCATGAAAAAGGGGGAAAACAAGCTCGGAAGCCACAGGGCCATGCGAGAGAAAGCCACGGTCGACCAACCAGGAATGAAAGCCACCGCCTAGGAGGCAACATCGCCACGCCGAGAAAAGAAAAAATTATATATGTTTTAAGGACCTTCAACGAACCCAATGCATCAACAGAAAAAAGTGCAAGCGAACCCAAATCATCCATGAAAGGGGGCGGTGAAGCTAGATAGAGGCGCTAATAGCCAAAATGCAAAAGCCCAAGAGAATGCCGAGAAGCAACAAGGAGAAAATGGGCTATAAATAGGAGAGCACAATGATGAAGCATCCCCATCCAGGGAATGACGGCCTATTGCTAGGGCAATAGAACCGCGGCATTCAGAGGGATAAGTTCTGATCCACAAACAAGTGGCCGATAGAAGAGGAACCTACCTCAAAGACCAAGATGGGAAGACATAGTGAAGCGCCTCACACTAACCCCAATTTTTGGTCCACAGCTTGTTTTTTGTTGTACCTGGCAGTTGTTTTATGCCAAAAACAACACCAAAATGGCCCCAAAAGTCCACGCGGCCCCGCTTATCCGATTTGCACAAAAGGACAAGTGGTTTTTGGCAAAAAAATTCCACGGGGTTTTTTCCGCATCGCTTTTATTTTTTGTCAACGGTCCTTTTTTCGTGTTGTTTTTACCGAACTTTTTCGACGCAGATTTTTTCTTTGACCGTTGTTTTTTGAGGAGCCACGTGTTGTTTTTCCCTTAAAATAAGACACGAGATTTAAATATTGCTATACGTGAAAGACTAACTTACAACAATGGTTTTTAAAAAAACCACATGTTATTTACAAAAGAACGACACGTGTTATTAAAATCTATCTATTGTTTTTAGTGCTATTAAGTATTGTTTTTCTAAAATAAGGACATGTAAAAGAGCATTATAATAACATATAGGAAAAACAAGGTGTTGTTTCTAATTGCCTTTTAGCTAATGAAATACTGACACGTAGTATACTTTTTAAATAAAAAAAGGTGTCAGCAAGACGAAGGGTTGCCCTCCATGGCCGGAGTGTGAAGTGGCTTGAATCATAGTTCAAAGTTTTTGACAATCAATTCAAAACTATAATCCTGGACATTTGGAACAAAATCTATTTATATTTGCTTAATATTCGATCACGTTACAATAAAATTCCATTTGGAAGCCTTCTTTGGCTATATCTGTTCTGTCTATACATAAAGAACTTGGGGACTCATTTTCTGGCTATACAGATAGAAATTGTAAATGCTTATGTTACAAGTAATAACAAAGAACCTCACCAAAGTCAGTATTAATATGCCTTACTATATGCTTTTTCCCATTCCTGCAACTTCTCTTTCCTACCCAGATTCTTGGTATAAGATAGCAATTAAACATAAGGGTGCTCATACGCAATTCAATCAGTTGATAATGTGTACATATTATAATGGCAATGGGTTATTAAATTTTAAAACAACTTCGTGAGAAAAAAAGATCATATATAAAAAAATTACATCAAATAGTTCATTTTCAAAAGGCCACAATCTAAAATTGGTCCTTAATCATTCTATTCATTGTGCTTGTTCTCGTTTCTCTACATCTTCCATGGCCATTTGATATGCCACCGAGAAGCCTTTTCATGTAGCAACTCTTAGCCTTTTCATGCATGCCCCTTAGCAACTCTTAGCCTTTTCATGCATGCCCCTTAGCTACGCAAAAATATAGAACAAAAAAGAACAACTCATTGATAGCCAAGGTATTCATGAGGGGACTCTTACCTCCACCATGAATAGAGGGGCACCAAAACATACAATTAGAACATACCACCACCACTAAGGAGGGGGCCAAATACCACATAATGGAATTGAACCCATTAAACCGATGCCCCAAGGTATTGGGACTAGACCCTTTAACCCATTAAGGCAAGGAAGATATGTAGAAAAAACACCAACCATTAGGAGATATAAAAGGAAAAAAACGGCTAGGGGACTCGTACCACCACCTTGGCCAAAAAATACATGCCAACATCGGGGCAAAAATTTAACTTCCAATGGAAACCTAACCTTGTTTAAATAGGAAACCTTATCTTAAAAAAGTTATCACCACAATAAACGGGGAGAATGCTTCAACGGAAAAATTATGGAGGTAGTAAACACGCCCGGTATCGTATATCGCTTCACCTCCTCGAACGCTTCCATACGAAAAATGATGGCGGAGGACCACCGGCAAGACGACATTTTTATCGACCGCCTTTTTTTTTTTACGCCTTTTCCTTACCTCGAAACGCCATGGCCATGGCGACGCCCCCACCGGATCCGCAACGTAGGCTTCAGCTATGGCGCTTAATTCCAATCCCTAACTCGCCCATGCAAGCCGCATGCCTTCAATCTTTGCATACCTATTCCGCCTTTTGCATGTCATGCATGTCCGCTTTCCTATAAATCGAGATTTCAACCGCCAGATTTCCAATAGAGACAGATCTCAAGCCGGGGCGATGGCGCTTTGGCTCTTGCAAATAAGGTAAAGACACTCCTATATTGATCTTATCGTATGAAGATCTCCTCGATAAAATCTTTCTGTTAAACAGTGACCTGGGCTCCATAACCGGGCTTCATTTTTCAACAGAAACATAAGCTATGGGCGAAGAATCCGGCGCATGCACAAAAAGTAGATTAATGCTTCTAACAAATTTGTTGTATGAACTGATCTCGGGGGACAGAAACGAAAAAGGCAAGTTTCCGACTTGAGGGACCAGCCTAGAGTGTTATCATTGTTAAGCTCCTCGCCCGAATCGCCATAGTCAAAAGCTTGAAAAACCAGCCTAAAGTGTTATCATTGTTAAGCTCCCCTCCCCTAATCGCCATAGCCAAAAGCTTGAAAATCCAAATTGTTTTTGTCTATTTTCGCCTATCGAATCGCGGGTTTTACATATCTTGGCGAAGAGCCCGGGTGATGTGTTTTGACAAAGATATTTGTGGTTAGGGGAGCTTTCGAAGCAAAATTTAAGTGCAAAAATAGCCATTAGAGCGTAAAGATCTTTGAAGACTTTCACGACATAAAATGAGGAATCCGGGTAACGCCGCATCGAGTAAGTTTGTATACTGAAGAAAAGCCAAATCCTTGTTACTTTTTCCAGTTTAGAGAAGGTAAGGTTTATCTATGTCCGGTCCAAAGGCTTGAAATGGTTTAGCCGGTCCGAGGGGATTCGCGAGAGCTATGGTGGATAATGTTTCGATGAAATATCTTGTATTGAGCCCAAACATAGCAAATGAAAAGCGGCAAAGACATTGAAGGCTCACGATTATATTGGCTTATCAGAAGCCACTTCACATAGCCACGCCTGCAAAGGAATGGGCTGGATGACCTAGCACTTACAGTGCACCACCCGCTTTTAGCAAATACCAAGATATGCTAGGCATATGCCGGCATATACCTGGATATGCCCACATACCCACATAAACGAGGGTTTGCCCCCCTAGGGGCAACCCAAAAATTTAACTAATCGAATATCGACACGTGGCATACATTTTTAAATAAAGAATTATTATTATGACATATAGAAAAAACATTGATGTTTCTAACATATCTTCTGACCAATCAAATATTGCCACATGGCATACATTAAAATAATAATATATACTACAATTTAAAAATCAATATGATTGTATTTAAAATAAGAAAGCTTGTAAGAATCTAGTGGATCATTAAGTTTAAGTACTTCTTTGATAAATCATTATATGCAAATAAATACATGCCATTAAAACCATTGGAGGGAAAAGATGTACATAATTTACAGCAGATAATTTACAGCAGAATCGAGAATTAGAAAAGAGAAATGCTGATAAAAAATTATAGACTAAAACTCTGAAGTTGGATATATTTTTTTCGTAAAGGCAAGTATTTGCCTAATACAATGCAGACTGCAACTAGTCTGATATTAGATACAAATGAATCTTGCCAGCCGCGCCTCTGCTTCAAGCCTTGCATTTTCCCACTGCATCATATGGCTTAAAGCAGAGGAAAGAAATGGCCTTG
Organism: Isoetes taiwanensis; assembly: GCA_021234155.1. Taxonomy (NCBI): domain Eukaryota; kingdom Viridiplantae; phylum Streptophyta; class Lycopodiopsida; order Isoetales; family Isoetaceae; genus Isoetes; species Isoetes taiwanensis. The sequence continues at coordinate 396,360 of JAJEKV010000010.1, read as the reverse complement.
CTTCTAAAGCATCTAAAATATCACATCTAGCTCTGTGCGTTACCGGATCAACTCCCATATGCATTAGCCTCTTTTTCAGATGCTTATTCCAAAAATACTTTATCTCATTATCCGTTCTTCCTCGTAGATGAGACGCGATTGCAGACCATCTGTAAATAAATCACCAAAAGCACGCTTTAGTCAGGAATTTCTTGTCCAATCTTCATAACCATCTTGCATCTTCATAACCATCTTGCAAATTTCACTTCACATGCTGCTATTATTCAAGAACTTGAAACAAATTTCGATGTTTTCTTTCAACTCATAATTATCTTGCAAATTTCATTTCAAATGCTGCTGTCATTCAAGAACTTAAAACGAATTTCAATGTTTTTCTTCAAGAACTTGGGGATTTAAGATTATTTTATACCTATTTTCAAGAACCGCATGTTAGAAATATGGTCATGTAAATCTTTCTGCTTACAGTTGAACTTAGAGATGGAAGTCAAATGCATATGGTTAACCTAAGGTCAGAGGTGGTGGATAACTTGCTTTAAGAGCATCCTCCCTTTATTATAAAGTTTTAGTGTATGTCGTGCATAAAACCCTAAAACTTTCGACGGCCCAGATTTGACCTAAAAAGTGAATGGCTCAGATATCTCACGGCTTCTTTTGCCCTTTTCTAACTCTAGCGATGGCTTAGGAAAAGGCCGCCGGATTCCTTAAAAGAGACCACCATAGCTGCATGAAGCGGGCCACTCACCATTGTCTTAGATCCACTCACCATTGTCTGATACAAGATGGCGTTAGCCCTAAAGAACCTTTTGCAGACCAAGGATTGAAGATTTCGAGCCGGTAAGTATGTAGCTGGTTTTAGATAGAAGATTTCTAAGCAAGAGACAACATATTTGGGCTTACAAATGATGCCGAGATGGGCGGATATGCGTAAAAGAGAATGAAGAGATGGGTTGGGAAGAAAGGGGTCGAAAGCATAGGGAGGAGATTCCGCCGCGTAATCCGACATTTACAGCTTGATTTTCGCCTCGCTCCGCTTTCGAGTGCCGCGATCGAGTCGACCTCCTTTGCTCCCCTCGCTTGGCCGCCAGTCAGATCCGGAAGGCGTAAGTCCCCCGCCAAAGATATCCTAAGATCAACAACCGGGTATTAGGCACTCGCCAGGTGTGGACTTCGACTCTAACGTAAACTTTTATCGAGCTTGGAAAACTTATTATTTTTAAACTTCAACCTTTATGTTTTTGAACGATTTGTGGTTGTATGTGCAGGGCCCTCGGGTGCCCCCGGTCTTTAAAAAAGGAGTTTTTGTGGTCATTACCATGTAGGTTCCAATGCTTGCCCGCTCTTCACCGCCTTTGCTCCTATTTCTTTTAATAAAGGTTTGTGCTTTTCAAGATTTAATACGTTCTTGAGGTTTAATAATAGTCTGCCATGTCTATAGTTGTGGTTCCATTGTTGAAATTATCTATCAATATAAGAGACCCTTGATTATTTTCGCTTAAGGAAAAATTGATTGCGCGGTATAAGAAGCGGTTACCCAAGCTCGCGACGGTTCTTTGTTACCACAAATGCCATCCAAAGAAGGAGACAAAGAAAACAGATGCAGATGCACCTGCAGGGTCATTTTTGAAAGGTATTTGTCTCATAGGAAAGCTTGGGAAATCTAAAGTTAGTACGCTTAACCATTTGTTTTGATTTTCTTGAAAAATTGCTACTTGGAGTAGATCCAACAATCGATCAAGAATGGCATGAAGAATTTGAGTATTCGACACACATCCAGTTTCTCATAGTTGGTTCTTGGAGTTTTTATCTCTTAATCTTTCTCAATGTGAATTCATTCTCTGTTACACAATTTTTCTTCTGAATTTTCTCAATCTCAATCCATTCTTTGCTAGATTAAGCACAGGTCAGGAGTCTCAAAATTGTGTTTTGTCTCTATGTTAATGTGTTGTTCATGGAATACTACTGTTTGGATCCATTTTATGCATCCATGATTGATTTCCTGACAACACATAGACGATATTAAAAATTTTGCATTAAAACTATAGCAAGAAGATTGGTTAGAATTGTTCATAAAATTCAAAATCCTTTTTATGCCACGGCGATTGCCAAACATTCAAACTTGATAAAAACCCATAGTGCAAATTCGCAATAAGAAAGCAAAAGGGCATACGTATGAGTAAGGTAGACTACTCAATTGTACACAACTATTCTAAGACATTCTATTTACATAGCATCACAACATCAAATGAACAAGAAGGGTGTTCCCTCCCATGAACCCACAAATGGTGCCCCTCCCACCTTAGAACAAGTGGTATAAACATGCAATGCATGTCAACACTTACATGTTCAACATTTACAAGTACCCAAAGGATGCCCAAAGATCGCTTACATGTCCCCACATGATCCCAAAGAACGCCGGCACCCAACTAGTTGAATGCTAAGGTTGAATCTTAAGGTAACATGAAACCAAGAAGCACTTAAGATTGAAAGGGAGTCTTTTTAAAAGGTTTTAAAGGTTCAATGGTCGTAAGTCGAAATTATCTCAGGTAACGATGTGGGATAATTCGTGAAGTGTCGGATTTTGCCGGTAACCTGTGGGATATCTCGTGAGCCACCGCATCTAAACTTAGAACTTCTATCCTAACTAAACCGACGGAGTACGATAAATACGCATGATTTGTTGTCGAACGATGAGCTTATCCGCAGATCGCATGCATTGAATAAGTATTCGCTCAAAGGTTTGTGTTTGGAGCGTAAAAACCAGATTGCTACAAAGAGTTTAAAGCAATCTCATAGCTACAAGAAAACCCGAGCATTAATGACTATGATTATGTATTAAGGTTGAAATTGTTGATATATTGCAAGGGATTAGGGACCATATTGTGGCTCCCTTTGCATTCATAGATTTCCTTAGGAAATTTGTGCTTTACTTCAACCAAGTACTTGTGGCATAGATCATAGATCATTTAAAGTTACTAATTGACTCAATTTCTCTAGTGTGCTTCAGCAAAGAATTTGCGTTGTTTGCTCAAAGTTAAAAAATCTAGTTAACTTATACTTTCAACATTGGTATCGAGCCAAAGTTGGCTTAAGGAAAAATGTCTACTAGATTTGCAGAAAATTTGTTAAATCAAATTGAAGTCTTCAAGGGAGACACCGATTCCAAGTCCGAAGGAATCTATTAAATGCTTTTGAATTTGAACATTTGTGGCATCTTGTAGATGGTAGTCAAGTCGAGTGACTAGATCCGCTAGTTCTCGGCCAGCCTGCAAGTCCAGTACCAGCTCAAATAATCCAGTGGGAGGGAGTGGAACTCCGTAAGGTCCTAGAGCATCTTCAACTCCCCGTTGTTGCCGTGGGCGTATGACACTAAAATTATGGAAGCTCAGCCAGATCATTCTCGAGTAAGGTAGGAACCGCTCTTAAGTTGAGATTAAGAGGACTAAAGCCACATGAAATGTGGCAGTACCTTATAAGTCAATATGAGGTAAAGAGTTCATCCCAAATAGATTTGTTGGAAAAGCAACTAAGGAAACTAAAATTATTTGATAAGGATGATCTAAATGCATTTTTGGAGAAATTTGATTCTATTGTGGCAGATCTTGAAGGAGTCGGAAATGTTTTAAGTGAGCAATACCAAATATTAGCAATCGCTCTAGGGTCATCTCTCACAACACTCACCTTTGCAACATTAGTGAGAAATATAGCCACTTCAAAGGAGCATGCCTTGAGGATCATTCGCATCTTGAATTTGAGCAAATCCGTAGGTATTCAAGATGATGACCAATCTCCAGAGGTGCTGTTTGCAAGGAAGCAGAAAAGAGAAGGCAGTTCCAGCTTTGCAAAAGATAGATTGGGGCCCCTGCTACACTTGCAAATCAATATGGACACCTTAAAATGAATGTCCAAGTGAAGGTAAGCAATTTATATGCTTTAATTGTGATGGTAAAGGTCACATATCTGCAAATTGTCCAAGTCCCAAGGGTATTGGGGGGAAAAGGGAGAGGTCGAGGTAGAACTCAAATGGACTCAAAAAGGGGAAGGGGGAGATTTAGAAGAAACACTAGTGTGAACATCATGGAAGAGGCAAATGAAGAAAATCCTGATGACATTGAGGTAATACATGCACTTAATGTTTCTCAAGAGTTTAATAAAAATGATAACAAGTTTCTCATTATAGATTCGTGGAGCGTAAAGATCAAGAGTACATGATGTGAAGATATTAAAAGAATGTAAGAAAGAGAATGGTCAAGTTCAGCTTGGAGATGGTGGGGTGCGTAAAATTAGAGACTCGGATTTTGGAGTTGTTTGATTTAAATGGAAAAAGTGTGATACTTAAAGAAGTTTTGTTTGTTCCAAATCTTGTGAGAAATTTAATCTCGGTTTGCCAACTTGTGGATCTTGGGGTACACAGTTGTTTTTGAAAAGCTTGAATGCAAAATATATCTTCATAACATTTTGAAGTTTATTGGAAGGAGAGTAGGAAATTTGTTTGGCTTTGACAATGATCATATCTTGTCTATCAATCTTGTTGAATGTCCATCAAAGACAACTTGGCACAATAGATTATGCCATACTCATTATGCTAACATTGATTTGCTTACCAAAACAAGTTTATAACAAAGAAAAGGATGATGGAAAATTGCTATGTGCCGGCTGCCAACTTGGTAAGCAATCAAGACTTGCATTTAAAGCAAATGGTAAAAGGGCTAAAAAGAATTTTAGATCTTATACACACGTGCACCCTATGTGGACCTATCAATGTCATACGTGAATAGAAGGACATAGGTATTTTATGACCTTCATTGATGATTTCAGCAGAAGGACAAGATGTTATCTGCTGAAGAAAAAAAGTCAAGCTTTTGAAGCCTTGAAATTATTTATAGCTGAAGTAGAGTTAGAAACTGAAAGAAAAGTTAAATGTATAAGGTCCATTGTGGGGAGAATATTTATCAAAGGAATTTAAGTGGTATTGTGCTAACCGTGGTATTAAAAGACAGTTGACTTGCAGATATTCTCCACAACAAAATGGAGTAGCCGAAAAGAAAAATAGGACTTTGCTCAATGCTTGCTCGCTCAATGTTAAAATACTCCGCTTACCAAATTTCTTATGGAGGAAGCTTTGAAAGCAGCAAGATTTATTCAAAACATATTGCCCTCTCAAAGTACAAAAGGTACAGTTCTCAAATGATGTGGTCGTAAAATTCCCGCTTATGAACATTTAAGATCATTTGGTTGTTTAGGTTTTGTTCATACCCCTCAAGAAACTAGAAAAAACTTGATGATCGAAAGCATGTATTGCATATATGGTGGGCTATGATTTGCATTCAAAAGCTTACGTGATTATATGATCCCTGCTCATAGAAAAATTCTGATTAGCAGAGATGTAGTGTTCAATGAAAGCAAATTCTATCGAAAGCAATTCCTAATATTAATGATGATAATGATTTGAAAGCTACCGATGTGAAAAGAAACAGCTTGACCATACCGCTTTGGACCGAGGTTGGAATGCAGGATACAAGAGGAATTCTTGACGTTGATAATGAAGATGGAGATGAAGGTACAAGTGAACCACAAGATGCCGAGTTTGTCGAAGTTTGAACCTCGCAGCTTGAACCCGCATTGCCTCGAGGGAAGAGATAGCGTAACCCCAACCCTGGCCGACCCCCTCAGAATAATGGCGTAACCCGAACCTCGCTGTACCCATGACAAGACCAAAAAGAAAAGCCGAGAGGATCAAAGCACAAATCTTGGCGATGAAAGTAAACTTCAACTAGAGTTGCATGGGAGAACTCAAGAAGGTAGAAGTAAAAGGCATCGTAGCAAAGAAAGGTGAAATCTATTCTATATTTGATATTCTTATCTTAGAAAACCGATAAGCTACCTAGTAATTTTGAAGATGCTATTAAAGGTAGTGATTCAGAAAAATTGGAGAAAAGCTATGGAGAATGAGATGCAATCTTTCAAAAGAACAGAGACCTATACAAGAGTTGACAAGCCACCGTGTAAAAATGTTGTTGAAATAAATGGATCTTCGAATAAAACCGGTATTGATGGAAAATCAAAGAAATTTAAGGCAAGGCTTGTGGCACAAGGTTTTACTCCGAAGAAAGGATTAGATTTCGATGAAACATTCTCGCCATTGGTCAAAATTAATAGTTTGAGAATGCGATTAGCTATTGCAAACTCATATGACATGGAAATTCATCATATGGATGTAAGTACAAATTTTTAATGCAAAACTTGAAGAAGAAATCTATTTGAAACCCGCTCCAGATTTGAGGAGGAAAAAGGGAAAGTGTGGAAATTGAACAGGGCAGTTTATGGATTGAAACAAGCATCAAGGGAGTGGTACAAATGTATGGATAATTATCTTCTAGAACAAGGCTTTGAAAATTTAAAATGTGATGGAAACTTGTACGATATAATGATGGGAAGCAAAGGGTGCATTATAGCTCTCTATGTTGATGACAATATCATGGTTGCAAATGACAAATATGTCTTGGCTAAATGCAAACATCTCGCTCAATAAACGCTTTCCAAATGACATTTAGGTGAACCCAAAAGGTTTCTTGGGATTGAAGTATACAGGGATAGGGAAAATAAACTGCTGACATTGAGCCAGCAAACTCATATTTTGAATATGTTGAAGAAATTTAATATGAGTGATTGCAACATAGCACAAACTCCTTTAGTACCGTGAGCGTAAGATCTCAGCCTAATATGTCTCCAAAATCGAGAAATGGAGAATGTTCCTTATAGGTCACCGATTGGTTTTATTTGTCTTATGTAGCAAATTGCACAAGACCGATATAGCTTTTGAGTAAACTTATTGAGCAGTACAACAATGACCCTCGGTTTTAGAACATTGGACAAACCAAAAAGAATCCCGAGATATTTAAAGGGTACCTTAGATATTGGCATTAGGTATAACTCAGATGAGCTTAAATTAAAGGCCTATTGTGACTCCGATTGGGCAGGTGACCTAGACCAAAGGAAATCAACATCGTTATGTGGTTTTGCTAGGAGGTGCCCCTCAGAGCTTGGAAGTGCAAAAAGCAAGGAAGTATATCTAGCGCAGGTTTGTGAGTATAATGCCGCAACTTTGCTTACTAAAGAAGTGGTATGGGAAAGAAGACTACTTGTCGAAATAGGGCTAGAGCAAAACGTAACCTACAATAATCTTCCGCGATAGCACAAGTCGCATAGCCATGTCCGTGAAATCCGGTTGCATGAAAGATGCAAACATATAGAAATGGAAGTTCATTTTATACTGAGATATGGTTGAAAGAAAACAGTACACCTTGCATATGTCAAGATAAAGAAATCAAATGGCGCATCTTCTAACAAAAGCTTTACCACTTGGAAGATTTAAAATTCGAGAGATGTCAGTACAAGATAATCACAGAAAGATTACATGAAGGGGAATGTTAGAAAATGGTCATGTAAATCTTTCTGCTTACAGTTGAACTTAGAGATGGAAGTCAAATGCATATGGTTAACCTAAGGTCAGAGGTGGTGGATAACTTGCTTTAAGAGCATTGAATGATAAGGTTGAATCTTAAGGTAACATGAAACCAAGAAGCACTTAAGATTGAAAGGGAGTTTTTTTTTAAAAGGGTTTAAAGGTTCAATGGTCGTAAGTCGAAATTATCTGTGCACGTATGTGGGATAATTCGTAAGTGTCGGATTTTGCTGGTAACGCCTGTGGGATATCTCAGAGCCACCGCAATCTAAACTTAGAACTTCTATCCTAACTAAACCGACGGAGTATAGCATAAATACGTATGATTTGTTGCTGAACGATGAGCTCACTGCAGATCGCATGCATTGAATAAGTATTCGCATTCAAAGGTTTGTGTTTGGAGCGTAAAACGAGATTGCTACAGTTGTTTAAAAGCAATATCATAGCTACAAAGAAACCCGAGCATTAATGACTATGATTATGTATTAAGGTTGAAATTGTTGATATATTGCAAGGGATTAGGGACCATATTGTGGCTCCCTTGCATTCATAGATTTCCTTAGGAAATTTGTGCTTTACTTCAACCAAGTACTTGTGGCATAGATCATAGATCATTTAAAGTTACTAATTGACTCAATTTCTCTAGTGTGCTTCAGCAAGAAATTTGCAAGTTGTTTACTCAAAGTTAAAAATCTAGTTAACTTATACTTTCAACACCGCATGTACCGTATGATCATCCGCCCTCTTCAATGCTAAATCACACGCTTTATATCCGACGAAGATAATTTGTCTACCGGGTTATACAAAGAAAACAAGAAGAACAAAGAAGAAAAGTAAAGAGTTAGAAGTAAAACCTAGCCCCCTGCCCTTGTAAATCCGCCAGCCTTGCCCTTGCAAATCCCAGCCCACGCCACCTTAAAAATCGAAAAGCAACAAAAACAAAAAACGAGAAAAAGTTTAACCCTCATAGCAAAGAATCGGACCCACGAAGGATCCTCGGATGCACTTTTGTGTTGGGGTGGTCACCACTCACCACACTTGTCACCACTCACCACACTTGTCACCACTCACCACACTCGTTACCACATTCACCACTCTAACCTTGCAAGAAGGATGAAAAACCCAACAATCCAAGCTCAATCTATCAGATCAAGGCCATAACACAAAGAATGATCATCTCCATAGCTAGATCCAAGTAAATATCTCCCTCAACACCCAGCCTCTCGCGCCTTCTCTCTATCGAGGATAATCATTCATGATCATCCCCACAATGCGTGCAAATATCACTTGCGTGCATAGGCAGATTCCATATGAGGTATACAATCTCATTCACCACACTCACCACTATTGAGGTGGTATATGAGATTGTATACCGTGATATGGAGGGAGATAATGACATGCACGCTGCAAAGATATTTGCACGCATGCATTGTGGGATGATCATGACAAGATTATCCGAAAGCAGAGAGAGAGAAGAACAGAGAGACGCGGTGTTGAGGGAGATTATTTTACTTGATCTAGCTATGGAGATGATCATTCTTTGTGTTGTGCATTGCCTTGATCCGATAGATTGAGCTTGGATTGTTGGGTTTTTCATCCTTCTTGCAAGGTTAGAGTTCTCGCTCTAATAATTTGGCGTAATTACTGTTCTATGCACCATTGATCGGCAAGAATTTCCATTGAAAAAGGAGTTGTTACCATTGGTATTGGTGATCGGGCTTAAAAGAACGGCACCATTGAGAAAGGAGCAATTTCTTGTGTGAAGGGATTTTGGCCAGAATTGCTTTGTGGGGTAGAATTTAACAAGGGGAGCATAGTTTTATGCCCAAGACAAGTAAGAAGGAGATACCACCAAGCTCTATCGTAACAAGAAGGGGACCGGGTGAGTCAATCTTTGGGCTCAAAATTGCATCAAGATTCAATTTCGTTTTCAGATTTGGGAGCAGATCCGGGGTCTAATTCTGGATCCGTGAGGTTTTGATTCCATTTAACTGATCTAGAAGGTAATCCAATTTCGTTTTTCAAATTGAAGGGAGATTCCATTTCGTTTTTTCAATTTCAAGAAACCCAAGAAGAGGCGTAGATGGTCAGATACCACCTATGGTATGGGGTTTTCGTGACAATGGGGATTCCAAAGTTTGATGATCCGGTAGATCGGGATCCTTTGAAGCATATTGTGAAGTTTGAGAGGTATTGCCAAAGAATGTAAGTTACCTACCGGGTGATTATTTGCTTTAGTTTCATAGTTCTTTGCAAGATTCAAAGTGGAGGAATGGGCACAAACTCAGCCGCACACCATGACATATCAGAATTAAAGGAAGCTTTTATTGCTAATTATCAAGAAGTTCATGGTAAGGATAAGACTATGGAAAGGTGGACCAATTTCACACAAAAGGAATATGAATCAATTAGAGAGTATAATCAGAGGTATATTGCGGTTCTCAAAGCCGTGGTTCATTGGAAGATTGCAAGGAATGATGAAATGGATATCCAATGGTATGTGAAGGGGGCTGAAACGAGCTATTGCTCATAAGGTGAAGGCTAAACAGCCTACCACATTGCTAGAGGCACAAAAAGTATGCCTCAAGGCTGAAGATAAGCCGGGATACATTCATGAAGTTGCTGCTCGAGCATAAAAATGCAGGGATGTTGCAGCCAAGATTTCTAAGCTTACAATTGGTGAGAAGCCAAGGGAGGTTCAGTTTCTTACTTGTGAGTATTGTGGGTCTATTGGACATTCGGATACTACATGTAGATTGCTGAAATTCTGCTCAAGATGCCAAATAAAGGGCCATAATGATCAAGAATGTAGGGAGAAGAGATTCTTTGAGAGGGCCAATCCGGTATTTGCTGTTATACAACAAGCACCATCTATTCCTATTCAACCAATGCAAGCAGCACCTATTATACCACAAGTTCCAATGATGCCACAAGCTCCAATTGCCCAACAAGTTCCAATGGGTTCCACACCAATGGTGCAGCCAAAACAGGGATGGTATCCAAGTAAGGCTCAATTATATTGCAAGCTATGTGATAAATTCAAGCATGATGAGACTACTTGTTGAAAATCCATGGGAAACCGGAATGGGCAACCAAACAAGTATCCACCAAAGCAAGCGTTTGAATCAAGACTTTTCCTAATAATGATGTTCGTGATTCAAGATGCAAAGTACATTGATAATCCCCGTTAAGGCTCTTATTGAGGAGCTTAAGAAGCAAGAGAAGGCAAAATCAGTAGTAAATTGTGGATTTGTTGAGGTGCAAAGATGACCCATTTCAGCAAAAGAAGAAGAGATTGAGAAGTAAATGCGCCACAAGATCACAAAAGGTGGTTCAAGAACCAAGAGTAGTGCCAATTCATGAGAAAGACTAAGACCTCTTTTCCAAAGGCTTTGAAGGAACAAGCTTTGAAGGTGTCAAAGACCTAAGAAGGTGCAATTCAATGTGCTGCCCACGTAAACAGCTTTCAAATCTATAGAAGAAAATCAGCCCATAGTGATGCCTCCTATGGTGGATGAGGAAATTCAAATTGAAGATGATGTGATCAGCCAAGTTTTGGCCACTAAAGTTACACTTACCTCGAGCAATTGATGCATTATTCTCCAAATTTGTTGCAAGAGTTAGGGGAAGAACAAAATCAGAAATTTCAAAGGCAACAAATCATATCAAATGATACCGGCCAAGAGGAGAATGGAGCCACCAGCCCGGCAATCCAAGGATCCCGGCCATTTCTTTGTGATGTGAGTATTAATGGATATCTAATCAAAGAGGCCAACATAGATACCTGAAGGGAGTGAATGTAATGCCTTACCACATAATGCTTCAAGTTGGATTGAAAATGATGGAACCGACAACTATGATGCTCAAAGCATTCAATCAAATGAAGGTGCAGCCTATGGGAGTCATAAGAAATGTTTTATGCAAGGTTTATGAGGTGGAAGCAATCTTGGATTTCATGGTTTTGAAATTTCCGAGAGTGTGCATGCTTTGAAACTTATACTTTGTTGCCGAAGTCGCATATGGTTAGATGCCGCATAAGAGACTTCATGGAGGAAGCGTGAAATGAATATCTTTCAAGGGGAATACAAGGTTACTATAGATCATCCTCTGAAATCAGCAAAAGGTACCTTTCTTTGCAATTCTTCTTTGAGCAGCCCAGCTAGTTAGAAATCAGCAAAGAGAATGCTATGGTGTCCCGCAACAAGGTCTTAGTTGTTTTCATGTCTTGGAAGTGGGTGACAGGGAAGATAAGACTTTGTACAAGTGGTTAAAAGGTACCCAAATTTCAGAAATATGTCATTTACAAAGAAAGAAGTTGCAGATAAGTATCTCCTCAAGACTTGAAAGTATTGGTGAAGGTGAGTTACAAGAGACTCTTGTAAACATGCAGAGGAGTCCATTCAAAGACCCATTGGGGAGAGTTTATTTCAGCAAGAAATTGATCAAGATCAAGTAGAGATGCTGATTTTGACATCAAGCATGGATGGGGTAAACAAAAATCAGCCCACTATACAAGGACAAGCAGCTGGGTGGCACGCACACATTCTAGAGGATGAGGTAAATCAGATCAGTCCATGTTCACTACAGTCATCACAGGTACCACATGCACCACATTCATCACAGTCATCACATGCATCACATCCATTACAGTCACCACAGTCATCACCTGTACCACATTCACTACTGTCACCACATTCATCACATTCACCACATTCATCACTGTCACCACATTCACCACAATCACCACATTCGTCATTGTCACCACACTCACCACATTCATTACAGTCACCACATTCAGTCAAGAACATCAATATTTCTCAAGGAAATCAAGAAGAATTGGTTACCATTGGAGGCGATCTTACTCATGAGGAGGAACGTGATTTGATATCTTTGTTAAGAGAATTCAGGGATGTTTTGGCAAGAAATTATAAAGAATTGAAAGGCATTCCACCAGAGGTTGTGGTTCATACCATTGATTTGAAACAAGGCTCAAAACCAGTCCAACAAGCTCAAAGGAGAATGAGTCCAAAGAATAGAGGGAGCAAGTAAAGGTTGAAGTTATGAAGCTTTTGGAGACGGGATTCATTGTACCAGTGCCAAATTCAGATTGGATCAGTTCTATTGTACCCGGTGAGAAAGCCAAATAACTCAATCCGAAAGTATGCATTGATTACGGGATCTCAACAAAGCTACCAAACGAGATCATTTTCCTACACCATTCATAGACACCTTGTTAGATATTGTTGCAGGAAATTAGGCCTATTCTTTCTTGGATGGTTACTTTCGGGGATATAATCAGATCCAAATCTATCCACCACATCAAGCAATGACGGCTTTTCAATACCTTTTGGCATCTATGCTTACAAGGTATTACCTTTTGGCCTCACAAATGCTCCAGCCACATTTCAGAGAGCTATGACATATGCTTTTCATGATATTTTAGACTTTTTGAGAGTCTTTATAGATGACTTAACAGTATTTTCTAATCCAAGAAAGGATCACTTGGATCATCTCAAAAAGTTCTTGAAAGATGCCGATTGTATGGTATAAGTTTGAATCCCGCTAAGTGTATTTTCTTCTTCACTAGAGGAGGAAAACTATTGGGCAATTATGTTTCGTAAAAGGGATTACAAGTGGATCATGGTAAGATTGCAGCCTTGGAGAAGGTCAAACCACCTACAAATGTATCCCAAGTGAGAAGCTTATATGGTCAACTCAGTTTTAGTAGGAGGTATTTGCATAATTTTGCTAAAGTAACCCAGCCACTTGTGGATTGTATGAAGCCAGGGCAGCATTTTAGATGGAAGGAAGATGCTCAAGAAGCATTTGAATGGTGCCTTGCACAATTAAAAGAGAGAACTTTGCTGATTCCTCCAAGAATGAGTGAGCCATTTCATTTATTCTTTACAGCTTTGGGAGAAAGCTTTGGCTGTCACACTATGTCGTAAAAAATCAGCAAAAGCATTATGATGTGAATTACTATGCTAGAAGGGTGTTAACTCCACAAGAGCGTAAATGGACTCATGTGGAGCATCTTGGGTTAGCATTGAAGTGGGCCTTGAACAAATTTAGACATTATCTTCTTCCTTCCCAATGGAATTCAGCAAATATACAGTATGTCTACATTCATATGGATGTGAATCCATTGCCATGCATTTACAATAAGACTGTCCAAGATCCTAAGTTTACAAGATGGGCTCTTATCATACAAGAATTTGAATTGAAGTATGTTAAGATGGCTCAAAGAGCTCATAATCCAAGTGCCTATTTGAGTAGTGGTGCTGAAATAGAAGAGGAAACAACCAACAAGTAGCATTTCGTGATAATGGAGTATTACAAGGATTCATTGAGACCGTGGATCTTTGGTATGCCAACATATACAGTATTTGCAAGATCAGACTTATCCTTCATCATTTTCAAAGCAACAAAAGCATGCTCTTAGAGTACAAGCAACTGGGTTATGTGGTGCATGAAGCTATTCTTTATAAGAGGACTATGGAAGGTCTCTTACTAAGATGCGTTGTTGGTCAGCAAACTCATGATTTGTTGCAGCAAGCACATGATTGTCGTGGGCATTTTACAGCCGAATCACAGCCTAGGAAGATCCTTCATTGGGGATATTATTGGCCAACTCTTTACAAGGATACTAGAGACTTTGTTAGCAAATGTGAGAAGTGTCAAAGGCATAAACAATTGACAGGCCACAATAATATGCCATTCCATCCTATTTTGAGTGTTGGTCCGCTTCATATGTGGGGATTGGACTACATTGGGCCTATCAATCCTCCATCTTCCAAAGGTCATAAGTATATCTTGGCAGCCACATGCATGTTTACGGCGGGTAGAAGCAATTCCAAAGAAAGCATGCTACGTAAAAATACCACAATGAAGTTTCTTTATCACAATTTGATTTCTGGGTTTGGTGTTCCAACCATTCTTTTTTGTCCGATCGGGAACTCATTTCATGGGGAAAGTAGTAGCTCGCTTAATGTAAAAGATTGGTGTTCAAGATGTGCAAGCTTCTCGCTTATTATCCACAGGGCAATGGACAAGCCGAGTCTACTAACAAAATTCTGAAAGCTATCTTGGCCAAAAAAAAGAAGGATAATCAAAGAAATTGGCATGAAGCCTTTGACAGTGCATTATGGAGTTTCGTGTATTTACAAGTTGGCTACGGATTTACACCATTTGAATTGGTTTATGGAGTGCAAGTCGTGATGCCTATTCATTTGGACATTCCTTTGTGTTCATTTGTGGAGTTACCTTATTATGAGAATTTAGGAGAAGTTCCAACTCCAAATCAAGTGCATAATAGGATGGATGATTTGGTTTTGAATTGCGGAGATGAGACAAGAAGCGCCAGACTTCAATTTGAGGCATAAATAGAAAAAATAAAGCTTATCAAAGACAAGTTACAGGTTGTCAATCCATTTGAGGAAGGCCAATTGGTGTTGTGCAGGGACCACTAAGAAGCATCTATCCAAATTTCAAAGCCCATGGGAAGGCCCATTTCCATTGATAAAGAGGTACTGTGGGCTTTCTACTTGATGACTCCGTAAGGGGAATTGTTGCCTAATCCCGTAAATGGCAAGGATTTCAGGCCTTATTTTGAAAGAGAAGTGCTTTTCTAAGGGATTCGGACTTGGCGTGAGCTCCAATTACGTAGAATTTGTGGAGAACTTTTGGTTACAAAGAGGTTGTTTTCTCAGAAAAACAGATGGTGACAGCTCAATAATACTTCATCTATCCTACATCAAAAGATGTGTTTTGGCGATACTAATCCAAGGAGGTATGGTGCAGGTCAAACCTGAGGTCCGGAACTCAAGATATCGGCTTCCAAAGTTTGCCACACGATTCTGAGAGGCTCGCTTTCGTCACCGCCATTTTGGACCGTTTTATTTTCTTTTCGAACATACATGTAAATGTGTCATTTGGGGACATGTCCCAAGGACCATATATAGTATTTTTGTTGTTGTGGGTTCTCCGCCACGGAGTGGCACATTTTCCCACTGTGGTCGCCACTATTGGGGTGGTCACCACTCACCACACTTGTCACCACTCACCACACTTGTCACCACTCACCACACTCGTTACCACATTCACCACACTCACCACTATTGAGGTGGTATATGAGATTGTATACCGTATATGGAGGGAGATACGCACATGCACGCGTGCAGGATATTTGCACGTATGCATTGTGGGATGATCATGACAGTATTATCTGAGCAGAGAGAGAGAAGAACAGAGAGACGGTGTGTTGAGGGAGATTATTTTACTTGATCTAGCTATGGAGATGATCATTCTTTGTGTTGTGCATTGCCTTGATCTGATAGATTGAGCTTGGATTGTTGGGTTTTTCATCCTTCTTGCAAGGTTAGAGTTCTGGCTCTAACAGCTTGTCATGCCAGTAGAAGATGCCAGATCTCTTTCTGATCCCAAGATTTGTAATGGGAACACCGGATTTGCCATATCCAAGAAGGAAAAGAAGGAAAATAGCCTGAAGGAAAAGAAGGCTTGAAGGAAAAGAGGTTTCCATAGCCTGAAGGAGCGATGTTAGCACATGCCAGATCTCTTTGTGATCCCGGATTTGTAATGAGGACATTTGGATTTGCCATATCCAAGAACAAGCAAGGCCACTAAGGCCAGCCCTTGCCCTTGCCCTTGCCCCGCCATCGCCATCACTAGCCGGAAGGAAAAGAAGGAAGAGAAGGTCGCCATAGCCTAAGGAAAGAGGTCGCCATAGCCTAAGGAAGGAGAAGGCCGGAAGGAAAGGTGCGTGCACGACCCAAGGCGGGAAGGCTGAACCAATAGAATGATACTACGAGGATCACAATCCAAACCGCTCATCGACGCCAAATCTCGTCCCGCTCATCTCTAAGAAAAAAAAAACTATACTACAATTTATTTTCGACGTTGTAGTTAGGTATAATGTCCCCCAATGAATATTACTTGGGGACATTTTCCACTTTGGGGGGGAGGGGGGGGGAGGGGGGTCTTCCTTCACCATAGCTTCCACCGCCATAGCTTCCACTTTCATAGCTCCGGTGCCGTCTATACATGCCTTCGATGTTGCCATAGCTTGGCGACATATAGAAAGGCAGGCCAAACAGGCGTTGTCGGTCCCCCCCGCCAATGCTCTGTTTTGAACAAAGTCCGTCCACCATAGCCAGAGCTTGGGATTAAACAGGGTCTGTCGCAGATGGTTTTTGAATTTTTTTTTCAGGCCACTTTGCCAATGGTTATGGGATTTCTGATGCCGGCAAATATTTCTGGTTATCCAAAATTCAATTTTTTTTTTATCCAGATCTTAATAGTTCCAGACATCGGCAAAAACTTTCGATTATCCAGAAATCGAAGGGCTTTTTATTCGTCTAATTTTCCCCTTTCCATCTCTGTACGCATCACTTACTATCCTCGACATGCTTATCCGATCGCAGGTGAAGGATGCATGATCGCAGGTGAAGGATGCATGATGTCAGGGTTGCTGGGATGCTTGATCTTTCTGGTATGGATTCTACATGCCCCTTTTTTTTTCTTGAGGGCTTCTAGAGCATTTATTTGTCTTTATTTTGTATCGGCAGGAAAGGTCAGCAGTTGTTGCCTTCTTTGAGATTCGTAACATTGATATCTATAAGAACGTCACCAGGAGCTGGATCCTTTACAAAAATGGGTGCATGAAGTTCGGCTGCAGGTGAATAGATTTGACAAGAGCATTTAGGGCTCCTTCTCTAAAGGATTACCTGTCTTTCTTTGGTTTCGATTTCGTTGTATGCTAGGGTTTTTCCAATACATATCCATCATGGTAAACATGCCTGAAACAATTTATATTTTTGCTTTTGCGATGCTTTGTGCAAAACTGATGGCATCAATTTATGTGTAGCAATTTATGACTGCAAGTTACACATTCACTACTTTCAAGACAAACTTCCAGTGCTACTTGCTATATTTAACATGTATGCCATGTATATGGTTGTCTAAGATGGGATTCACATGAAGAGAATGTCTTCGTTTTTGCTATTCAATGATGCCATGGACATTGAGTCATTTCCATTAGCCAAGCAAAGTCAACAAATATGTGTGCAATTGGAGTGCGATGGATTTTCTTTGCAAGAACCTTACATGTCCTAGCCAACACACATGGTGCATCCACTGCATGCGACATAAGAACAGAACACGGTGTTTATTTTTTGGCCAAATTCGATGTTGCAAGAACTATGGCAGTTTACTCTTTTGTTTTCCTTTTTTGACATTGATTTCTATTTGGGGCATATTTGCAGGGGCATATATGCAGGGATCTGCTATGATTATGACAAGATGGGATGAAATGTTAGTGCAAAAGCAGTTGCTTAGACATTCGATTATTGTTTAGGTTGTTGCCTTTGAGTTTTGCACTGGTGTAAGTTATGTCTTCCAGTGAATCTGTATATAGTTCTATGCCCTGTATTGATTGCTTCTCTTATTAAAGGTCATAGTCTGCTATTTGGGCCTATATCTTCATTTTACAACACATTTTGCATTTTTTTTGTTCATGTTTGCCATTGGGCCATATTCTAGGATACTTATATCCATCTGTCTTCTTGAAGAACATAGTTTTGAGCTCCTATAACTGCTCTTAGTTCAAATAAGGTCACAAAGAGCTACGTGCAAAAATCTTGAACTTGAAAGGGTAGTAAGCTTGCAAAGAGCTCTATGCAGAAACCCTGAACTGGAAAGGGTAGTGGTTAAGACATTATGTGTCATTCTGAATATTTCTTTATCCACTGTTGAATCTATGTTTAATTTGAGGACTCACATTTCTGCTAATTTGTTGTAGGTGGGCATCTGGACACATCCACAAGATAATCCTTATCGAATCTCAATAACAACTATATATCAATTTGAAGAAAATTGCAAGCAGTTCAAAGTCCACCCACATTTTTTGCATGTTATGATGCAGTTCTATGGTATCATCCTCTTCTCCATTTCTGCTTCTTTACGCCATAGTAGCTATTACTATCCATTATTGCCATTGCTTCTAAAATATGTATAATGTTGCTAATAATTTGAATCACTGAAATTTCTGCAGATATGTTTCTTCTGCAATGCAAAGAATCCAAACATCCTTCTGCATTACTTTAAAAGTCTAAGGTATATATTTTCTTGCCATGCATTATTGCAGAAAATTCGTCAGATTACACAAATTAAAGGTTGAAGATTAAGATGTTATTTATGTTGTTTATTTGTGTGTTTCTGTTGTGGGTCAGGTATGGTTGTTTGTTGGTGCCACCCACATTCTGGATTTGGATGTTACCTCTTAAATTTTATATTCATGTTCATGTTGAAGAGGGTATGCGCTTACCCAAGCAAGTAAGTATTCTATCCTGATTTATACGCCAACCCATTGTTCAATGCGTTAGCTGTTTATACTCTGTTCTATATTGATTTTGATACTTGCATTGCTACCATTTCCATGGCTTGAGGATGACATGTCGCACATGATAGTAAACTTTCATACAAATTAAACAGTCATAAATTTGTCATGAAGGTGGCGCGAAGAGTACATTCAGTTTTGCATAAGGTAATTTGTTCTTTCGTTTGAGCAGGGTACTATATTATGGAGAATGAAAGAAACAATGGAGCATTCTATTGATGGTAACTTTGTTCTATTTTGTCAATAGAAATCCTATTTTGTAAGAGGCCTGCATCTTCAATTTGTGTCTAAACAAACTAAAGAAGTCAATTCTTTCCTACATGATCTACGAGGCAAGTTATTTTGCGACCCACCTTGAAGACCTATATAGTATTTCGAATTATATGAGTATTGTCCACATTATTGTCCATTTCTGTCCACCATGCAGATGCAGAGAATAGAATAGACACATTGTTTGTAACTCTTTGTACATGCAACTATCATAAAGAGAAAAGTTTGCTGCTTATCTAGAGCAGCGAATGTGCGTGCTTAAGTTTTTTCTATTACAATGTTCAAGTTGCGAAGGTATGACAACCTGAAAGAAGTACTTTCTTTCATTCATCTTCGAGACAAGTTGCTTTGTATTTTGTGTAATGATTATTGCAGCGAATGGCATATGATTGCATATAGACAGACTGTTATAGCTCTAACAGCGAATGGCATATGACCGCGTGTTATAGCTCTAACAGACTGTTTGACATCTACGGGCCAAGTATTTTGAGAAATCAAAGACTTAAGAGATCAAAGGGGTTGCAGTGTTCATTGCTTCAGCTTTAATACTTCTACAAGCAAGGAGCCAAAGTTTCCAAGGGCTAGCAAGTACACAAAGTTTTCGTTGTTCAAGCAACAAAAAGTTTACTGAGCCTGCCCATCTCAATGCAGCCGTGAGAATTCTTTTCCAAAATCCTACGTCGAACATAAGGTAAGATTGATTTCTGTGATTTTCTTGCAATATGGTGAAAATTTGTACAATATTAGACATTCGACCAGTTGAAATCCTTGCAAGGCATTGGTGATGGGTCTAATAGGTTCCTAATGCTTTCAGTCAGGCACTTTGGTCAATCTGCTGTTGCGGATGCATTACGGTACTTAACCATCTTCTTGCCAAAGCTTTCAGGTAACCACCTTCCTGCCACAATGAACATATTCTTATCCATGCCACAATGCATGCTCAGCTTTCTACTATGAGCTTCTATCGTCTAGCTGCATGGAGTTCCTTATGCTACATTCAATGCAATCATTGCTGTACAAACCGTTCCTTGCTACAAATTACTTCCTTCTGTGTTGTAACACCAACCTGGGCACATCATCTCAAACAAGCTTCTTGCGGTTTCTTGCAGGTTGCAGAATCATTGCAGCACGAAACTTCTATACACTATCCAGGAGCAATCAAGCGCAACTACCTCTGCAATTCTTCCTCAACAACCAGTTGTACTTACGATTATAGCATGCCCATATCACAGAGGAGTTTGCATACTGCAAAAATTCATCCATCCAGCTCAATTGTCAAGCGCAGCTTCTGATCATACCTTCATACCTCTATACCTCTAAATCGCTCCACTTACCTTCAAGTCAATACAGGTTCAGTCTACAGCATCCTTGCTATTTCCCACATTGCCATTTCTATTCTGACTATGGAGGACATCTGATAACAGGACATGTAATGCATCGACTTAAACCATAACGCATTGTACATGTTCTTGAGTTCTCAACACAACCATGAAGAAAAGGCTCCGACATTTTCATATGTTCCTTTCCTATCCTCTGATACCCAGATATGATTCATTCCTTCATAACTTAGGTAACGAGGTTTCACATTATTCTAATCTACATTTGTTTACATTTCAATTCCAAATTTGTAGGTTTCTTTCATTGCTTGCACATTTGCTTCCACCATCACTTTAGAGTTATATCCATCAAGACGATTTTAAAATCTGCAGATGCATGGAGCAATAAGATACTAGATGAAAGAATTGCACGCTCCTATGCACCAAACACCCATAATATAGCACGACTTCCCAGCCTCATCTTCACATTGAAGGTATGACACTATTCTTTGTTAATCAATAGCCTAATACTATGATACAATCGCTAATATTCCAATATGATACCCATTTACTCAACAACTTTTTTACCTTCATACGGATGAGCTATTACAAGCATATATTGTTATGATGTACGTGTTATTTAATTGATAAAGTTATGTAGCCATTCTGAACTTTTCAAATGTTTCTGTAGATCAGAACCAGAATCCAGACTTGCAGGCCTCAATGAAAGCATATTTGTCACTTCCATAAATGTTACTTCCCAAAGCTCAAGAAGCAGAACAAACCTGGGTACTTTTCACATTTACGGAATGAAGGTTTGGTATTTTCATATAAACAGAAACACATTGCACTCATTCTGTTCTGTGATTGGAGCAAATTCCGTAGCATTTTTTTTTCGTGCAGTTTAAACTGAAATACAATGCATGGTCGAAAGGTCTTTTGCCCATTGGAAGAATCGCATGAAACCTTCTTATTCATGAACATCGTGGTTCATGTTCCTCTTATTCTATAGCATTAGTTCTGGTGTTATGCAGGCCCCATAAATACGTAATTTGGTGCAGGGCTTTCAATCAAATAGTTGGATGCACGAAGTTATAGCACATTGTAAAGCACCATTACAACATGCATGACACTATTTCCAGTAAGGGTAGACTATCTCATTTATTCATACATCGCAATAGTGGTGCCATGAAAACTATTACCATTTATAGCATGGTACTTAAAATCGACAATTGCAGCATTTTAAATTGAATAGGATGCTCTTCACTTAAATGGTTGCCTGCCATCATCTTAAGGCAGCACCTTGCAGAAAATTAGCTCTCAGAGGCTACTTCATTCATCTGTTTGTCTCAAAAGAAAGTTCGCATTTATCAGATCTTAATGGTGACCCATATACATCAATCGGATCTCCTGGGATTTTATACTTCTATTATGTGAATACCAACTGATACAGATGGTTATAAAATATATTAAAGATCTGGGATACTTTAAGCTAGGCATTAACCCCAATGTAACGCTAGGCATTAAGGCCAATGTAAAACCAATGTTTTTAAGATATACGTCTAAGAGACCATAGGAACACTCATTCTAAGACCTATAATACTTTGTATCATTCAAACCGTCATTCATCAAATAACTTAATGGAGTTATCATATTTGCTTTTGGCAATCCAATGCATGCCATTACAGGTAAAAAGGGAAGTAAGAATTGCAAGTTTCATTTTCAATCAATTTCCAATCATATTTTGATGTGTTCAATTTATGCCACATTGCAATAATCTAGACAACCATATTATTTGTAGCTGAAAAATCTCTAACATTTTGAGATCAACAAACTATTATCCATAATGAAACTTAAAAACACCTACACCCTTGGTAAGCTCCACACACGATGCAAACACATCTAAACACAAATAATCGATAAGCAATTTTCGTTATATACAGCCAACTATATGTTCAACAACCCACAAACAAATACTCAAATTCAAAGTTCAACTCATTCCCTCATGCTCCCATTCAAAGTTCAACTCATTCCCCCATGCTCCCAATCTGAAATCATTTTTGTTAAGTGGCACATTCGAATCCATATTCTTTCCAACTACATTGTCGCCTTGCGCTTTAAAGATTTCAATTCCCACATTTCCCACAAACAACTATGCCACTTCAAAACTACATCATACAATCTATTCAATATTCCTATCCCAACCACATTAACAACTTCATTACCTAAGATTACTAAATCATAACGTCACAAACTTCAATTCCACTCCACTACTTCCAACCACAAATCATATCGCCACAAATTTCAAATCTAATTCATCTCAACTACTTCCATATCAACCCAACCATCACACAACGACCTCTTCAAATGTTGAAAAGCCCGGCAACGCCGGGCACCATAACTAGTTATTATAAGTTTTAATTATGTAAGTTATTTTTAAATTAAAACTGTAATGGCTATCAAAAAATAAAATTGCTTTCCGAACTGATTTTCACTTGAAGCTATTTAATATTAAACATTTCAAGAATATAAAATTTCAACTTTCATTGATTTCATCACATTTAAAATTTGGCAATCATGATATTTCTAAATGAAATCTGATGGGTTGATAAGTGATTGACTTAAAAATTATTATGAAGAATTTCACAAATTATAAATTTTTATACTTTTAAAAATACCTTAAGAAAAGTTTTAGGTTGAATTTAATTAAATGATAAAGTTAATATTTTAATAAAAGCTATTGAATAATTTATTATGGATGAAATAAAATATATTGAAATTAATGTATAATAGACTATTTTTTTTTGTTAAAACACAAATGTAATCATTTAATTAATTTAAAACAATCATTGTTTTTAGTTAAAACATAAACGTAATCATTTAAATAATTAATTATTTAAAAAGTGATAATATTTTAATCATAAAAGGTTTATCCTAGATGAAGATTTAGTTCTAAATGATTAAAGTGAAGATTTAAATTAGAATGCAATTTTATACTTTAGTAACCATCATACTTTTGATCTAATGAATAGAATAGAATAGAATAGATTTAAAAAATTAAAAAATTATTATAATCAATAAGAGTTAAAAATACATCTTACCATAGCTATTAGATTTGAATAAGTCCAAATTTTGCTAAATATGTCATAATTATATGAGTATAAGATAAGATAAGATAAGAATTTTTACGTCCACGGGAACCCAACGGGTTATGGGACGGGTTATAAGAAATGATGCGAAATTAAAATTAATAGTGGCATTAAAAGCAGTATGTCGCAAACAAGCAACCCAATTAGAGTTGTAATTAGACAAGATCGTAAGTCTAGAAGCAAAACTGAAAGAAATCAATATTTTAAAAGATCATGTGGATAACATGAGATTAAGAAACGCCTTAGTAGCAGCTAGCAACAGAGCTGCTGCTACTATTGGCGGGAAAAATAAAGGGGAAAGTTGGGGTGATTTCTTTAAAAATGAAGATCGAATTAAGGAAATGCTCAAACAAAAAGTCCTCACAATAATCCTATACTTCTTAAAAGATGGAAAACAAATTAATGACATGAATAGTAAGGTGCATAAAGTAGATCTTCGGGAGATCGCAGATTCAGTGTTGGATATACCCGAGCCTGCTAGAGACAAATTTGGATTTAATATTGATCGTTATATCTAGTAATGGTAAGGTTATAAGTTTTATTTTTGTTATTATTAAGAAAATCTCTAATGACATATTCAACGAAACTTGGACTTATTCAGATTTAATAAATAGCTCTTCAAGGACGCCATTATAAGATAAGATAAGATAAGATGAATATATGAATATATAAGAATATATGAATTGTTTAATTCTTCTTGATTGTTAAAATTATTATAAGATTTAATTACGTAAGTTATCTTTAAATTAAAACTGTAATGGCTATCAAAAAATAAAATTGCTTTCCGAACTAATTTTCATTTGAAGCTATTTAGAATTAAACATTTCAAGAATATAAAATTTCAACTTTCATTGATTTCATCCCATTTAAAATTTGGCAATCATGATATTTCTAAATGAAATCTGATGGGTTGATAAGTGATTGACTTAAAAACTATTATGAAGAATTTCACAAATTATAAATTTTTACACTTTTAAAAATACCGTAAGCAAAGTTTTAGGTTGAATTTAATTAAATGATAAAGTTAATATTTTTAAATAATGATGAAATAAAATATATTGAAATTATTGTATAATAAACTTTTTTTTTTTTTTTGTTAAAACACAAATGTAATCATTTAATCAATTTAAAACAATCATTGTTTTTAGTTAAAACACAAATGTAATCATTTAAATAATTAATTATTTAAAACGTTTATCCTAGGAGATTTAGTTCTAAATGATTAAAGTGAAGATTTAAATTAGAATGCAATTTTATACTTTAGTAAACATCATATTTTTGAACTAATGGTGAATTTAAAAAATTAGTATTATCAATAAGAGTTAAAAATACATTTTACCATAGCTATTAGATTTAAATAAGTCCAAATTTTGTTAAATATGTCATCAATATTTTTGAAAGAATTCTGCTGGAATGCCATCTAGACCTGGGCATTTATTTTTGGCCAGAGAGTAGGCAGCCTCACGCATCTCTTCGACGGACAACGGTTGTCCGATTTGTTCCCTTTGCATAGAAGATACTTTAGATATAACTTTAGAAAGAATTAACTCTTCAAAGCAATCTTGAAAATTTATATTTTTCTTCTTGAAGAAATCTTCAAAATGTCTGGAAACAAACTCCTTCACCTGTTGTGGGTTCCGGATAATGGATCCATCCTCCACTTGCACTGAGGACACTGTGGCTGCTTGTTTCCTCTGCTTTGCAACTCTAAAAAGAAACATGTACATTTGTCACCTTCCTTGGTTCATGTCAGTCCTGCTTTAACTTTAGCTTGTTTAATTTTGATTTGTTCTATTCTCTTAATTTTCTCTAGAACTATTTTTTCCTTTTAAGCGTGAGCGGTGCTCGATTCTTCTAAGCTCTATCAATTCTTTATAAAGTGACTCCAATAGAGGATTTTCCTCGGCCACCTTATTACGACCCCATACCTTAGCAAAATTTTTTATTGCTGCTAGAGACGCAATCATTGCTTCCATTCCCTGTTTGTTTTTACTAGCCGTTGTCCAAATCTGCTTACATTGATCTTTAAAATCAAGGCCCTTAAGAAATTTGGGGTTCAATCAAGATCTGCCTTTAGTGGTTTAGAGGTACTAACTCTAGAGGAGCATATAATCATGGATTATGATCCGAAATAGAGTTCTCTAAGAGATTAAGACGGTGATGTGACATGTTTCTTTCTTGCAAGACTGGGCGAGCTTACATAGCATTTGTCGTGCCATGCATATGCCCTGCCATCACCAATCCAACCATTACACCATGTGAAGCCTGGATCTCCCTGTAGTTCCATGAATCCCAATTCGTTAAGCATGCTCAGCCATTGTTCCCTTTCAAATCCATGCACAACTTCGATCCCGCCTCCATATCTATCACTACCATATTAAACAACCATAATTCAACGTGTATCTCTGTCAAAGTTTTTCAGTCTGTTCTTCACGCTGGCCCATAAGGAAGCTCTTTGCCTGGCTTGATTATGTGCGTAAATATTTATCACTCCCCATTTTTTACCATGAGCATACCAGGTTACTATTGCGCACCTCCCAAAATTATCTGTATATGTCGATAGAAGTTTCAATTGTTTTCTCCATGCAATAAAGGTTCCTGCACTAGAGCTGCCACTAGACGACATGATACCCATATAATCTCTTCCTAGTAGGTTAAGCAAAACCCCAACTTCTTCCTTCTTACGTTTATGCTCCTGAAAACAAACAATATCTGAGGAAGATTTTTTCACTGCTAGAGATAGCCTACTGCCTTTGGCCTCAGAGGATTTTACTCCCCTGATGTTCCAGCTAAGGATTTTATATTCCATTAGAGAACACATTCGATTGATTGGATGCTGTTGTCTCATAGCACTATTCTTCCAATCTTGGTATAACCCTCTTTTTTCTTGGCATTCCATCAGCAAGATCTTCTATATTTTCGTCCATTGGTAAATCCGCCCATTTATTGTTATGCACTGGAAACTCCTCATTAGGGTCTAAGCACAATGGTGGGGGGCACTTTTTATGTCGGCGACACAGGGTGCTTGTGCTATGCTTTAAAAACTATTTTTTTTGTATTTGATTTTTTTTTTTTTTTAATTTTTCTCTAACACGCATTTATGTTTCGCCTATAAAATTTCAGCCTGAACGGACTTCTAAAAAAAAATAAAAAAAGATTCATTAGATGGGTGCTGGTGCTATGCTTGGATTTCGCGAAAATGCCCCCCAGCTACGTGCGTTTACCCATTAGTAGCTTAATATTCTACTGCCATATACTCGGTTTGGTATTTCCTCATTGTGATTCTCTCTGCTTTCTTGCACATTGGAATAGTTATGACCTATGAGATTTTTTATGGTACCTCCCAGATTGGGCATTCTCTTTTGCATCTGATTTTTAATTCTGCCGCCATTTCTGTGCTGTACTGTGGCCCACCCATCTTCATTCGCCTGTTCCTTTTTCTTTTCGATGTTTACCCCTCGCTCTTGCCTCTTGTCCAGGTTAAGGTTTTCCTTTAGATGGCGAAAAAACGTCACATTCCATTTCACCTGGATTTAAATGGTCCTTTCCCTTTTCTTCCTCATTTATCTCTATTACCTTTTCACTTGCTACTTTAATATTGTCGTGCAGCTTGGTTGTCTTTTCTGGCAGCTTGGTTGTCTTTTCTGCTGCTACTTTACATTGCTTTGTGACTCTCTTCCGAACACAAAACAATCTTCCAGACCCTTAATTTCCATTGTGGGGAACATCCTTCTAATCTCCCTGAGGTTTAATATATAATAAGCACAACAGGGCACAATGGATCTCCGGTTTTGGGATCTAAGGTTGAAAACTCAACATATCTGTGTATCTACGTTTGTTTACATATATTAATGCGTCGCTTTTGCAGAGAACCTTTTCGGCCTCTGGGAAAGATGTGTCTAACCAGGGGATATGTTCTGGATATGAAGTGGTTGGATGAACTAAGGTATTGATTGCATTGTGCAATATTTTGCTTCTTGTTTTCTTATTTCTTCTATTCTATTCTATTCTCATGTGGTGTCTTTGGTCAATTCCTGTCCTTATGGCAAATGTATTTTAATGGCACTTGATGATGGGACAGTCAGGATTGTGAGCTCAGTAGACAGTAGACACTCCTGCAACAGGAAAACCCTTCGCTGGAACACAAGTTCAGGGTGGGCAAAGTTATGTGTGAATGCAATCTGTTGCCTGCTTGCAGTGCTGATTAACTCTTGTGAATGCATGCATTTCCTGCTGCAATTCAGAAATCCTTGTCCATAACCAGGTAAAGCTACATATTCTGCTCAAGATTTAGGGAAGGTGATAACCATTTGCTTTTTCTTCCAAGGACAGGTTTGAATTAGCATGCATCTAGAACTCAGAATCTATGGTATGGCTTGCAATGATTCGAATCTCTAAAAGTTTAACAAAAGACTACTAGTTAAATGTTTGCAAAAGTTGCCTGCATTTGCAATAGATGTGTTTCAGATGTGAAACATGTTCGTGATTTTGTTCTTGTGGAATTTTTAGATGTAAGAATTCAAGATCTCAATGTCTACCTACTTGATGTATGTCTCTGAATTGTTTCTGTATGTCCCAATGATATAGAAGATCTAGATGGCGTCAGTGACACTAAAATACTTGCGAAGCATCATGAATGATCTCCTGCATTAAATTTAAACTTGAGCTGATTTGGGAAAGTATCAAAGTTATAGTCTGATGTTGAATGGTTTGAACAATATATAAGCCGTGCACCCAAAATTTACTATTGCAATGAGCAAGTAAAATGCTTATAATTCTATATTCGGAACTTAGTGGTACGCTATGTGAACGTGCATTGAATTTTGTTTTGGACTCCCTCTGTTAGGTCAATGCATGGAAAGCATACAATATACACAAACAACAGTTGAGCGAAATATGCAAGACAATCTAAGCAAAGCCTGACCAATTTTTTTCATCCATAGTTTTGGCTTCACAACGACATCAACTAGATACTGTTCTTTTATGGAATGTTGGTGTAAACATGTGCTCTATTTTATTTTATAAAGCATATCATAAGTCAATCCATGCAAAGTATGCAAGAAATTTAAGGAGAATATTGTCAAGGTCTATTGAATCTAAAGGGAAGTTTCATGGACTCTAGAAGAAGCGAATGTGATGCAATACAATCTAGAACAAATTGGGGAATCTATTAAAGCACAATATCATGCATCTGTAAATCATTCAAATTGTGTAATAACTAATGCGTTTAGCTAAAGTAAAGGGATAAACCTTTAGTCTCATAGAATGACATAATAACTACTTTAGTGTGAAAAGTAGGAATGAACTTCGTGATTTAGCATCTTGCTTTTGTTCTAAGGTGCTTATTGAATGGCTATAATACAATGGATTTAACTTAAGCCTTGATGAGTTCTGTTTGGATCCATATTCTCACTTTTAAACTCCTATTCTTGAGTTCTATAGCAAGCGACCATTTAAATTATAGATTGGAAGAAGCATTTTCTAATTGCGTTTAAAGTTAGGATTCGAGAAAGGAAATGAATAGAAATAAACTCCTCGATAAATGGAACAATGATAAGCTCTAGACTGTCGAAAAATCTACTGACTGGTTGAGAGATGGCATAGTTAGTATTTAACAAAGGAATTAGGAGTGGAATCTACAATGCAACATCGGGATTCTTGTTCTAAGCTGGTCATTATATTGCTAGCAAGCAACGGATTTAGCTTCAATATGCTGGAGCTGGTAAATTTTTTTTTTTGATGAACGTGGACCTTTATTACTCGAAAGAATACAAAGAGTACATGGGGGACTCAAAACCCAAAGTGGAGAAGATATCCACTAGAGCAACACTACCCACCACATACATAACATAGAAAAGGTAGAAACACAGATCACCACGAGCACAACTGCTTTGCTATGAGTAGGTCCGAATATGAAGTTATTGCTCCCAAATGACACTTTGATTTCATCCTTTAAGGAAGAACACTTGTAATGCGGCTCTCACAATGCGACTACGGGCATCGCTAAAGCACTTATGTGATCCGAAAAGACCTGTCCCTTGAAGATGAGGAGATTTCGCCTCTTCCGGATGGACCGCACGATCCAAGCAGATGCTAAGGGAAAGCCCTCTTTGTCAACTTGTCCCAAGAACTAGGATAGGGCCGACAATAGGACCTCAAGACTATTCAAGTCACAATGGAAAAGACTCAAAAGCCACCGCCAAGCAAGTCGAACATGGTGACACAAGAAAAAGCAAAGGCTCAATTGTCTCATCCCTCTTGCATGCAAAGAGGGCGATCACGAGACTTCTAGATCGAAATCGATGAACAACAAGTGTTTATCCGCATGCATCTATGAGTGATCTGCCACCAGAAAATAGATAACTTAGGATGAAGCAATTTATCCCATACCCATCGCCGATCGCTTTTACGATGAGGCTCGGGGGATAACTAAAGGCCACTTTGGCGATGGAGGCAATACTTCAGGATGAAGCAGACCACATACATCGAGTGCACCGATGCTCCTCCTTAACACTGCCATGAACCACCCAGAGCTGGGGAGCCATGTCTTGTGGGTGTGGAGGAAGTGTAGCAGCTACTTTTTTCCAAATGCCCCGGGCCCAACGAAGGAGGAGGAACTTCACGTCAACAATCTTGTCTCATTCAACGGGGGTGCACCTAATGTCACGTCAACAATCTTGTCTCATTCAACGGGGGTGCACCTAATGTGCACGTATTGATCAAGTGAGGGGTTTTTTTATTCCATTGGTCGACCGTATACGGTCGAAAGCCCATACGGTTGCAAAACTCATTTTCCAGCTTTGAACGTGAAGCGAGCAAAGGCGGGAAGGAGAGATTTTCGTAGACGATCGATTTGGGGAGCAGATTCATCTCTGCATTGTCCATTCCAGCTATTCTAGGTATTGCACGTTTCTTTGCATTTCAGTATTTTATTCTTGATTCAAATCTAGGGCTCTAGGTTTCTAAAGTTTTTGGTCTTTTTTTATCATCTCATTGAGAGTTTTCTTTTCTTAGGTTGCTGTTTGATTTGCAAGGAGCCTCTGTCCGACGAAATCGTGTTCAAAGGAAACTTGCTGCAAGTATTATCCCCACCATTGTTTCACTCATTTTATCTTTGGCTTTTGAGCCTTGCATGTCTATTAAAACCCGCTTCAAATGCCTTAACCCGCTTTATTGTCTGTTTCCTGAGAATGCCTTGCATATTTATTGCTTTTATTGTCTTCAAATGCTCATCGGGGATAGGTTCCAGACGTATAAAATTCAAATTCCCTCGACGATAAAGTAAAAAAATACGATTTTTTAATAAAATATGTATTTAACGATTAAAAGGTTGCCGGCCAGTAAAAAATATTTTTCGTCAGACGCGAAACCTTCAGATTGCCAGACGACAACCAAAGAAAAACCCGTCTGCGAAAAAAAAAAAAAAAAGGACTTTCGCGTCATTTAAACCTTCCGCTTTTGCATAATGGAAAAAATTTGGTGGCATTTAATAAGAAATTATCATGTTGAAATAAAATGCACATGTTATTGGGTTGGTATTCTGATACTATACTTCAAAATTTTATAGGTTTTGTTCCTTCCTATTTGGCATTGTTGGACAGTGCCTATGTTCGACAACCCTACACCTCAACATAAACAAATTTGTGCTATGTTACATATTCTCTGACATAGAATATCCACAAACAATTATCCCCGCTGCACATAGAACCAACAAACAATGTAAACACACTTCTTTCGGTGTTTAATTTGCATTACCAATCTATCTTAATGCTAGCAATTATTATATACTTAAACCCATAGATAATAAAAGCATGTTGAGGAGCACAAACGGGTCTCTATAGTGCATTGAGGTTCAATGTTAGGTTGTGAGTATTTGTCTTTGATCCAACATAACATAATCAAGTTTAAGTCCAAATACCACATACACAAAATCTATATATTGAATTCTATGTATAACAAAAAGGGTTTCTATGGTATATTCAGGTTCCATGTTAGATGTACGAGTATTTGTGCGTGATCCAACATAACATAATCAAGTTTAAATCCCACTATCACATACACAAAATCTATATTTTGAATTCTATGTCAATGAATCTTGCAAAGTTCCTCTATATTACCCTTGGCCCCTCCAAGCTACATTGTCTATTCTAGCCAACAATGAAGCAATCACCTCTTCAAATTGATACTGCGCCCGGCAACGCCGGGCACCATAACTAGTTTGTTATTAGCTTGGCTTGGGTGCAAGTGTGATTTTGCCCTAAAGGAACATTAGGAGATTTTTTTGTTTCCTAGTGGCGGTTGTCACTAGGTGGAGTAGTGACAGCCGCCAGCCTACAAGCTCATCGAAGGTCTCTAAAACGAGAGATCCTTCATGTTTCCTGTAGTAGTATCAAACCAATGACTATTTGAAAACAGTTTCAAAGCCAGCCGACATGCTATTTTCAAAGCTTTTGCCACGAATAACTTATCAGGTTAAAGTTGGCAAGTTTTAATGACTTCTCTAGAATCCGCAGAAAATGTTGACTTTGAGGCCACAAACACGTTCTCTTCACGTTTTGTTGAGCAGGAAGAACCCAACAAGTCTAAGCTCACTCTGCCTTCTTCTTAAAAGACCATCCATATATTTGGCCATAAGGAATTCCCAGCTATGGATACAAAGTTCAGAATCATCTGCATATTCATGTTGCTTCCCTTTTCAGGAGCAAAGCAGGCATTCGTGCTACCAATTTACACAGTGCCATCACCGCCCACATCAAAATCATCCTACATTACGACTCTCAAGATTGGACAGGCCGGTTTTGAACCCATCGGTTCCCTCCATGCGCAGAAGAAGATTGCCCCGGCGGCCATTTGGGAGCTTATATGCACTTGGGCCTCAACTCTACCAATGGATCTGTCCCTCTTTCCCTTACTTACTTTCAGAAAAAAAATATTCTCTTTGATTGCTACATTGCCAGAGCTTCTCCCCAATTTTCCTTGAGTAACAGTGAGTTGTCCATCCCTTCACAGCTCCAAGAAAATGGCATCTCATCCACGAATTTTGCATATTGCCTTGGTGATTCCAGAGGTGCCCTGTTTTTGGGTAATACTGCTTATTATTTCTTCTCTGGCTATCAGCCTGTTATGAAAGTTAGTCTCACTTATACACCCTTAGTTCAAAGCAGCTCTGTTGGATACCATTTGGGTTTAAATGATATCAGATTTGAGTTGGATACATCACCATTACCAGTTAATTCTTCTTCTTTTCACAAAAATATTGAAATATCCATTATTTCAATATTGAAATATTGAAATATCCGTTATTGAAAAATTCCGTTAGGATTTGAATTTAAATATCAATACAATAGTTTATTTGAATTTCAAAACTAATCCAATGGTCTATCGGCGATTATTTCTGATCAATTCATGGTGGTTTATCTGGACACCAATAAGGGGTTTATTTGGATGCACATCATATTGCGTGTTAATACATCCAGTTTACATAGTAGTTTATCTACTTTGTTGTGGCTTTTCTCGACCATTAATTGTGAAGATACTATTATACATTTGAGTACAAATGTTCATGTACAAAATAACCTATGACCATAATGTTGTTTACACCTTGAAGTAGTTTATTTGTACATTATCTTATGTGGACACATGCGCTAGTTTGAGCACTTTGTGGTTCACTACATACTGTCCAATGACAAACATGTTCAAGGTTTTTGCATTAAACCATTGAATGCAACCATACAAAACATAACAATAGGCCGAATTATTCTAAATTAATCTGAATCAACTTCAAACAATGTCGAGGTAATTTCACGAAAGGGTGGATACGAAAAGGGCCCATATTTTACATTTACATAGGCAATATGTAGGCAGATGTAAGGCAGATGCAGGGCACAATTTTTACATTTAATGTAAACAACTAGTAACGGGTGCCCGACGTTGCCTGAACTTAATTCCTTGGTAAATTACGTTGCCTCTTGTTTCTCTTGAATAATCAGTTGCTCCTTCCTCTAGGTGCACTACTGATTCCTATAACTTTTACTTTGACCTGTATGAATATGGGGTGGATTATAGTTTAATAAAATGAATTCTCTAATCTTACAAATGAGAACAGGTGCATTAACTTTAGGATAGTCCCACAGTTTTGGACATATTTTAGGACATGACATTTTATGTTGACAACATAGCCATGTAAGAAAATGTTCTAACATGGGCCTTGTGACAACCATAATAATATACAAATGTCGAGACATTTGGCCTATTTTGTTTTAATATCTATTCACATGTGCTTCAAACATGAATACATACCACAATTTAATGTGTTGTAAGTGAACTCATGATTGTCCAACGTAGAAATTCACTTATATTGAATATAGTACTTGGAATACAAGAAAGCTACATATATGAGGCAAATTGTGTAAGTCAAAGATATGTTAGGGGGAATATGTATATGAGGCAAATTGTGGGAAGCCAAAGATTTAAAAAAAAATATATAAACAAAAGCTTTAGCTATGACATGCTATGTAGGCGATGGCATATAAAAACCAAAAGTGGTGCTTAATTTGTTTGTTTATTCTATGTGGTAGAGATGATCATTCTTGGTGGGCTTTCAAGGTGACTTTGTAGATGTTCTATGTTAGAGATGACTTGTAGGCATTGGATGTCGTTTTTATGTTGTGGTTTTTATGGAGACATTTTATTTATGCTTGTATCGTCTTGTTGGCTTTGTATAATGAGTTTTACATAGAATAGAATAGAAGGGTTACAATAAGTCAGTGACTGGGCTTAGCGATAGTGATTTCTATAGAAATATTTTATTTATGCCTCTATGGGCTTGTTGGTTTTGTATCATGGGTTTTAGATAGGAGGGTTAGAAACATTTTATTTATGCCTCTATTGGCTTGTTGGTTTTGCATCATGGGTTTTACATAGAAGGGTTACAATAAGGTGACAACTTAGTAATATGGGCTTGTTGGTTTTTTATCATTTTATTTATGCCTCTATGGACTTGTTGATTTTCTATCATGGGTTTTACATAGAAGGGTTATAATAAGTCAGTGATGGACTTAGCAATATGGACTTGGTTTTACATCATGGGTTTTACATAGAAGGGTTACAATAAGTCAATGATGAACTTAGCAACAATAGCAATAATATATTTTGTTGAGTGGTAAGATGGTTGAACATAGGTATCCAACAATGCCTCTAGAAAAGACATGATGGCTAGAAGATGCATGGGGATGGATGCATGGATCTTATGTATGAAATTAATAATCGGAGTTCCTAGGTGCCATATTAATACATTTACCAATTTATTTGGCTTTTCCAAGGAGAGGCAATTTGGTGGGATATTACACCTTCGCTTATACTGGGACGTAACATAATTGATTTCAAGCCTGTTTGTTGAAACAAACTTCTGAGTTTGAGATCTTAAAGAACCTTAAGTTTTGTCTAACTTCAACACCGCTGTTCTCTCTAGTTTGCAAAGACATTACGCAATTAAAAAGGTTCAAAGAGAAGAAAACATTAGAGCAATATATCAAATGTAGAACATGGATATTTTGGAATAACAGCACAAAACATAGCTATCAGTAAATCAGAGCTTGAGCATGCTTTTGCTAACAGATTTCGAAAAAGATGTAGCTCACATCCATAGAACAATAACTTGATCATTGTTCAAGAATCCAAACCAATGATGGTGGTCCTTCTTGGCTATCTATGAAAAGAAAATATCATCTATAACCTGAACCCTTTTCCAATTGCACAATACTTGAAATTGGTTGCTGACTTTGCTACAACGCTTTGTGAAAGTGACCATAAAAGTGAAAGTCATACTAACTGTGCTACGACCCTTTCAGAAACAACTGTCTCATTGTCCAAATAGAGCAAAAGACATACGATTTTTACTCAAATCATTGGCACAAAAAATAAAGATTACCTGCAATGCAATATGAAGGGTTCAAGTGAGGAAGCGAGCTTGAAGCGCAAAAGTCTTTCAAATGTAGAATATTGATCTTTGCATGCTCACTGCCCAAGCCTGCAAAATCGTTAAATGCTATAAGATGCCAAAGTTTCTTGCTTTACTTGGCGTGATTCCTCACACACATTGGAAAAATTTGGTTCCATATAGCATCATGATCGGGTAATCAGCTTCAAGAGTTAATGAGTCGTGATGTAGCGAAAATGCATAATATACCTAGAACATCTTATTTGCCAAAGATCCCGCAAAATCAAGTTGCTAAAATCTCCAAATTCAAGTCAGTATTTTTAACAATCATGGCACTATCATATGCTTGCATCATGGTCAACTGCATTGAACAATATCAAAGCCTTCACAAAATAGGTACACAAAATGTTGTACTATGACCTTCTTTTTAACCCGGACAGTAATAAGTTTGCTGCGCTCCTTTTGGGTCCCATAGGCCGATTGGTCTCAGTGGACGATAAAAAAACTATTCTATTCTATTCTATTCTATTCTTAAGCATAATATACCATTTCATAATTCATCTACATTGGACATATATTTGCAAGCCATACCGAGCAAAGATTTAGGCCTATAGAGGTAAGTAGTTCGGGTTTAAAATTTTTGACATATGATGACTCTAAAATTTACCTCAAAGAAAACTTTCTAAAATTTACCTCAAAGAAAACTTTCTGAAAATTTCATTGGCCCACTTATTGACAACATGTTGCTCAAAGAACATACAAAGCACACACACTAACCCCAACATTTGGTCCACGGCTGAAAACAACAAGAAAAAACAAAATAATGAGTTGTTTTTGAAGATTTGAAAAAAAAACCGACAATGTAGTTATATGGGGGTGTGGTTTTCCAAGGATATAATTGTAGTTTTTCTTAAGAATATGTAATTTTTTTTTTAAGAATGGGTGGTTTCTTAAGGAGGTGTAGTCTCTTTTTTAAGGATGTGTTGTTTTCTTAAGCAGTATGGTTTTTTGAAGGGATGTTTTTTTTAAAGGTGTTGTTTTTTAAGGTAGTGTTTTTTCGAGATGTGGTTTTTTAAGGTTTTCTAAAAATCCATGTATGACCAAGTTGTCCACATGCCATTATTGCCACAAAATGGCAGCATACAAGAGTTATATATGTTTGACACACTTCACTAGCATTTGACTTCAAACATGCTACCTAGGCTCCAACATGCCAAGGTGGCTCAAACATGCCAAGGTGGCTCCAACATGGCAACTAGGCTTCAACATGCCAAGGTGGCTCAAACATGCCAAGGTGGCTCCAACATGGCAACTAGGCTACAACATGCCAAGGTGGCTCAAACATGCCACATAGACTCCAACATGCCAAGGTGACTCAAACATGCCAAGGTGGCTCAAACATGACACCTAGGCTTCACATGCCAAGGTGGCTCAAACATGCCAAGGTGGATCAAACATGCCATGCGGGATCCAACTTGTCAAGGTGGCTCAAACATGCCACCTAGGCTCCAACATGCCAAGGTGGCTCAAGCATGCCAAGGTGGCTCCAACATGCCAACTAGGCTCCAACATGCCAAGGTGGCTCCAACATGCCACCTAGGCACAAACATGGCAAGGTGGCTCAAAGATGCCACCTAGGCTCCAACATATGCCACGTGGGCTCCAACATGCCACCTAGGCTCCAACGTGCCAAATATGCCACTTAGGCTCAAACATGCCAAGGTGGTTGAAACATGCCATGTGGGCTCCAACATGCCACCTAGGCTCCAACATGCCAAGGTGGTTCAGGCATGCCACCTAGGCATTCCAAGCGGTGACATGGTGATGGCATGCCAACTAAGCAAGGCCAAGTTTTGACTAGGCCAAAAATGAAAAGATGTCCATCTTTGGTCTTTTCATTGGGTGATGTTGGCAAATTTTGGTTGACATGGCTAGATGGTGGTGATGTGGACATGATGACTAGAACTTTATGCAAGAAATATGATAACCTTTAGAATATTTTGGTAGAGGAGTTTGGCAAGGGATAGAATAGAGGGATCTTGAACAACTTAAAATATTGAAATATCCGTTATTGAAAAATTCCGTTAGGATTTGAATTTAAATATCAATACAATAGTTTATTTGAATTTCAAAACTAATCCAATGGTCTATCGGCGATTATTTCTGATCAATTCATGGTGGTTTATCTGGACACCAATAAGGGGTTTATTTGGATGCACATCATATTGCGTGTTAATACATCCAGTTTACATAGTAGTTTATCTACTTTGTTGTGGCTTTTCTCGACCATTAATTGTGAAGATACTATTATACATTTGAGTACAAATGTTCATGTACAAAATAACCTATGACCATAATGTTGTTTACACCTTGAAGTAGTTTATTTGTACATTATCTTATGTGGACACATGCGCTAGTTTGAGCACTTTGTGGTTCACTACATACTGTCCAATGACAAACATGTTCAAGGTTTTTGCATTAAACCATTGAATGCAACCATACAAAACATAACAATAGGCCGAATTATTCTAAATTAATCTGAATCAACTTCAAACAATGTCGAGGTAATTTCACGAAAGGGTGGATACGAAAAGGGCCCATATTTTACATTTACATAGGCAATATGTAGGCAGATGTAAAGGCGCGATCATGGGGGGCACAATTTTACATTTAATGTAAACAACTAGTAACGGGTGCCCGACGTTGCCTGAACTTAATTCCTTGGTAAATTACGTTGCCTCTTGTTTCTCTTGAATAATCAGTTGCTCCTTCCTCTAGGTGCACTACTGATTCCTATAACTTTTACTTTGACCTGTATGAATATGGGGTGGATTATAGTTTAATAAAATGAATTCTCTAATCTTACAAATGAGAACAGGTGCATTAACTTTAGGATAGTCCCACAGTTTTGGACATATTTTAGGACATGACATTTTATGTTGACAACATAGCCATGTAAGAAAATGTTCTAACATGGGCCTTGTGACAACCATAATAATATACAAATGTCGAGACATTTGGCCTATTTTGTTTTAATATCTATTCACATGTGCTTCAAACATGAATACATACCACAATTTAATGTGTTGTAAGTGAACTCATGATTGTCCAACGTAGAAATTCACTTATATTGAATATAGTACTTGGAATACAAGAAAGCTACATATATGAGGCAAATTGTGTAAGTCAAAGATATGTTAGGGGAATATGTATATGAGGCAAATTGTGGGAAATAAAGATTTAAAAAAAAAAAAATATATATAAACAAAAGCTTTAGCTATGACATGCTATGTAGGCGATGGCATATAAAAACCAAAAGTGGTGCTTAATTTGTTTGTTTATTCTATGTGGTAGAGATGATCATTCTTGGTGGGCTTTCAAGGTGACTTTGTAGATGTTCTATGTTAGAGATGACTTGTAGGCATTGGATGTCGTTTTATGTTGTGGTTTTATGGAGACATTTTATTTATGCTTTTGTATCGTCTTGTTGGCTTTGTATAATGAGTTTTACATAGAATAGAATAGAAGGGTTACAATAAGTCATTGACTTGGGCTTAGCGATAGTGATTTCTATAGAAATATTTTATTTATGCCTCTATGGGCTTGTTGGTTTTGTATCATGGGTTTTAGATAGGAGGGTTAGAAACATTTTATTTATGCCTCTATTGGCTTGTTGGTTTTGCATCATGGGTTTTACATAGAAGGGTTACAATAAGGTGACAACTTAGTAATATGGGCTTGTTGGTTTTATATCATTTTATTTATGCCTCTATGGACTTGTTGATTTTCTATCATGGGTTTTACATAGAAGGGTTATAATAAGTCAGTGATGGACTTAGCAATATGGACTTGGTTTTACATCATGGGTTTTACATAGAAGGGTTACAATAAGTCAATGATGAACTTAGCAACAATAGCAATAATATATTTTGTTGAGTGGTAAGATGGTTGAACATAGGTATCCAACAATGCCTCTAGAAAAAGACATGATGGCTAGAAGATGCATGGGGCTGGATGCATGGATCTTATGTATGAAATTAATCTTTGGAGTTCCTAGGTGCCATATTAATACATTTACCAATTTATTTGGCTTTTCCAAGGAGAGGCAAACATTTGGTGGGATATTACACCTTCAAACCATACTGAGGCGTAACATAATTGATTTCAAGCACATTTTTTGTTGAAACAAACTTGGAGTTTGGAGATCTTAAAGAACCTTAAGTTTTGTCTAACTTCAACACCGCCGTTCTCTCTAGTTTGCAGCACATTCTGCAATTAAAAAGGTTCAAAGAGAAGAAAACATTAGAGCAATATATCAAATGTAGAACATGGATATTTTGGAATAACAAACAAAAACATAGCTATCAATGAATCGAGGCTTGAGCATGCTTTTGCTAACAGATTTCGAAAAGATGTAGCTCACATCCATAGAACAATAACTTGATCATTGTTCAAGAATCCAAACCAATGATGGTGGTCCTTCTTGGCTATCTATGAAAAGAAAATATCATCTATAACTTCGAACCCTTTTCCAATTGCACAATACTTGAAATTGGTTCTTTGACTTTGCTACAACGCTTTGTGAAAGTGACCATAAAAGTGAAAGTCATACTAACTGTGCTACGACCCTTTCAGAAACAACTGTCTCATTGTCCAAATAGAGCAAAAGACATACGATTTTTACTCAAATCATTGGCACAAAAATAAAGATTACCCCAATGCAATATGAAGGGTTCAAGTGAGGAAGCCGAGCTTGAAGCGCAAAAAATCTTTCAAATGTAGAATATTGATCTTTGCATGCTCCTTTGCCCAAGCACGCAAAATCGTTAAATGCTATAAGATGCCAAAGTTTCTTGCTTTACTTGCGTATTCTGACACACATTGGAAAAAATTTGGTTCCATATAGCATCATGGATCGGGTGTCGGCTTCAAGAGTTAATGAGTTGTGGATGTAGCAGGCAACGCACAATATACCTAGAACATCTTATTTGCCATCCTTGAGCAAATCTGAAGTTTACGCTAAAAATCTCCAAATTCAAAGCTGTATTTTTAACAATCATGGCACTATCATATGCTTGCATCATGGTCAACTGCATTGAACAATATCAAAGCCTTCACAAAATAGGTACACAAAATGTTGTACTATGACCTTCTTTTTAACCCGGACAGTAATAAGTTTGTCTGCGCTCCCTTTTGGGTCCCATAAGGCCGATTGGTCTCGAAGTGGATAGATAAAAAACTATTCTATTCTATTCTATTCTATTCTTAAGCATAATATACCATTTCATAATTCATCTACATTGGACATATATTTGCAAGCCATACCGAAAGCAAAGATTTAGGCCTATAGAGGTAAGTAGTTCGGGTTTAAAATTTTTGACATATGATGACTCTAAAATTTACCTCAAAGAAAACTTTCTAAAATTTACCTCAAAGAAAACTTTCTGAAAATTTCATTGGCCCACTTATTGACAACATGTTGCTCAGCAACATAAGCGAGCACACACTAACCCCAACATTTGGTCCACGGCTGAAAAACAACAAGAAAAACAAAATAACGAAGTTGTTTTTGAAGATTTGAAAAAACCGAAATCGAAGTTATATGGGGGTGTGGTTTTCCAAGGATATAATTTAGTTTTCTTAAGAATATGTAATTTTTTTTTTAAGAATGGGTGGTTTCTTAAGGAGGTGTAGTCTCTTTTTTAAGGATGTGTTGTTTTCTTAAGCAGTATGGTTTTTTGAAGGGATGTTTTTTTTAAAGGTGTTGTTTTTTAAGGTAGTGTTTTTTCGAGATGTGGTTTTTAAGGTTTTCTAAAAATCCATGTATGACCAAAGTTGTCCACATGCCATTATTGCCAATAAAATGGCAGCATACAAGTTATATATGTTTTGACACACTTCACTAGCATTTTGACTTCAAACATGCTACCTAGGCTCCAACATGCCAAGGTGGCTCAAACATGCCAAGGTGGCTCCAACATGGCAACTAGGCTACAACATGCCAAGGTGGCTCAAACATGCCAACTAGGCTCCAACATGCCAAGGTGGCTCAAACATGCCACATAGACTCCAACATGCCAAGGTGACTCAAACATGCCAAGGTGGCTCAAACATGACACCTAGGCTTCGACATGCCAAGGTGGCTCAAACATGCCAAGGTGGATCAAACATGCCATGCGGGATCCAACTTGTCAAGGTGGCTCAAACATGCCACCTAGGCTCCAACATGCCAAGGTGGCTCAATCATGCCAAGGTGGCTCCAACATGCCACCTAGGCTCCAACATGCCAAGGTGGCTCCAACATGCCACCTAGGCACAAACATGGCAAGGTGGCTCAAAGATGCCACCTAGGCTCAACATATGCCACGTGGGCTCCAACATGCCACCTAGGCTCCAACGTGCCAAATATATGCCACTTTGGCTCAAACATGCCAAGGTGGTTGAAACATGCCATGTGGGCTCCAACATGCCACCTAGGCTCCAACATGCCAAGGTGGTTCAGGCATGCCACCTAGGCATTCCAAAGCGGTGACATGGTGATGGCATGCCAACTAAGCAAGGCCAAGTTTTGACTAGGCCAAAAAATGAAAAGATGTCCATCTTTGGTCTTTTCATTGGGTGATGTTGGCAAATTTTGGTTGACATGGCTAGATGGTGGTGATGTGGACATGATGACTAGAACTTTATGCAAGAAATATGATAACCTTTAGAATATTTTGGTAGAGGAGTTTGGCAGGGATAGAATAGAGGGATCTTGAACAACTTAAAATATTGAAATATCCTTATTGAAAAATTCCGTTAGATTTGAATTTAAA
The DNA here is from genome assembly GCA_021234155.1 of Isoetes taiwanensis. Classification (NCBI taxonomy): domain Eukaryota; kingdom Viridiplantae; phylum Streptophyta; class Lycopodiopsida; order Isoetales; family Isoetaceae; genus Isoetes; species Isoetes taiwanensis. The sequence continues at coordinate 353,997 of JAJEKV010000010.1, read as the reverse complement.
TATCAATACAATAGTTTATTTGAATTTCAAAACTAATCCAATGGTCTATCTACGATTATTTACTCGATCAATTCATGGTGGTTTATCACGGACACCAATAAGGGGTTTATTTGGATGCACATCATATTAGCGTGTTAATACATCCAGTTTACATAGTAGTTTATCTACTTTGTTGTGGCTTTTCGACCATTAATTGTGAAGATACTATTATACATTTTGAGTACAAATGTTCATGTACAAAATAACCTATGACCATAATGTTGTTTTACACCTTGAAGTAGTTTATTTGTACATTATCTTATGTGGACACATGCGCTAGTTTGAGCACTTTGTGGTTCACTACATACTGTCCAATGACAAACATGTTCAAGGTTTTTGCATTAAACCATTGAATGCAACCATACAAAACATAACAATAGGCCGAATTATTCTAAATTAATCTGAATCAACTTCAAACAATGTCGAGGTAATTTCACGAAAGGGTGGATACGAAAAGGGCCCATATTTTACATTTACATAGGCAATATGTAGGCAGATGTAAGGCAGATGAAGGGCACAATTTTTACATTTAATGTAAACAACTAGTAACGGGTGCCCGACGTTGCCTGAACTTAATTCCTTGGTAAATTACGTTGCCTCTTGTTTCTCTTGAATAATCGGGCCGTCCTTCCTCTAGGTGCACTACTGATTCCTATAACTTTTACTTTGACACGTATGAATATGGGGTGGATTATAGTTTAATAAAATGAATTCTCTAATCTTACAAATGAGAACAGGTGCATTAACTTTAGGATAGTCCCACAGTTTTGGACATATTTTAGGACATGACATTTTATGTTGACAACATAGCCATGTAAGAAAATGTTCTAACATGGGCCTTGTGACAACCATAATAATATACAAATGTCGAGACATTTGGCCTATTTTGTTTTAATATCTATTCACATGTGCTTCAAAACATGAATACATACCACAATTTAATGTGTTGTAAGTGAACTCATGATTGTCCAACGTAGAAATTCACTTATATTGAATATAGTACTTGGAATACAAGAAAGCTACATATATGAGGCAAATTGTGTAAGTCAAAGATATGTTAGGGGGAATATGTATATGAGGCAAATTGTGGGAAGCCAAAGATTTAAAAAAAAATATATAAACAAAAGCTTTAGCTATGACATGCTATGTAGGCGATGGCATATAAAAACCAAAAGTGGTGCTTAATTTGTTTGTTTATTCTATGTGGTAGAGATGATCATTCTTGGTGGGCTTTCAAGGTGACTTTGTAGATGTTCTATGTTAGAGATGACTTGTAGGCATTGGATGTCGTTTTATGTTGTGGTTTTTATGGAGACATTTTATTTATGCTTGTATCGTCTTGTTGGCTTTGTATAATGAGTTTTACATAGAATAGAATAGAAGGGTTACAATAAGTCATTGACTGGGCTTAGCGATAGTGATTTCTATAGAAATATTTTATTTATGCCTCTATGGGCTTGTTGGTTTTGTATCATGGGTTTTAGATAGGAGGGTTAGAAACATTTTATTTATGCCTCTATTGGCTTGTTGGTTTTGCATCATGGGTTTTACATAGAAGGGTTACAATAAGGTGACAACTTAGTAATATGGGCTTGTTGGTTTTATATAATTTTATTTATGCCTCTATGGACTTGTTGATTTTCTATCATGGGTTTTACATAGAAAGGGTTATAATAAGTCAGTGATGGACTTAGCAATATGGACTTGGTTTTACATCATGGGTTTTACATAGAAGGGTTACAATAAGTCAATGATGAACTTAGCAACAATAGCAATAATATATTTTGTTGAGTGGTAAGATGGTTGAACATAGGTATCCAACAATGCCTCTAGAAAAGACATGATGGCTAGAAGATGCATGGGGCTGGATGCATGGATCTTATGTATGAAATTAATACTGGAGTTCCTAGGTGCCATATTAATACATTTACCAATTTATTTGGCTTTTCCAAGGAGAGGCATTTTTGGTGGGATATTACACCTTCAGTTTATCTGAGGCGTAACATAATTGATTTCAAGCCTGTTTGTTGAAACAAACTTCGGAGTTTGGAGATCTTAAAGAACCTTAAGTTTTGTCTAACTTCAACACCGCCTGTTCTCTCTAGTTTGCAGCACATTCTGCAATTAAAAAGGTTCAAAGAGAAGAAAACATTAGAGCAATATATCAAATGTAGAACATGGATATTTTGGAATAACAGCACAAAACATAGCTATCGAGTAAAATCGAGCTTGAGCATGCTAGAATAGACATTTTTGCTAACAGATTTCGAAAAAGATGTAGCTCACATCCATAGAACAATAACTTGATCATTGTTCAAGAATCCAAACCAATGATGGTGGTCCTTCTTGGCTATCTATGAAAAGAAAATATCATCTATAACTTTGAACCCTTTTCCAATTGCACAATACTTGAAATTGGTTGCTGACTTTGCTACAACGCTTTGTGAAAGTGACCATAAAAGTGAAAGTCATACTAAGCGTGCTTTAACCCTTCGGAAACAATCGTCTCATTGTCCAAATAGAGCAAAAAGACATCACGATTTTACTCAAATCATTGGCACAAAAAATAAAGATTACCCTCAATGCAATATGAAGGGTTCAAGTGAGGAAGCGAGCTTGAAGCGCAAAAGTCTTTCAAATGTAGAATATTGATCTTTGCATGCTCACTGCCCAAGCACACCAAAATCGTTAAATGCTATAAGATGCCAAAGTTTCTTGCTTTACTTGGCGATTACGACTCACACATTGGAAAAAAATTTGGTTCCATATAGCATCATGACTCGGTAATCAGCTTCAAGAGTTAATGAGCTGTGATGTAGCAGGACAATGGATTAATATACCTAGAACATCTTATTTGCCCGGCATCCTGCAAATCTGAAGCCGCACTAAAATCTCCAAATTCAAGTCAGATTTTTTAACAATCATGGCACTATCATATGCTTGCATCATGGTCAACCTGCATTGAGCAATATCAAAGCCTTCACAAAATAGGTACACAAAATGTTGTACTATGACCTTAAGCATAATATACCATTTCATAATTCATCTACATTGGACATATATTTGCAAGCCATACCGAGCAAAGATTTAGGCCTATAGAGGTAATGGTTCGGGTTTAAAATTTTTGACATATGATGACTCTAAAATTTACCTCAAAGAAAACTTTCTAAAATTTACCTCAAAGAAAACTTTACGAAAATTTCATTGGCCCACTTTATTGACAACGTGTTGCTCAGCAACATAAGCAGCGACACACTAACCCCAACATTTGGTCCACGGTGAAAACAACAAGAAAACAAAATAAGAGTTGTTTTTGAAGATTTGAAAAAAAATCTACACGCGAGTTATATGGGGTGTGGTTTTCCAAGGATATCTTGTAGTTTTTCTTAAGAATATGTAATTTTTTTTTTTTTTAATGGGTGGTTTCTTAAGGAGGTGTAGTCTCTTTTTAAGGATGTGTTGTTTTCTCAAGCAAGATGGTTTTTGAGGGATGTTTTTTTTTAAGGTGTTGTTTTTTTAAGGTAGTGTTTTTTTTAGGAGATGTGGTTTTAAGGTTTTCTAAAAATCCATGTATGACCAAGTTGTCCACATGCCATTATTGCCACAAAATGGCAGCATACAAGAGTTATATATGTTTGACACACTTCACTAGCATTTGACTTCAAACATGCTACCTAGGCTCCAACATGCCAAGGTGGCTCAAACATGCCAAGGTGGCTCCAACATGGCAACTAGGCTTCACATGCCAAGGTGGCTCAAACATGCCAAGGTGGCTCCAACATGGCAACTAGGCTTCAACATGCCAAGGTGGCTCAAACATGCCACATAGACTCCAACATGCCAAGGTGACTCAAACATGCCAAGGTGGCTCAAACATGACACCTAGGCTTACATGCCAAGGTGTGGCTCAAACATGCCAAGGTGGATCAAACATGCCATCGGGGATCCAACTTGTCAAGGTGGCTCAAACATGCCACCTAGGCTCCAACATGCCAAGGTGGCTCAAGCATGCCAAGGTGGCTCCAACATGCCAACTAGGCTCAACATGCCAAGGTGGCTCCAACATGCCACCTAGGCACAAACATGGCAAGGTGGCTCAAAGATGCCACCTAGGCTCCAACATATGCCACGTGGGCTCCAACATGCCACCTAGGGGCTCCAACGTTGCCAAATATGCCACTTAGGCTCAAACATGCCAAGGTGGTTTGAAACATGCCATGTGGGCTCAACATGCCACCTAGGCTCCAACATGCCAAGGTGGTTCGGGGCATGCCACCTAGGCATTCCAAGCGTGACATGGTGATGGCATGCCAACTAAGCAAGGCCAAGTTTTGACTAGGCCAAAAATGAAAAGATGTCCATCTTTGGTCTTTTCATTGGGTGATGTTGGCAAATTTTGGTTGACATGGCTAGATGGTGGTGATGTGGACATGATGACTAGAACTTTATGCAAAATATGATAACCTTTAGAATATTTTGGTAGAGGAGTTTGGCAAGGGATAGAATAGAGGGATCTTGAACAACTTAAACGCCGACACCTTTCCCCAAATCCCGAACCAGGCGGGACATTACCCGGCTTCCTCACCGGAGGGAGAGCCCGGACCCGGGAGGCCGAACCTCAAAAGGTTATGGAGGTAGCCTTTCCTGCCAACGATCCGGGAGGGCAAATGCCAATGCCCCTCCCCCCCCCTCCGGAGCTTCGGTTTCCCTATCGGTGATTGAATCCACGCGTTCAAGTAACCTGCTTCAAGTAAATTCAAAAAATCCAAGATCAATGCGAAAAGAACTTATCAAACCGGAAGGCCCCTAACGGTCGGCCGTCGTAGAAACCCAAGTGTTTTGTCGTTCGGCATACAAAGGCTCCCGAATGGAGATTTGACTTCGCCATGTCATCCTAAATAGAAATTTACCCTAGAAACCAAGTTATACCGATCATTTCTCGCAACAAAAGAAACACGAACCTCTACATGGCGGTATTCCCGCGGCCACCTCTTAGGCCAATTGACTCTGAACGTATTGGACATGAGCTACCTTGGCTTCTTGGAGAAAGGGTGGTCTTCCCCACAAAACTTGGTCTCGAGGGTAATGTCGATGTTTTGAGTCCATTGGCGAAGTCGGGTTTATAGTTCCGAGTGGGAGAGTTGCCCATCCGTGGCCAAGGGTCTTCGGGAGAGGACCTTTAGGGGCTGCTTTCCGGAAGGTTTTAAGGAGGTCCATCTTCCGCATCAACACCCTCCCTCGTGATCACATTGTGCAAGATCCTGGTCGAATCGACTAGGATATGGCCTCCTAAAATGTAAACCCCGCGGTTTGCTAGGTTATTGAAGGGTTTACGTTATGGAGGTCGCTGATTTAATCCGGTTGCACTTGGGACATGGTCAAGAAGCTGCGATTAAAAACATGAAGCAATAGGAACGGAAGGAATGGGGTTTGGATCTATTGGCCATCCCGAATGATCCCAAACAATTTTGCTACTGCAAAGGGCTCTTGGCTTCTATCATTATGGGAGGAGGATAAATCCAAACCCCATTCCATCAACTCCTATTGCTTTCGTTTTCAATTGCGGCTTCTTGGCCATGTCCCAAATTGCAACCGACAAAAACTTCGGCCTCCAAAACGTAAACCCTTCAATACCCTAGCAACACACGGGGTTTACGTTTGAGGCCATATCCTAATCGATTCGACCGGGGATCTTGCACAATGTCATCACGCGTCGAGGGAGGGTGTTGGCCTTGAAGATGGACCCAAGGGGGGTTCACCCTGAAATCCCGTATGAACCATCTGAGTTATAAGAAATGGGTTATTTTTGGAGAGCTTTCGTACGAAAATATATGGAAAGGGGTGGTTTTTACCACATTTTGCAATATTTTAAGCCTGTACATTTTCAATATGGGTACTTTTCTAGTTCTTTTGGACCGTATACTATGGGTTTTCTTGCTACCCTAGTAACGCAGATGGCATATCCATATTGTATATAGGTGAATCCCCTGGGGATGGACCCTTAAAACCTTCCAGACAGTTCACCCCAAAGATCCTCTCCCAAAGGCCCTTGGCCACGGACAGGCAACACTCCCACTCCAAAATTGTAAACTGACTCGCCAATGGACTCAAAAACGTCAAGATTACCCTCGACCAAGTTTCGCAGGAGCAGAAGACCACTCTTTCTCCAAGAAGTGCCAAAGTAGCTCATCTCCACACGCCTCCTAGTCAATTGGCGAAGAGATGGGCGCCGTAATATTGTCATGTAGAGGGTTCATGTTTCTTTCGTTGCCAAAAATGACCGTATAACTTGGTCCCTAGGGTAATGTCACCATTCCGGATGATATGGCGAAGTCGAATCTCCATTCCGGAGCCTTTGTACTGCTCGAGCGACAAAACACTTGGGTTTCTACATGGTCGAGCGGGGCCGCTTCCGCGGTTTGATAAGTTTCCCCGACCCGGATCTTGATTTTTTGAACCCGCCGGCGGGTTACTTGAACGCGGATTCAACGGTCGGATAAAGAAAACGAGCTCGGAAGGGGGCATTGGCATTTGCCCACCGTGAAGGAGCCGGTGCCTCGACAACCTTCGGAAGCTTATCCCCGGGGTCTGGCCTCTTCCCTGGAGGAAGCCAAGAAAGTTCGGCCTAGTTCGATTTGGGGAAGGGTGTGGCGCCCTCCCTATTCTATCCATTGCCAAACTCCTCTACCAAAATTCCAAAGGTTATCATATTTCTTCCATAAAGTCCTAGTCATCATGTCCATGTCACCGCCATCTAGCCGTGTCACCCAAAATTTGCCAACATCACCCAATGAAAAGACCAAAGATGGACATCTTTTCATTTTTGGCCTAGTCAAAACTTGGCCTTGCTTACTTGGCATGCCATGTCACCATTTAGAGTGCCTAGATGGCATGCTTGAGCCTAGGTGGCATGTTGGAGCCTAGGTGGCATGTTGGAGCCCGTGTGGCATGTTGGAGCCACCTTGACATGTTTGAGCCTAGGTGGCATGTTTGAGCCACCTTGGCATGTTGGAGTCCACATGGCATGTTGCGGTCCACGTGGCATGTTTGAGCCACCTTGGCATGTTGGAGCCCACGTGGCATGTTGGAGCTCGCGTGGCATGTTTGAGCCACCTTGTCATGTTTGTTGAGCCTGTGGCATGTTTGAGCCCATTGGCATGTTGGGCGACCTTGGCTCCAACATGCCAAGGTTTGCTCAAACATGCCACCTAGGCTCCAACATGCCACCTAAGCTCAAACATGCCCACGGGCTCCAACATACCACCTAGGCTTCAACATGCCAACGTGGCTCAAACATGCCACGGGGCTCCAACATGCCACCTAAGCTCAAACATGCCACGTGGGCTCCAACGTGCCACCTAGGTCTCCAACATGCCAACATGGCTCAAACATGCCACATGGGCTCCAACATGCCACCTTGGCAGCCAACATGCCAAGATTTCTCAAACATGCCACCTAGTCTCCAACATGCCACCTGAGCTCAAACATACCAAGGTAAGCTCAAACATGCCACGTGGGCTCAAACATGCCACGTGGGCTTTAACATGCCACCTAGGCTCCAACATGCCAACGTGGCTTAAACATGCCACCTAGGGTCCAACATGCCAGGTGGCTCAAACATCTGCGTGGGCTCCAACATGCCACCTGGGCTCCAACATGCCAAAGTGGCTCAAACATGCCATGTGTTCCAACATGCCACCTAGGCTCAAACATGCCAGGTAGCTTAAACATGCCACCTAGGCTCCAACATGCCAAGGTGGCATGTTGGAGCCCATGTGTTATTGTTGAGCCACCTTGGCATGTTGGAGCAGGTGGCATGTTTAAGCCACGCTGGCGTGTTGGTTTAGATGGCATGTTTGAGCCTGGTATGTGTTGGAGCCTAGGTGGTAACATTTTCCACCTTGGCATGTTGGGGCCACGTGGCATGGTTGAGCCACTTGACATGTTGGAGCCTGGGTGGCATGTTGGAGCCTAGGGTGGCATGTTTGAGCCACCTGGCATGTTGGAGCCTAGGTGGCATTTTGGAGCCCACGTGGCATGTTTGAGCCACCTTGGCATGTTGGAGCCTAGGTGTCATGTTTGAGCCACCTTTTCATGTTGGAGCCTAGGTGGCATGTTTGAGCCACCTAAGCACGTTCGAGCCTAGGTGGCATGGTTAAGCCACTTAGGCATGTTGGAGCCTAGGGTGGCGTGTTTGAGCCTAGATGGCATGTTTGGAGCCACCTTGACATGTTGAGCCTAGATGGCGTGTTTGAGCGTAAGTGGCATGTTGGAGCCTAGGTGGCCACCTTGGCATGTTTGAGCCACCTTGGCATGTTTGAGCCACCTTGGCATTTTTTTGAGCCACCTTGGCATGTTGGAGCCTAGGTGGCATGTTGGTTTCACCTTGGCATGTTTGAGCCACCGCATGTTTGAGCCTAGGTGGCATGTTGGCTTGCCTTTTCAAATATGTACAGTGGCAGCAGCTAGCTGCTGGTTTCTTGCTGTTGGGTTATGGCTGCATATGATTTAGCTGCATGTGCTTCGTTCACTGGAGCTTATTAGGTTCAGGCTTGGGCTTGATCGAACCACTGGCATGTGCACGTTTGCACATTTTGGTGTATCCATTGTTTATAATGCGATAATTCAATGGTTTAACAATGGTTAAAACTTAAAAAAAATACAAAAGGTTGCACTTAGACGATAAGGTTGCACTTAGACAGGGGCATTTTAATAATTCGTCTCAGGGGCAAACATGGGTATTATTAGCAAACATGGGCATTTTAACAATTTGTGAAAATACAGGGGTATTTTTATAATTTTCCCATAAAATAATGAATTTGCTAGGCGTGGAAAATAAAATAATATTTTATATACGCGTGATTTTTTGTCAAAGGCCGAGATAAACGGCACAGATCTTGATCAGAGTCCTTAGATCTTATTGGTCTTTATTTAGCGGTTCAGATTGACTCAAAGATGAATGGTATAGATGTTGATCCTAGTCCTATGATATTACTGGCTACTAAAATGAAGGGTTGAGATTGAAATCCGAGATTATCCGGCCATTGTGCATCTTGTGTTTCTTTCTCCAGCTGCAGCTGTAGGCTATGGCGTTATGCGGTAGCAGAGCAGGCTATGGCGATGATAGTTCCGGCTGGCTATGGCGATGGTAGTTCCGGCTGGCCATGGCGATGGCAGACCCGGCAGATCCGGATGGCTATGGCGATGGCAGATCCGGCAGATGGGCTATGGCGTGCTGGCGATGGCAAACAGGTTTTTTCCATTCTAGTTTTACCCTAAAAACAGGCTGGCAGCATTTCGGCCAGGATTTAATTCCCAAGGAGCTGGGCTTTGCTTGTCCTTCAAGGAATGCGATAAAGAAAAAGCAATGAGGGCTTCCCGACCCAACTTGAAGCTCAAACCGTGGGCAAATCCGGCACACCCTACTTGAAGCTCCATTTGTGTTATTTTCGGATTCGTTTAGCTGATGTAAGTCTTCAATCTCGGGATCATCAGCATTTGAATGCCTCACTGCTTTTGTTAAAAGGAAGAATGAGAAGAGGCACTTCAGCACCGCCCGACCGGGATGCCATTGTTTTCTCTCGCAACTCCTTCACCGGCCGACCACTACCAAGGCGCTCACGAATTTTTATATTGGTTTTGCTTTGCTTTTGTGTTCTTTGCACAGCTAATTTCATGCCTTGCGGTGCTCTCCGCAGAATGAAATGCCAAATCGAAAATTTTGGACGTTGTTATTTCTAAGACTTATTTCAATCTCAATGTCCCTCTGCTTGAAGGCCTCCGACCATGTTCATGGCATCTCGACAGATTTTACGGTAATGACCCTTCAACATCAGTCAATGAGTTTCAAAGGCCATTGCAAAATCCAAAAGATTATCGTGACATCTGGAATCTTGCAAGCAGTTGCAAATCTGATCTTTTAGAGGTCCGATGGTTGAATAATAAAGACAAGAACAGAATGGTTTGAATGATTTGTATTTTATTTCCTTCTGTTTCTTTCATTCAATAAGGATGATCATATTATTTGTCTCAATGCCTTTGTTTTACTATGAAGAATTCAAAATATTCACAATATACCTTCGTTTACAATCGAGAATTCGAAATATTCAAAATATATGAATGTCTTGACTATTGAATAAGAGCTAAACAGCAACAAATACAATCCCCAAAGATAAAAGGAATAGGTTTGGTTTTTTGAACGAAACAATGTTAGGAAATTAAAAAAAAAAAAGCATATCTCTTTTTTAAGGAAACAACGTTAGCAATTTAAAGAAACAACGTTAGATTGCTTAAAAGCATATATATTTTTGAAGGAAACAATGGTAGGTTGCTTAAAAACAATATATAGAAACCAAATTTGTACCCTAAAAAACCACACAAGTTTTCTACCTGTAATAACTACACTTAAAAACTACACCTTTCTACATGTGGATATTTTTCTAAACTATGTTATTATATAGTAAAAACAACACTTGAAAACAACTACTATTCACGTGGATATTCTGTTAAACCACATGTTGATTTTTTAGTAAAAACAACTACTAGGAGAGATGTGGCTTTTAGGTTTCCTTTTTAGCGCGGCGGCGGCGTCGTTAAACGAGCTTCGAAATGGAGCTTCGATCTTTGGAAGAGCAGCAAAATGCTTTGCCAATCTCTCAAAACCATGGCCGCGAGTTCGAAGGTGATCCGGTTCTAGTCTTCGATGGGTTCGTTTAAATGGGGTTTCTTTGAAGCATGGCACGCTCTCAAGGTTCTCATCTAAGCAAAAGACCACGATTTGGTAAGCAAGTGTTTCCTGATGTTTTCCCATGTGTTTGAGTTGATTGGCCCAAGTTTAGCCAAGAGCCGCCACTGAAGGCTATGGCTAGAGGGTTTGTGTGTGTGTTGCCTCGAGCCCGATTTTTCAGTTTTGTGCTTATTCCGAAAGGGCTGAAATGGTAGCGTGTAGATGCACTCATTGCATCTTGAAGGCCGCGACTCCTGCGGTTTTGGGACTGCACCCACCGGGTTGAGTTCACCGACCGATACCGGGATAGGATAAATGGCAAAGCTTACGGGTTGCTTGCTTGACAACACATGCGAGTCGATAGGACATCTTCGAAGGATACCCCGCTTTGTGCATATTTGAAGTGTTGGGAGGAAGATAGTGTCCGGACTAGAGACTAGCCATTGGTCGCATGAAATAGTGGCCCCTTTTTATCTTCGAAGAAGGGTGGTAGGCTCTCACCCCAAGGAGCACAGATCCCCGAAGGTTTGAGGAGTTGTTTTGCCCTGGAAGAATGTAAAAGAGAGGCAACTTATGGACAAGAGGCCGCTATGGTCCTACTTGTGGATGGCCCATTTTTTTCTCTGCATATTGGTATGTACATTAGTCAGGTATTCTTTAGGTGTCATCTGCCCCCCTTCCCGCCAAGGGAGGCTATGATCTAGTGGTGGTGCGGAACCGGATTGAATAAGGGAAGTGGTCAAATTAAGAGTCATTGGGCCCGGAGATCGATGCCCCTTCTACAACAGCCGGAGAGCACAAAGTGTAGTTGAGGCCTATGTCGCAGATAAAGGTGCTTAGGAAAAGCAATTGGACCACCCCTTAGGTGGTAGGTTTGGGTGAATTTCTGCAAGTTGGAAGATAGAGTAGCCAGTCCCTTTGTACAAGATTGGAATTGGGGTTTGCTCTCTTATAGTACAATTATGCGGGATGAGTTTCGTGCCAAGTTAACGCTGGCGATTTGCTTTTCTTGAGTCCTTTGAATGCTTACATCATTCGGTGGTGGAACTTCCCGGATGGACTCGGTTATGGTATACATATTGATTTCTTCCCATGTTCTATTTGGCAAAGGATTGTACACCCTTTAGATCCCCGGTCTTAGACAAGAATTCTGAGATAATTCTTCCAATCTGGCCCTTTGAGGGTCCTTAATAAGGTTTACGTACCATTTATTATTATTAATATAAAAAAAACTTGCCTTCAAAAAAAAAAAAAAAAAAAAACAACTACTATTTTCAAAACCATATGTTGATATTCCAGCAAAACACATGTTATTTTTTAATAAAAACAAAAAACACAACACCTAAAAACAATGTACTGATTTTTTTCAAAAGGTCAGTCAATTTTCTATGCATAGACTTTTTAGCCAAAACTACACGTTGTTTCTAGCATTTTCGAACAATACAACAGGTGGCTTTTGCGTTGTTTTTCTTCAAAAAGACAGCTTAAAACCAGTACACATAGATGTAAATTTGGGGTTAGTGTGGCAACCTCAAATTTCACATTCTCTCGAAGCCATCGCTTCATGATTAACCAAAGGTTCTCTATTCAGATAGAGCATCTGCAAATGACCAAATAGCTTAGCATCATAAAGAACACAACATTTAATAAAATGATTGCATGCCAAGATCCTCAATCAAGAACAAAGAATTACCTCGATACTTGTGAAACAATTAATAAATTGAAATCCATGTGAAAGAAATGACCCGGTAAATAAACCAATTGCTTTCAAAAACCAAAGAAAAAATCAATCTCACTAAGAAAAACTTTAGTCATGTAGTTTTGTAATGATACTATTCTTTTTAATATATTGATGACCCAGCTTCTTCAAAAAAAAATTTTAGTCATGTAATGAGGAATCTGCCTCTCCAAAAAACTTTAGTCATGTAATGAGGAACGCTACCTCTCCAATGCCTCTTGAAAAATGAGTCATGATTCAATGATCCTTAGTAATTGTTCCTTTGGCACCTGGTGTCATGAGGTTGCCAAAGCCAGCATCAATACAAATACAAACAAGCATTTAATTAAAAGTGGGTCAAATCTCTGTCAGACTGACTGAAATGGAAACATGAATGGACAAAATTTAAGTTTTACATTGAATCAAGAAATAGATAAGGGAGGGGAAGGGGAGAAGAGAAGGAGAGAATGGAAGGGATAAGGAAGAAGGGGTTGGAAACAGTGGAGGTGGAGGGTGGTGGAGGAAAGGGTGGCAGGAAAGGGGGCCAGGTGGAAGAGGAAGGAAGGAAGGAGGGGAAATGGAAGGAATAGAAATGATAATAAATATAATGGATAATTAATCTAATTAAATATGTACAATTTACCTAATTTAATAAAAAAATTTTAAACCTGCCTTCTAATTAATGAGCTTCCAGAATTGATAAGTTTGCCTTCACCTCCATTTGCCGAAAGTACCCCATTTCCCTCTGTGCTCATGATTTGGACTCCACATGTCTTTGGTAGAGCAGATCCCATAACCAGCCGGACACCAGATCTTTTGACCTTTCTCCTCATAACCATGGTGATTCGATATTTTGGCAGTCTGACTTGGACACTGCAAAAATCGAGGTATATCCAAGGGGGTCATGCTGACTGCCTTATATTTACATAAGGTAAACTGTCTTTAATGAAAAATGATTTTTTGATTTTTCAGTATTTTCTTATTTTTCTTATGCAAGAGAGTAATACGCAAAAACTGCACCATTCCAAGACACATGAGAAGGAAGATAGGTTCATCAAATTTACTGCAGTCAAACCGTCATTCTCGCGGACTAATAATTATTTTAACATGAAATTAGGAGATCTATATTACCATGAAGGCTTGCATAAAAAAATATAGCTCATCAAGTGAAAAATGACTTACATGCACTATTATCATACTTACAATACTTCCGCAGCAAACACGTATCACGCTTATGATAGTAAGAGAAAAGTAGGTTTCTTTTGTGTTTTTTTGCAATATATGACATCAAACCTCTATTCATATGTATTATTATATATGAGTTGAAAAAGAGTGTTATCTTTGATTAAATGATCTAAATTTATCAAGTAAGTATTGACCATTAATGGTCCCCAAGTTTATATTTAAATCTTGCAACTACTATATCAATTTCACATCAAATTTGAGATCTATACAAGCCAATGAAGTCTTGCATGCATAAAAATATAGCATTGACTAAAAGATGAACTATATATACGTGACTTAAACTCCAATTGGTGTCGTGAATAAACATAACCAAATGTAGAGAATGCATGATTAACTGACACATATAGGTTGATAAAATTGTAATCTACATAGATATATAAGTGTAGTGCATATGCACATCTTTGAATACCCTTTTAAAGGTGATATACGAAGTTTTATTAAATCATTTTAGATTTATTTTTGTCATGAATTCTATTATGAGATCTTTTTTAGTCAATATTGAAATCATTAGAACTTATGAATGCTTCAAAAACATCGAATCCACGGAGTCAACAACTTATGACCACAAGAATTAGGGGCTAAAAACTATAATAGTAAGAGAGAAATAATTCATACCCTCAAAACAAAATTTTGAGCAAATTGCATGTATTTACTTCATCTATCGGTATATAATAGTGAAAAACTTCTTTGGGAACATACAAATCAACATGTTTTATCATAAAAATCATTTGCTTTAATTTTAGCAAGGTTTGACTCTTTTGTGCTAGAAAATATGAAGAATGAAGTTCTTGGAGATACGAAGTCGCTAAATTGTATGAGGTTTGACAATCATCACAAGATATTAAGTGAATCCATTGTCATGAAATTCTTCCAGATTATAAAGAATCAAGTGAAGATTCAAAGGTGGTAGATTACAAAATGGAGAAGTTTTCTCTAGATATAAGGGTTTAAGTGGCGAGGCACGATGGACAAATTTTGGTCCATGGCCAATGAGTGAACCAAAGTGGGACAACTCTAGTGTTAAATGTCCTGTGGAACCCTTCTTATCTTCTTTTTTCCAATTGAGCTTAAATATTAAATATTAGGAACAATAGTGATTTAAAATGTTTTCTCGGGAGTATTATTAAGTGTCTCCACAAATCCCATAATGATCATGCATTGCTATCCTATTATTTAACATTAGTATTATGCCCGCTATCGGCATAGACTTTTCATAAATCTCATGAAAAAACTAAGCCCATCATTGCTAGGCTAGAAGAGGTTTCTGTTGCATTCTGACATTGTTCCCTTTCCCTTTGCCTTTTGCTTTTCATTTCCTCTTTAAGACGTGAGTCGATGATGCTGGATCCGGCTGATGGATTGCTGCGTGCCGATAGATCGCAAAATATCTGAATTTGATGCCTGATTTCCCGCCGATCTGATAGCGCGTGCCTGATGTTTTGATGATCCTGCGCGCCTGACTGCGTGCGGAGACATGGAGGCAGTTTGTCCGTGATTTGCAGTTTTGATGGAAGCGTTTTGGAAAATTTGATCCGTGAAATTCGCCTGATCCTGATTGATCCTGCGCTGACGCTTCGTGCCTGATTTTGCTGATGCTGCCGGGTAATGCCGGAAAGCGTTTGATCTCGATCATGATTTCGCCTGATAAGCTTTCGCCTGCAATGATCTTTGATTCGCGCTGCCTGATCCTGATCCTGATCCTGCTGATCTGCCTTTATTTTCGCCGACGCAAAATGAGCGACGCGCTTTGAGTTCTCGATCTTAAAGATTTTGACGCCTGAGCTCGAGAAATTCGCCGATCGCGTCGATGCCCGAGGCTGCCGATCTTTTGATCCTGCCGCCTGATCTCGAGCGTTGATCGCAGTCGACGCAATAAGCGCGATCGCCGGGAGCGTCGAGTCTTGCCGCCGCGAGATGTTTACCGACTGGCGATCGCCTGCCTGATCGAGGTTTTGATGTTTTTCCGGCTTTCCTGAGTCCCTTTTCCCATGCTATTTTTCCCTTTTTTCTCCTTTCTCACCTCTTTTTCCACTTCCTCTTTTTTTCCCTATGCTCTTTTTGCTCCTCCTTTCATCGCTACTCCTCTCCTTTCAGACATCAAAACATGACCACTATAGTGGTCAAAAGTCGTATGATAAAATCTCTACTTTTGATGCAATTGCCTAGATGATCTTATCATCTCAAATTTGGGGCTTGATATAACACGCTTAAAACATTATAATATAAGATTTATGCTTTCCCTCTAATAATGTTAGTGATTTCATTATGCACCCTTATCATTTATAGGTTCCCAACATTATGTTCCCCAAACTATGCCGATGATGCTGGGCACCTAACTTAGTAATATAGGAAAATCCAAAAATACAAACCAATGAAAAGCGATACTCACCTAAGCAATGCTCTGTAACAACTCAATGGACACATGTATCTTATGGCTAGACTAGGAGAAGGACTTAGGACTAGACTCATTATTACATTCTTGCCTCAATGGACATATGTATCTTTTAAGCGGTTAGACCATTTTTTTTTGAAAGCAAGATATTTTTATTTTTTATTGTCAATATGTAAATAATTATTTGATTGTTGTTCCCATGGTAGCCGTGATAACCTAACGTGATTGTGCTAAGTCTCCAGGTGGGATGAGATAAAGCACCATTAAAACAATCCTTCTTCAAGTGGCCCAGTTAGATATTGGGGTACAAAAAGCCGAGAATGAAGGAGAAAGCACAAAGCACTAATTATTAACGTGATCTCGCTCAGATGCCTCTCCCAACTATCCTTCCTGCAATCAAATTCGAGAATTTATTCATACTGCATTTAGCGTACCAAATGTCATATTGGGGAAATTTTGCTCTGCGCTTCTCTGGATACTTGTATTAGCCCGCTGGATCGCTAATTCCTAGATTCGTGAAGTTCTTTTTGACTCGTGATGACTAATAATCCCTTGGTTCCAAATGGCGCAGAAAGTTATTAAAGAGCCCATGTTACTTGGTTATTTTGTCGGGCAACTTTGGTATTGAGATTCATCGCCAAATATTGTTGCATTCTTTTGCACACCGTGAAGAGCCCCATATTTTTGTTATTTGTCGGCAACCCCAGTTGAGTTTTATCGCCAAAGGCTCATTGCTTTTTGCACATCGACAAAATTATCAATTAATTAACCGTAGACCGAATCCTCCAGTTATAAACATTATTTTCTACGCTATTTGGAATTACTATTTTCATCTGAGAATTGCATTCTGAAGCAAATGCCATCTTCGGCGTGATGCGTAAGATGCATCCCACGGCATGGGTCGCTGCATGATTGCAACCCTTGTAGCGTTAATTCGCATAATCCTGATGATTTTGGTATTTATCTATCGCCTTCGAGACGCGAGTCAAGGCGATTGTAAAGCAAGATCATGAACCAATAAATCATGTTCTCTGAAGTCAAACAAACATTGGTAAAGAAATGGTGTTAATGGATTCGACATTGCCAAGTTGATATTAGATGTGTTTCATATTCTGACTGTAAACATTAATTTAGATAAGGTTCAAAGATCTGGCAAAGATGGTAATGCTTCCGTTACAGGAAACATATGCATTTCCACAAAGTCACCTGTAGGCTCATGCCATATCCCTTGTTGAAACTCTTTACATCGCATATCATGACGATAAAGTCAAGCGTCAGCTTGTAAATTCCTGAGGTTGTTTCACCGCTTGAAAAGAAATCCATCGCTTCCATTTAACCAACAAGAATAGTCTCCAAGCTGGTTGCTTCAGATCCATAAGTTGCCATCTGTATATACCAAATTGAGTGCTAAATCTCATCCTTCCTGCTGTTTCTAGTATGCAGTAGTTCGAGAAAGGAAACCGTTACATTTAATAATCAAATACCATTCCTAAAGTAATAGCTTCAACATGTTCAGGTAAGAAGCCTGTTAATGCCGCACCACAAAGCTTCAGAATGGGATCATATTTCAGCGTTATTATTGAAGCAGCACATTACAGTGTAACATCTATTTTGAAAAGAAGAATACCAACAACAAATCCTTGGCTATTTATCTCAGCTGATAAACAAAAAATCAGGGGATCATATTCCTACAGAAGAGCCAAGGAGAAGCTACCACTACCATGTAACATCTGGTGCCCATGCACAAGAATACCTACATTAGAGTTGGCCTATTAGCTAAATTCTACGTTTCTCTTTGATGATATCTACAAGTTCTTATGGAGCTCTGCCATTGTTGTAATTCCATGAAATATAAAAGGCAAAGCCAAATGAAAAGGCTCTAATCTTTCTCCATATTACTGCATCAGCATTTCCTGCCACAGCATGTTATACCCAGGTTTCCTATTCCAACTTTTTCCTGATGTCCCTCCTCCATGTCCTTCTGCCATGTGTCTTTCATCATGCAGTTGAGTTCATTCCATATGAAAGTTGTAATTTTAGCAAAGAATTTTATGTCTTAAATCTTATTCTCATTGGGGAGGAATCACACATCTCTCTTTAAATGTTGTTCCCTGCCGAGAGAAATAGATGATAGCAGGCCTCTCCATCGCCATCAACCTCCATCGCCACCAACCTCCATCACGCCACCAACAAATCTTCCATACCGAGTACGTCATATAACTTTTCATAATTATTTGGAACCCTTCATCTTGATTCCCTAACTGCCACAAGATATAAGATGTGAAGATAATTTCATAACATCCAAAAAGGAATAGAAATGGATGTCTATTTTCAGAATACAACGAAGTTCCAGAAGTGAGAGACCTTCAATCCTCAAGTTACCAGTCGTATACGAGAAGTATTATATTGCTTAACCATGCCTTTCAACTAACAAGTCCAAATGGAGGACGCGAAAGATTTTGAAATGCCAAGCTATATAAAACAATTATGTTCGGGTGGAATGGGATTAAGCATACCGATGCTAAATGTAAAGGTATCCAATTCCAGGTTCAAGAGTCACTATCCAAGGTAAATTCCCGCGTTCCGAATATGAGGTTCCAGCATAATAATCTCAAAGGCAAAGAGTCTAAAATTGGCTAAACCATATATTTGGAGATTACGACAAGAGGCATCATGCCCAGGATGACGTAATATCACGAATGTGCCAGAAAATGGTGCCACGTCTCAAGCAATGCGCAGATAAAAACAAATTACTTTCATTTCAAAGATACACTCAACCCGGGAGAGTTAGCAACACGGTTACATAATCGCCAAATGCCACATATTTACGAAGCTATCGCTTTTGTAAGTCGCTAAGTGATAATCTCATAATGTGCCTTCTGAGCCCTGAAGCTTTCAAATTTCTTTAATAAAGGCGTGTTCTTGAAGAATAGGAGATGAAGGATCATCCGACTTTTGATCAAGCTTCCTGACTATAATTTTCTTAATTGTTGACGAAAACGGCCAAGCAAAACATTCTCACTTTTGGCCAAAGATCGTAAAACTGGACATAATCTCAAGGTACCACATTTGGGAAACAATGGAACCAATGTACCGTTGATGACTTCATATCGCACTAGCTAAATAATCTGATCGAGACACCATCGCTAATAAAATTATAATTAAAGCATGACATTGTCACCCCATTATCAAGCTCAGGATGGGTTAGACGCAGATTTTAAATTCGCTGAGCATGCATGCACCACGCATCCCGCTATATAGAATTCCTTGATTAAATCGCATATAGATGCGACATACCAAATCAGGCTAAGACAGTTACATTGATCTTTTGTCCGCAACGCCACTAAGTTAATATATTAATGAAACATAATTAGTGAAAACATATGGTTCTTTAAACAATTCATTTATCCTCAGTGAACAATGAAATCTGAAATGCATCACACGCCAAAAAGTGTTGGGTGGGCACACAAGAAACCAAACCTGACCTTCAAATGTCGCCGAAAACCCGCCTGTATCGTAAGCCTTCAAGGATATAAACATGAAAAGCTTTTTCTTCACGATCATGCTCAATTGGCATTTACCCAGGTGGCGCCCACAGTTCAGAACACTTCGATTCTTCACACAAGACACTCCTGAGATCTGACTTTCGAAGCTGCCTCTGGCCTCTCCTACAAGGAATAAGATTTCATACCATAATGTTCTATAATGGAGTGGCACAGGAAAAGCCTTCCTGGAGAGAATAAGATAATTTGTAGAAGTCCCACTATGGCCATGACATGCATGCTGGCTAGTGACCTGCCAATCCTACCGGCATTTCAGACCTTTGTCAGCAGTTCTCATGAAGTTTGAAGGGAAACGAAGCTGCCAGCAAGAAATACATGACTAGGTGGGAAACTGTAATAATTCACTATCGAGTCCCACACTATGAGATCACTACCGCAAGTCGTGGGTCATGGAGGATGTTGTCGATCTCCCAAGATTGGTAAACCCGTAATGTATTGATATCATTGTTTTATTCATTGATCATTCCTTCACCAAATACCGAATAACAAGCATTTACCATACTCCATGAGGTATCATAACTGCCATGGCCAGATCCAAGAAAACCTTCCTGCCTTTAAAATCAGCTCTCACGGAGTTCTGAAATATTAAGCATCTGAATTTTGAAATATGGATAAATCATGTTTCATCAATCCAAATCAATTTCAGCAGTTAAAATGTTTCGGCCGAAGCATCTTAAAAGCGTGACCAAAGATTTAAAAGTGAGCGTCTCCATTTTGCTTTTTGTAACTCAATATCTAACTTAGGACCTCAAACAAGGAGTGATCCCACTTCAACCCAAGAACCCCTTAAAGTTCACCTCCTCAAAATGCAGACATAAGCAAGAGAGAGTGGAGGTTTATCCCTCTGATAATCCCAACTCCATCTGGGCTCTATACAAGGAGGTCATTGGAAGCAGCAGTCCCTGTTCCAATGGACGCCTTAGAGCTGGGTGATTTCAAATGAGCCTTGGGTAGTGATACTAGGGCTCATCCCCAAGAGGGTGGTCCCACATCCGGCTCAATGGTTCTCTGAATACTTGCTTTTTAGTCTGATCTGCACTCAGGCCACCATGCACCTAGGCAGGCTTCAAGACATGTGTCCTCCCGGCCCATGGCCCCTTGGTCTCACCTTGTAAGTGATTGCGCCTATGATGTGTGATTCCTCAAGCCCACACCCCTTCCAGCAACTCGGGATGAATAGATTAGAAGAGAATTAGAGAGTTTTGTTCACGAGACCAATTGGCCTATGGGACCCAAACAAAAAAGAGAGCAAAGTAGTTATTATTAATATAGGATGAGAAAACCCCGCCCCAAGGGTTTTGAGGAAACTAGCAGTAATAAGTCGTTGCACACTGTACACAGCATAGGATACGTTCAATAATGTCCGTAGGACACAAATCAGCTCCCCGCGTAACCATAACCTCGGAGGTATGACCTCACCAGTTCACTGACGCCGTGAGCCAATAACCGATGCAACGGCCGGGCTGTGCACTATAATCTAAATATAATATCGCCTCTTGATATAGCAAACGCCGCGACCTGAGGTATTGACATTCATCCTCAATCGCGCTCTGGTGGCAACATCGCAGAAAGCCTCTCGCCCCGCAGCCTACTTCAGCCCAACGCCAGCCAATGCGGAGGCTATAAAAGCCCCGTGTTAACGCAGTTATAAGCCCGCGCTTTCATGGGTAGTCAAAAGGGTACCGGTGTACTTTGTGAGTCTAGATTGACTTGTCGCTGATAGTGTGCCAGCTAACATGTCGAGCCTTCGCATCCCACGTACCATGGCTGAAAGTAGCATCAAGGTATAGCTTAAGTGCTCATGATCTTTCTTTGTCCCTAATTTGACACACTGCTTGCCTCGCGACACCCCAAGTGAGAACCATCAGCCTTTGTCTTTCCAGATTTCTGCATGCTAGACTCCATTGCCGTACAAAGCAAGGCGGGCAAGCTTGTATCAGCCATACGCACTCAATCTTTGAAGTAAACGAGATATGCTCCAATGCAGTCCAAGTGGAAGGGGTAGAAACTCTGCCTCCTGAGTAGATCTCGGCAATGAATCGGATCTCACCCCCGTGGCCCGTACAGAAGGCCTTTCACCTGCTCGGAGGTCAATTCCAGGTGTTGAGGGATAACATCGATCTCAAACTTCTGCCCTATACAAAAGGGCCGCCTTCAACCAAGTTCAAACAAATGTGATCGGTGACCCCAGCATACACAACTCGCCTTTGCGGGCCTTTGTTCTCATGGCATATAAGTGCTTTCCGCAACCGCGAAGGCGACTCCTGAACTCAGTCGCGATCCCACGTGGTGGTAGTTGAGAACTCAATCTCTGCTACTTCTGTAGGTCGAGCCACCCTACCTCTGCCCTGGTAAGTGAATGTGGGAAGTTTTAATACGGACGATGCAAATCAGCAAGACCCTGTTTTGGCCATGTTAACTTGCATGCACAAAGAATTACAAAAAGTGTCAAGAGATTCAGTGACGCTGTAATGTCCTCTGGAGTATAGGCCATGAGGTTGACATCGCCGCAAGATATATGAGCGTCGGATTGTGTGGATGCATTGATATGCGCGCCCGCGACTCCATGCTCGAGAGCCAATCTTTCCAACCGACAATGTGGCTGTGCCAAAGAGTGTGGGGAGGGCAACCTGACGACCCAATGCTACCGGTCACCGTAAGCCGCTGATGTGATACGGCCCGAAAGTAATGGCTCACAGACAAAGCCTCTATATAATGAGCCCCAAGAAGTCCGTGGGGGTCCCGTCGCAGCAATCTGTCCCATAGCTTATTGCGCGGGTAATGGGCTCGAATGCCTTTGCAAAATCCACTAAACAACAGTACCGTGTTCTCGGCCATGACTCGCTTATCTTCAATCAATGTGCGCCAGAGGAAGATATGATCAATGGTGGAATGTCCGGGCCTAAAACCTCGCCTGTAAGAGCTCGCACTTCCCGCTTTCCGCCCATATTGTCAGCCGCCTGGCGATGCCACCAACGCTTTTGCAAAGAGAGACGACCATAATAAGACGGTAGTTGGCCGACATTGAGGGTCCCCATGGCGGGCACTACTGATTAGTGGTCCATTGCGTAGGGGAAGCCTTCGCAATGCTTTATTGAACAATGCCGTAGAACAGCACCGGAGGCCCAGCCCATTTCGGCTCGCCGCATGCCATCTAAATCTCGCCGCCTTCATTACAGCCAGAGGCCCATGATGACATCCTCCGTGGATAACCGTGGTACATGCCTATCTGTGGAGGGGATCGGTGCCCGCCCCTCGAAGCGGTCATACAGCCTGTTGCAAGTACTGCACTCCATTGCCTCGAGGTGATGTTCCTCGTAATGCAGGCTTGCTCAAGACCCTTCCGTATCGTCCGGGTGCCGTAACCAGAGACCAAACATTCAAGGTCGGCGCTCGCGAGGTATCTGGCCTTGGAAACCTGGAGAAAGGAAATTGCGCTGACTGACGGCCGTAGGGCGAGATGGGATCGCGATCGTCGAGTGTGCGCGAGCTCCGACATTACCATCAAACCATCTGGCTGCGGGAAGGTGGTGGTGCTCCTCGAGGCTGGCCGTGAGCGGCTCCTCTCCAAAGCATCTTTCCTCACCGCCGGCAGTAGTCACCGAAGGCATTGTTCTGAAGTGTGGGGAGTTGCGCAGTCTCCGCATCATGCGCTCGGGCAACCGGGCATAGGTCCTCGCGACGGCCGAAGTCCGAAGCAGCCGGGCAATCTCGGCAAGTTGAGGCGTGAGGGTGCACGGAAGCTTCCATCGGAGATGTATGAACAGGCCGGTGGTCGAGCTCCTCGCCCCGGTGTCTGCCCCGGCTGAAAAATGAGTAAACTGTGCGCACTCGCTCAACCGCCAGGAGATAATTCACCACACCGGATGCCCTTTGCCTTCCCCGCTTCAAGTGCAAGAAATGGGAGCATCTACCATTGCACCAACTCATTACAGAGCAACCGTGTCAAAGATACTACTCAAAGAATGCTAACCGCCGCTATAGCGTAAATATGGTCACGTTATCTCGATATCTCGACCAAGCTACTCTCTCGCGGGGTCACTGCGAAGACGCCCTTCCTCGCTGTGGCTCAATTTTGAACCTCACTGCTCCCCGTATGCATTGAAGTCGCTAAGCAACATAACCCCCGCCTAACCGTTTGTGCCATTGTGATGTCATCATATAGGATCGACATAAGGCTCAATCGATCCACATCTGAATGAGTGTTATGTGCTGCTCGGCATGTGGTGCGTAGCATGTCGCTATGAGGAGAAAGTCGCCACCGCCGGCGCTCGCGACCGCCAGCATCTTCCGCCAAGTAGCGATGTAATTGCCGTTTTGTAACGAGACCAGTGCCTCAAGGTTGCACGGTAGCAGGTAACCCCGCCATGCCCTCGCTTTGCTCGCGGCACTCCATTGAACACCGGTGAAATGCGAGATAGCCTCGAGGTCCGGGTACTGCGTTCTCGATGCTCCTATGTTTCCATGAGGGATAAGAAGGAAAGGCAAACTCCTTCCAAGTTGCATGCCAAGTATCTCGAAACAACCAAGCAAACTCAAAAGACTTCGCTGCCACGTCCAAAGCCCTCAACAACTCACCAAGAATCGCCCGCCTAAAATCTACTATTTCTGAAGGGCCTTTGCACACCCTTAAGTGTTCCTAAAAATTTCATACTTAGAGGCCTGCTCAAGTACAAGAAGACTAAATCAGCCTTCAAGTCTGAACAATCGGCAAGCCAGCCACCGGCATTAGTAGTACATCCGGATGTCAAGCAAATAAGTCCAATGCACTCCTCTCCTCAGGCTTGGGCCTCAGAAGGTGACAGAATCATGATTCTAACCCGAGCTTAATGAGGTGTAGCAAAGAACCTCACAGAAATGCGTGCACAAATTTAGCTCTTGTTTGCTCTAATCAGATCCCCAATGCATTA
Organism: Isoetes taiwanensis; assembly: GCA_021234155.1. Taxonomy (NCBI): domain Eukaryota; kingdom Viridiplantae; phylum Streptophyta; class Lycopodiopsida; order Isoetales; family Isoetaceae; genus Isoetes; species Isoetes taiwanensis. The sequence goes on along the minus strand of JAJEKV010000010.1, from coordinate 329,405 downwards.
ACATATGAACTTAGAAGAAAAAATTGTCCTTCATGTTTAAAATGGAAGAAACACAACCAACTCCGCTAGTGCTCAAGTACTCTTTCTCTTTAATGAAGTAATCTAAAAATCAATATATCTACAGTTACAAAGGAGTGTAACATTCCCTCTATCGCAAAGGAGGCAAACATATAAAAAACTCAGCAGCAAAGATATCCCCCGAACTCCGAAAAGAAAGAAGATCTTAGCATATCTATCCCCGAACTGGTACAAATGTCTGGCCAAGTGTACACATCAGCGAAATGGTGTGGAGCATACCGTATTGATTGATACTTCTCCGAAAGCATGAAACAGCTTAACGGAGACCCTGCTGATGCAAGATAACCCTCGATTCTGTTGTGGTTTAAGCTGCGTAAGAAAGGCAAGGCTGCCATTCAGTCACGTAAGAAAAGCGAGGCGATAGCATTAAAGGCTCTTAGAGCCAAGGGTAGCCAAAACCCTCACCACAAACCAAACTCTGTCAGTTTACATCCAGTTCAATCAGAGAAAAACCACCGGTTCCAAAAAGCTAGTGGCCAAGGATGCCACTGACCACTCTTCCAAAGAAGAAAGGGGAGGATATGTCCCAGATTAGATGGCTGCCGCCGCCGCCGCCAGAAGCCGCTGAACCCAGTATCCTCATTATCTAGGACTAGGGATTAGGAAGGACTAGGACTAGACTTACATTATCTTTGAGTCTCACGTTTAGTGTTGGAAACACCGTGATGCCTTTCGGGATGTATGTGAGGCTATCGAATACATTCCTAGAATCTACAGGACTTAAAGTTTCTAAGATTTCGTGAGCTTTTTTTAGGTGTAATTTTTCTGCAAAGCCGGGCGGCGACCGGTATTTCACCAGGATTTTTCTTAGGAGCAAGATTGGCCTATCTCTCGATTCGAAGCCCTCAGGAGATTTGCAAGCCTGCGGGTAAGCTTAGGCTCGCGAACAAACTTCGCAAGCCTCGGCTTCCGGAAGGTTTGTCTGCGAAACCCTAAGCTATACCGTTCTGTTTATTCGCTCAAAATTTTCTAGCTTCCATCTTTGTGCAGCTTTCAAATTATTTCAGCTCAATAAATTGAATTGTGCATGGCATGGAAGAAGCTTTTGTCTCTACAAAATTCATTCGTTTGTTTGCAAAATTTATTCACAAGCTCTGTTTCGAAAGCTTTGCTTTGGAAACTCTATTCAGCCTTTTCTTGATATCCCATTCGAAAGCATTTCTTCAAATAGAGCATGGTATGCTTCATCCCTACTCTAGCCATGTTTAGTTTTCTCGGCCAAAAATCAAGAAACGACATAAATTTGGGATGAGAAACAACATTAGAATGGCTTTGAGACTTTGAGCTAAGCTTCGCATCCTACTAGGATCGACTGATACATCTTCCAAAGCTTACATGCATCCAATCCCTTGCAAACCTCACACTAAGGTTCAGAAATAGGAAACTTCAGTCCAAGAGTTACGGGCGGAACTCCGGCCGCAATGAGTTTCTGGGAGATACTTTCTCGGCGGCGATGCCGGTGAGCTGCCCCAAACTCCCTGCTCCCTAAAGTTTCCCTTCCAAACCCCACACAAGTCAAACCGCCGTTTCATTGGGAGCTTCTATAGACCTATGAAGAGGAGGCCAAGAGGCGGCCTTCACCGCATCCAACGGCAGATCCGTGAGATATGCAAGAATGGACACCTTAAGTCTACAAAGAAAACCATTCCGTGTGTGGAAGGATACGTGGTGAAGCAAGGTTCGGTCGGGAGAAAGAGATGCGATCCTCGCTTCACCCGTTGTTGGCAATTGAAACGCAAAACACCGCAAGGCCCGGGAATTCTCTTCGAGATATCATGCTGGAGCCCGGACATATGCAGAACGGGGCGCAGTTCCGGATACCGGATGCGTATGATTAGTTTTATTGTGTTTGGTGTGTATTCTCCGCGTAGATGGGAGGGATTCGCAGTGGGTGGATGGTCAACGGCGATGGATAGCCTGTTGCTTCCTACCGGAAAGCTTGAACCAGATGGGTACCCCGCTTTGGGTGCAGCGCGCATGCAACCGCCCCTTGCTCGAGTCGTCACCAAGCCAAAACCACACGCTCTATCCGCCCTCGCTACCGCATCTAATCGGAGTTTTGCCCTTTCTTCCGATATTCTATGCGCGTATGTAACCCTTCCTCCATTGGCTCCTTGCTCATTAGTGGCCCTTTCTCATTCATCCAGTATCTTGCTCTAAAATCCGCATTCATACACCCCTGTGATAAAACATGCAAATGTGAAATAGCAAACACAAGTGAACCTGATAGCACAAAGCGTAATAAGATGACAAGAACCGGTGATACCCATTGATCGATGTGGTAATTTATACATTTTTCATGATAGATAGGTACATCAAATCAAAACGGTAAGTACTAACTTCCATAATCAGTCACTCTATGATTACAAACTTCTTTAGATTACATAAATCAACACCCCTACTTTAAGATAAGAAGCATCTAAAAATTAACCCCACTGAAACAAATGCACTGAAATAAAGAACTGAAGGTCTTCTACAGCAACAAGTGTCAATTTGAAAATTCGACTCCAATCATTCGAAAATGTTGGAACTTTGTATTCCTTCCCAATGCTTTGTCATACGATCGCAGCCATATTCGGGCCGCTGACGTAAATCTAGCTTCGAGCATTCCTTTTCAATCACGCTCTCAATGAAATGATATTTTGATATCCACGTGTTCTTCATTCGCTTATGATCAATCGGGTCATTTGCTATGCATATTGCTCCTTGTTATCAACTTTGACAATCATACCTTGGTGTTTTGAATTTGTAACTCCAATGTCAGCCGTGATTCAATAACCTTCATTGAGCATTGCCAATAGGCATAGTATTCTCTCATTTCGTGGGAAGACCTGTTATTGACATTTTTGTTTTCTGCAACTGCTCCAATCCATGTCCCTTCCCCATCATGAAACAAAACCAAGTTGATTTTCTCTCATTTGATCCAGCCCCACCAATCCGGCGAAGCCATAGGCAAGTAAAGCCATCCGGTGAGCAATAGTGGATGCCAAGTTTCCGTGGCGCTCAGCCAGTTATTATCTAAGATAACGCTTTGGAGGGAACAGCAATGGGTCCGCTTCGATCATTAGAAAATTGACTCGAAGTTTTGAGATGGTAAGGATAAGTCCATCGGTGGCAAGAGAAGTAAATTTATCACCCAGCATGTTTTGCACGCCTTTAATAGGTAAAAATTTTGGAGCAACCGGCCATCGTGATGGGGAGAATAAATACTCATGTTCAAGTGGGGTAAGTACCGGGACATGTGAAACAAGCTCGGGTTTTAAAAGCAAGTCCTGTCAAACAGTTTTTCTTTACGCAAAAACATGGAACCGCCTGATTGGTCATAACGGATTTGGAGGCCAAGGAAATGATGAATTTTACCAAGTCCTTCATTCAAAACTCGGTAATGCTGTTCTGTTGGAGTTGGCCAGGGTCATCTGGGATTTTCTCTGCACAAGAAGGAGGTCATTCACATAGCCAATACAAGAGCACTTGAGAGCAAAAAGGTAATAGACACTAGGATCTGCCACACTTTGAGTGCGGAATTTTCAGAGAAATAAGAGTGCCAGGAAGTTTTCAGAGGTTCATGTTCTTGACGCTGACGGTCCATACCGTCACCGCTTTATTAAGTTCCTCAAATTAAGCTCAAACCGCTACGAAGTCGGCCTGAAAGCGGTCCTACTTTGATTTCAGTAACCTGGCGCAGGTTGATCGGCAGCACTTCAGGTGGCGCGACGCACTGGTTCGGCCAAGTTAACCCCAACCGTGGTTAAAGTTTGAGTATGCGCTAACGCTGGTAACCGGTGGTCCGCCGCTGTCCGAAGGGAGATCCTCCGCTTCTTTTTCTCGTAGCAAAGGATCTGGCAAAAGACGGAGCGACGAGCCATCGACGAATTGGCGGCACGCGCGATGATTCATGCATGGTTAAAATAGGTGATGAGATTTGTGAAGGTTTTGTGCACAGTGATCATGCCATCGAGGCTTCTGGTAGCGCTTCCAGCCTCGCTTTATAGCCGGAAAATGCCACGCACCCACCATGCTTTTCTCAAGGTCGAATCTAGGGTACAACCGAATCGGTCTTCCGGCGCTGTTGAGCTTATGGATTGGCCATAGGAGGCGACCGCCGTTATTCCGCTTTGTTTTGTGCTTTTTCTTCACGTGTTGCATGGTTCCTTTAAAGCTTCGCGAATTTTCTACGCATAGCCAAAAAAGCAATACCGCAGGTTTCGAGTGATGCCGTGAAAGCTGGTCGCGTGGATTTGGTCTTGTTTCGAAAGGATCAAAAATGCATACCAAGAAACGGTCAAGTAAAGACTCTGATACAGCCTTTCGCCGTGGTGAAAGAGAGTTCCAAACGAGGTTTCTATCATTGGAGTGCAGATCAACTCCTCATGTTGTAGGATCGTTTGGTTTCTATGCGTGATAATAAAAGCAAAACTCCTGGTGCAGAATTTGAGAATCAAAGCCTCCGCTTAACCCCGAAACGCCCGCTAACCCGCGGGTAGCCGACCGGCCACTACCGCCACATCCGTGGTCATGAGCGATTTTTCTTGGCTCGCTAAGGACAAATGTTCTTAACCTCGTTCTCGGAGTCATCAGTTAATCCATATAATTGCTTTCTATGAAGATGACACACCGTTATTGGTTCTCATGTAAACTTTTCCTGTTATTCTAAAGACATTTCCGTGAATCTCCATGAAGGAAGTTAGCAACATCCATCTCATGGAACAATGGCTCGCTAATCTGCATATGCCAATATGAGACCTTTAATGGAAGTGAGTCGGAACCCACAGAGCAAAATGTCCCCGTCAAAATCAATTCCAGTGGGATTCGGGGCAAAACTCCGAGCCACAAGCCGAATCTATCCAATGCCCATCAGCTTTATTTAATTTTATAAATCCACCTGGAACCACTATCAACGATTCGATGGACGGGGAACCAAGGGTCCATGTTCCTCGCGCTTGGTAATTTGAATCCAATTCATCCCGTATCTTTTGTAGCCGTTTCTCCAGATCATAGCTTCGTATTATGTTTGAGTTCAAGATTATAGTCAGATGCCAGGAATATGACCATAGTCATGCTGGAAAGGTCTCCAGCATGAAAGGTGGTACATGGCGAAATCGTGTGGCTGGAATGAGTAACTGAGTCCGCTGGTTTCTCTCGAGTAGGAGAAGTTGGTATGGGTCTCCAGGTAGTGAGTGATGGTATAGGTATGCCAGGTGAAGCATCAACAAGTGATCTCTGGAGTGCAAGAAGCAGAGCAGATGGTGTAGCAATGGATGGAATGTCAACGTGAGTCCTCACAAGATAAATGTGGTAATGTGCTTTTTTAACGTGAGGGAAAACATGGTTCGTGATTCATATTGAAGGAGGCATGCTTTGAAATGACTACACTTCGAGTCTTCAGATCGGCTGCATGCCTTTGATGGCGAATATCCTAGTGAACATGACAGATGCGGTTTCCAGGCTGCAGAATTTGGAAGATGATGTTGTAGCTTTAATGAAAGCCTCTACACCAAAACTGGAACGAGTAAGCCGGGCATGAGCATTTAGATCCATACCTGCTCTCAGAATTCATTTACACTGCGTATCGAGGTGCTCGTTGAGAAGATAACTTGCTGTTAGAATGGCTTCCTTAATCTGCTGGAACATTCATTAAACGCGAGAGTTCTAATACTAACGAATTTCTCGCACGCTTCAACTCTCCCATTTTGTTCTTGAGTATAAGGTGTATAATGATGTGTGATCCACATTTAAAGAAGAAACCCAAAATTTTCTAGAGTTTGAACTCCTCCATTACCTGATCTCAAGTGCTGAATAAAGATCTCCGACCTTCTATCATGGCTTTGAAGTTGTTAAAGATCAAAGCATTGACTTTACGCCGCATAAATGTGATACACAAACAAATTTTCTGAAAAAATCATCTAGAAAGATGAGAAAATATTGCAACCTTTAAGGTGGAGGCTTAGAATAGACCAAATATCCGTAGAATCGGCAGGCCGCCGTCAAAGCACGCAGAAACAGACAATTGAAAGACAATACGCAACTGAACGAAGCAATAA